>PVJL010002306.1:0-205473 GCA_004026885.1 Lyroderma lyra
TGACCAATCAGTAGTGACCACCTAGCCCTTACCTTAGCCAGGTGAATTGAAACCCATTCTTGACCAATCAATAGTGACCACAAATTCCTCCCTCTGCATCGTGGCTAGCAATGCCCCTACCTATATAACTTCACTCCCAACGGCCGGAGCTGCTGCTCTCCCATTGTGAAGCAGCCCAGCAGCTTCACCAATAAAGCTTTTTACTGCTACCGGGTGTTTTCTGCTCGTCTCTATCAGTAAGATATGAAATTGAAGAGAGTAAGTCCCCTAAATTTCTTCTTCATTTGCAAGGCCTAGATATTCTGGGTCCCCTTCATTCCCATATAAATTTTAAGATTTGCTTGTCAATTTCTGTAAAAAATCTGGAAGTTTTATAGGAATTAGGTTGAATCTGTAGATCAATAAACACACAAATATAATTCTTTCTCTTACTTAATCCAGGATTTCGAGCAAAACAATCTTATTGCCTATAAACAGTAGTAATGTCGATCTAAATCAGTAATTTTTTATTTGTGTTTCATGTATAATTACAATATCCCACTAAAGAAATACATTTTATGTCTGTACATGCTAAGTCTGTTTAAAATAAAAGATTATAATAATTCATAAAAATACAAATATAAGAATCATCGAGAATTTAGTATTCTTTAAAAAGCATTATTCAAATTTTAAAAATATTATTCCAGGAAGCATAAGGTCACTTTCAGTTAAAAGAATTGAGAAAACAATGAATGGAAAAGAAGACAGGCCTGAATGTTTTGTGAGGCTTTAGAGAGTCTATAGAATGGGAAAGGTGTTTCCAGATAAATTATAGTGATGAAAAAACATGAAGCACAAGGCAAAATGGTAAACTAGGAAGCTCCATATGTCATCTAACAGAGAATCCCAATCCAGATTTGTAGTCTGTTTGCTGATGTCTGGATGGCTGAGGGGTGACTCAGTTTCTTGCTAGTTAGTGAACTGCTAACTAGCTTAAGCGGGTACACATGTAGCCTTGGGAAAAACAGGGCCATTAAAGCCAATATGCATACAGTCTGGAATGAACACAGTCATTAAGGCTGGCAGGAGGGGAGAAAATCAAAGAAAAGAAAAAGTTTTAAAAAGTTTAAAGCTACATTACATTGTTGAATCAAACTAAGAGTGTTAAATCCTGAAAATAGAAAATACAGCATCACCCCTATAATGTTTAAATGTAAGTACAAGTTTTTTATATAATTTCTAATAGTATTAGTGTGATTTTTATTTGATTGGAGCACAAAAAGAAATGAGATCTAGGAAGATAGTGTATAAGGTATCTTCACAATTAACAGGGTTAGTGTAAAAACAATCCAATGTAAATATTATTTAATGCCCAGATATGTGAATATGATAGACAGACAGGCAGATAGAGAGATAGATAAAAAGTGAATCTATATTTACTGATGATTCTTTCCAAATGTAGTTTGATTTCAAGGAAGTCTGTCTCTAAAGATCAAGTCCTAGTAATGATAACAATCCAAACAGAGTGATTTTAGAAGCAGAAAATATTGATGACAGACTAATTAGCAACAGTAATTACTAATGTGAAGAAAATTTAAATCTAAAGTTTTCTGAGTTTACAGTAAAGCATAAAAATGTATATGGTTTAAAGTATGACAGAAAAAAAAAAAATGGTAGGGAATGTAGGTACCAGAGAGGGTGCTCTTCTTTCATGCAATTTCAGTATTTAAAAAAAAGAGTTTGTAAGATATAATTTAAACCTAAATACATAGTTCTTTGCTTGAACAGTATCATAGGTCTCATACTCTGAGAAGGAGATTTTCACATGAGGTTAACAGAGTTGGACACTCCAAAATATGCCTTTTGGGATACTGACTTTAAGCTAATTTTTAAGGAATGAAAGACCCAGCAAAAACCTTTGACTCTCTGAATGTTAAAGAGTTAAGAATATGTTAAAAACTTAAATTAAAAAAAAAAAAAAAAAAAAAAAAACCTTTGACTCTCCCTGATTGTTACATGGAGGACCTGCTTTAGGAAAGACAATATTATCATAGATAACTATAGTTTGAGACAAACTAGTATGATAGACATACATGTAGAGAAATCTACAAGTTCCCTTTTTTTCAGTCTTCTTAGTTTCCTTTGGTTGAAGATGGCCCAGAAAAACACATTATTTACTAAACATTTGCTTTTTCATCTCCATGTGAACTGCCTTCCTGACTTGAAGTCCCAAATCACAAACCACCCCCACATCCTTAGCTCAAGATGGCACGTGAGCCTCTACAGCCAATGCCTCTAGGTCTTATTTTTATGACATCCAGAAATGTGAATTTATGTAATAAAATTTGTTCATTTTTCTCATATTAATCTATCTCTATTAATTTGATTATTAGCCCACCTAGAAGAACTTACAGGGTCGAAAGAAAAACTATTATTTTATACCCCCACAGTAGCTTAAATTCAAAATTTATAAAGAAATGAAGACAACTGAAGACAGCAGGGTTGGGCAGAAGGAGGAGTTAATCTGTGAATCTTAGACATAGTCACAACGAAGGATTCTACAGCAGGTGATCCCACAGGAAATACTGGAGCCAGAATGGACCTTCAGAGTTGTCCCTTGAGACAAAGGGGACAGGGAGAACCTATTACCCCTGCACTGAATAGCCATTGGAGGAGCTGCTCTTCCAGAGGTGATTTGACATTGAGTGAGATGGTTCTTAGTCTAAGGAATTTAGTTCTGAGCCATCTGCAGCCAAACTTCCCAATAATTGAGGGAAAATGCCTTGGATCTAAAAGGTACCTTCCAGCATCCACTACAATCAATGAAACCTGATTGTCTCATTCAAAAATAAGTATTTAAATATGAGTAAACAAAGCAAACCAATGAGTTTTAAATATATTTTTAAGGTTAGCATGGATATTTATATTTTTATATCTCAGGAGTTTTTTGCTATTGTCTTGAATTCTAAAGTTCTTTTAAGAGTATTGTGTTTTCTAAGGTTTCAGGTTTGACAGTTTGTTACTATTTTTCAATTATATTTGAAAGGTCCAAGCTCTTTCTTTTTCTTATTAAAGTGGCATAAATACCATCAAATTGATGAAATAGCTAAGTGCAAAAATGAGGGTGAGTCTTTTGTCCTCTGTAATCACCTCTCTTATGCTAGATTTCTGATTTGTTGGCCTTTATTGACAGAAGAAAACACATTTTGTGAGCATGTCAGCCAAAGATAGCATTTATAGCTTCTAAATAATTAGGTATTGATTAATTTCACCAGGAATATAGAGGCTGTTTTTTTCAAGCTTGCCTGTTCTTAAAGATCATATAATTTCAACTAGAAAAATCACAAAACAGAACTTCAATTCAACTTCAATTCTAAATAGCTAGCTCCTATTGCCTATCTTCCACAATTACATATGTGAGCTTCAACTGACCCAAGAACACATGGATGAAAGCTTCAGTTGTTAAACTTCCTGGATCTTTATTCTTACACAGGTGGAGTTAGAAGAAAGGGGTTGCCACCTTCTTCCCCCATTTTAACTTTAGAGTTATAAATGAATATATGAGGGCTGTTCAGAAAAATCCAGTCATAAATGCCCCTAATTTTCATATTACATGGCTGGATACTTTCCGGACAGCCTTCACATCCATTGAGAAATGTCAAACATGCAAGTAAGACGTGACAGGCTACACAAAACTAGGAATAAATAACCACAGACATCACAAATGGGAGAGATAAATATATTTTAGACAGACATTCATAAGGTCAGTCCCATGGTATTGAGTTGACGGTCACACCCTGCTTGAATATCCTTTTCATCACCATAGTGGGTATGAATGAGGAAATTGTTTTATTTTCTATCTTTGAGCTATTTGTACCTTAAGACATACTAAGAATTATCAATAATCATATTTTGATGATATAGATATCTAGACATACGTATTTAAATATAGATAGATAGATAGTAAAGGGAATCAAAATTTTGGTACCCTGAAGCTGCTTTTTTGGGTACTAATTTTAAGCTATTTTTTAAGAAAACTCAGAAAGAACCTTCAGCTCTCTTCCCTTTCCTGCCCAAGCAATTCAGACAGAGAAACCTGCTTCAGGAAGGAAATCCTTAGAATACTGCCTTAGCCTAATTTCAGGCAAACCTATCCACTAGCATTTGTTAGCACTGAATGTAAGATGGTTGTGAATATCCTGCCATTTTTTTTCCTTTTCCTCCAAAGTGAGGAAAAACTAGGAAAACAGAATTTAAAAAGAAGAATTTTGTTAAATATATCTCCAGGCTTCTGCCTATTAATACTACTAATTACAACAAAGCTATACAAAGAAGTACAATTTAAATTTTTGTAGTTTGATATGGAACACTAAGTTATCTAGAAAAATTGTTTCTTTTAATGTTTAGTTGATTCTGAGTATCAAACGTTAAGCACCATTTATTCACTCATTCAGAGTGCCTCTCATACCAGGCACTTTTCCAGGTCTCAGGATTCAGTAGCGAACACGTTCAGTGGGAGACAGGGACAATAAAAAAGATATTCAAATAAAACATTTTGTATATTATAAGATGGTAAATTACAATAAGATGTAAAATAAGCAGATACAGAGCAGTTTATGAGGCAATGCTATTTTAGATAGGGTAGCCAGGAAAGGCCTTCCTGAGAAATTGAATTTGGAGTAGAGTTAACAGTACAGGTATCTTGGGGGAGGTGGAGCTGGGGAGTGAGGAGTACCAGCTGAGGAAAAACAAGTCCAAATACTCAGAGACAGAAGCTCTGGCTAGTGATTTCCAGGAGCGGCTGAGATAACACAGGACTAGAACCAGCTTCCTCTCTTTTCCCACATGGCTGTGGGGAGTGATGGTATTATACTGCAGAGAATATGAAGTTTAAGACAGGGGAATTGGAAAGTTATTTTGATATCCCTGAGTCAGGCTTAATTCTCACGACACAAAACTGTACCGGCCAGTGCACTGTCTTATTTTATATTATCCCATAACCTTAGGTTATGTGGCTTCTTGAGGGAGAGAGATGCAAATGAGTCTTGGTGAGTCTCAACTCCATTTTACATTAAAAGAGGAATCTCCAACACTAAAGACAGCTATATTTCTGATGTACCTGAACCTATTAAAATACCAGTGATTTTTCTGCTTGTCTATGCATAGCAGAACCTCAATGTGTATGTGATTCATTTGTTTATATGGTACATCCTTGATTGATGAATTAGCCTAAAGAGAAGTACTAAGGTGGACATCCATACCTTCCTTCATAATGACCCAAAGGCCAACATCAAAACTGCTGGTCAGACAGACTATGAAAAAGTGCATCAGCACCACTGCTAGCTCACATGGTGACTCTGTGTGTCCCTAGAAAGGCAGCTTCTCCAGGATGACATAGCACTATGCCAAGGTTCATGATTTGGCAAATGGAAAACAGTCTGGTTAGGCATCTTTGTGCACAGCACCACCTGCCCCAAAGTGCACATCAACACCAACTGTGTTGACTCCCAGAGAGGGATAATCAGGAAGACAGCATATCTGGATAGTATTTGTCTCCACATCTCCAAATGGGTCAATTAGTAAGAAGATTTTATTTGTTCTGCTAAAAAGTTAATGTCAGCAACTGCCTAAGGTTGTTCCCTTCCCTTCTCACTTTCACTTATTTGGGGGGTGAGGGGTAGAGGGGTGGGGAATCTGAATATGATCATTTGTCTTTATCTCTGATTAAAATTTTGGCATTTTTCACATATGAATGTTTCATATATACTAAAATAATGTGTTTTACCTGTACTGATAAGTGGCAATGTATTATCCAATGTTTTAAGAATTCTATATATAGGTGTGAATGTTTAAATTCAGTATATATTCAGTGTACAAAAAAATAGCAAATAGCTAGCCTTCAGTTTAGAATTAAAGATGCTCTGATAAATACAGCATGCACTACATGATGTGTGTGATACAGTAAAGTTAAGTTGTATTTGTGAATCATTTTATATTTTGCATTATATGAATACTTTCAAAGCCAAAACTTGGAGTATTCTTCATATTTTCCTTGCCTTTGAAACTTCACCTCATACTTCGTAGTTATGAATTAACCAAGGGACCATTTCAATGTGTTTTGAAAAATTTACTGTCTCTTCCAGATATTCTGTTGCACTGTTTGAGGATGATAGAAATAAATTCAGATGCAAATGCAGAAAATAAGTGAAAGTAATAAGTTCATTATATTATAAAGTATTTGTTCACACATACTGAAGGTGACATTGAACAGAGATTTGTGTGATCCCTGACAAACTTTTCAACTGTCAAAAATGCTATGTATTCAAACAATGTGAAATGATACTTCCTGATGTACTTCTACTGTTTTATCCTACTTAAGCTGTTATAAATAACGGGGCTCTAGGTGTATCTGTAGCAATTGTCAGTGACTGAATAATTTCTATGACTAAATTCATTAAAACATACAGCATACCTTTGGTTTAAAATTGAATTTGTTGAACTTATCTAGTTTTATTGCTTTCTTGAGATTAATTTCCACATAGAGATAATTAGGTCAAAATTCCCACTAATTTTTAAATTTCCTTTGTTCTCTGAGATTAATTGCTTTAATTCAAATTTCACAAATGATTACTAATATGTGAATATTCTCTACTCTACTATCTAACATACACTGTATTTGTATTTTTAAAAGATTTATTTTCTTAACGAATCACTAGTATTTCACCCTATTGTTTTAGCATGGAGTCATTTAAAACTCAATATATCTACAAGGAGATATTAAAAAAAACAAAAATAAGAACTTGGCAAAGCTGAAAAGCCAAATCCAGAAAAAGGGCACAAAAACAAATGGGCTATATAGCAAACCATCATCAAAACTGTCGATCACTACAAGCTCTAGACACTTCCAGAGCCATCAGACACACAACCAGACTAGATGCTCACCACCACCACCACCACATCCTTACTCTCCCTTTTCCGGCATTGCTTCTTACTCAAAAGCAAAGGTCTCAGGTGTGAATATCTGATCAACTGAGCGTAGGCAGAGTGATTTTGTTTTGACATTTAGCTTGTGGTAAAAAGGATCTTTTTCCCTTTTGTTGTCTTATTCTGGAAATAAATAACACCTCCTTCCTCAGCCTGATTTCACAAGCAACAGAAAGAGATAAAGTATGTAAGCAGATAGAGATTAAATATCGGTAACCGTGGTACAATTGTGTGGTAAAATAGGGTTTAAATATTTCACTCTAGAATTGTATAGGTGATGGTGTAGTCTTCAAGATTTAACAATTTAGTTTTCAGCTTTTCCTTTTCTTTCTTTTTTTTTTTTTTTTTTACTTTTCCCTTTCCCTCCTACCTGATTCAATCACTGTGTTTTCTTGAGGCTATATACATACCTCATTAATCTGATTAATCGCCAGAACACTGACTTGAAAGGAACTGCTTCAGCCTTCAGATATTGGAATGTTGGCAATCGGGCTGCAATCCTGGACTGCAGTTTTCTGTCAGATGACACATGGATCACCCCTACATCCGAGTCAAGATAACCAGGGAGAAGCAAACTGGACCCCAGGAGACGTCAGCACTGAGCCGCGTGACTAACTCCCCTTTTCCTTTGTTCTGCCTCTTCTTGGGTAATTATAAAACCCCTTGACCATTCTAGGAACAGGGAAGGTGGCCTTTGAGACAGCAGTATGCCATCTTTCCAGAATGTCAGCATTTTGAATAAACCTACTTTTCTCTCCACCAACCCTTGTCACTGGCTGAGCAGATTTGCCCACCTAAGAATTATAACAGCTCCCTGTTACAGCATAGCAGAGAGTAGAAAAATATGTGTGCTCTCTGCAAGTAGAAAAAGCTTAAAGGGAAATGGAAGAAAGACCCAAGTATTGCATTATGCTTAGTAAAATACCTGTCGTTTATTTTAGATCTCCTAAATCCTTTCCCAGGTAAAATTTTTGCATGTCATTTAATTAAAAATCCAATAGTTTCCCTTAATAGAATTTACCTAATTACGTTGACATTTTGTTCGTACCTTCTTTTGAACTTTTCCACTTGCATTATATTTTGCATTATATTACTTTGAAAGACTATCTTTATATACACAGTCTTGCTGAATTTAGGACTTACACGAAAACTTCAAATTGTTTTGCTGAATTTTGCATTTTTCTTATACATGCAACTTTATGTATTTATTTAGCAAACTTACACAGTGCTTACAATGTGTCAGACATAATAATGCATAAACACACTCCAACATTATCACTCATTTCTCCCTCATAACAACTCAATGAGGTAGATTCTATTACTATTTTCATCTTCAGTTGAGGAATCTGAGGCATAGAGGATTAAGTGATGTGGCATGAGGGCAGAATTCAAAAGGGTGATCTACTAAACACTCTGCTATACTGCCTAAAATTTGATGAACTTTAACAGAGAAGAGAATTGTATTATCTGTTTTTATCAAAGTCCCATTTGTATACAAAGCAATGCTCTGTTTCAGGAGGAACTTTAACTTTCTTAGTTAAAATGCACCTAAAGTCTCAAAGCATATATTTTCTTTTCCTTAGGGTAGTGCGTTAACTACAAATTTGGATTTAAATTTGTTTGGCTGCCAGGCTAATAATGACTCTTCTCTGGCATTTCACATTCTTATTCCATTTGCTCCTCGGCATGGCTAATCGATTCCAGTAGCGAAAACTAACCAAACCTGGATCAATGGGATTATCTACTTTGGGAATTTAAAAATTGAAAAGAAGATGTACAGAGAGAGATGCATTTGTTGGAGGTGAATTATTTCACAAGAGAACCACAGACAGAATGTTTATTAGCTCCCCTGAGTTTCACTAAATACCATCTTTTCTTAATCCTATTTCATTCTGTATTTAAGGAATTAGAGCTATTACAATAAGTTAAAAATACTCTAAATCTCAATTACTACCAAATTAGAAAATGAAATGCATTATCTTCTTGAAGAAACTACAGAGATTAATGCTAGCATCAAACACTTAACATATGCAAGTATAATATCTTTCATTATGTTCAATTTTCTGTCTTAACAATAACAAAGACTTCTAGATATTAGAAGCGTTTACTTAAATTTAATCACATGAAGAATCTTATAGGGACTTTCTGTTCTAGTTGTAGTCTCCTTACTGTTGAAAATGTACAAGTCCTAGTATTCACAATGCATTTTTATCTTCCAAATGCATTTTCCTATCATCTAATACATAAGGACTACCAGAAGCAGTTCCTTTTGCCTTGAAAATGCCAATACTCTTAGATTCCTGTTTTGGGGATGTCTCAGTCTCTGTCTCCATGACATATGGGCCTTCACTGCTTCATTGTTACAAAGGAAATCAGAATTATCGAATAAGTTGTTGACCTTTAGCTCAGAACACCTGGAAAGATGACAGTAGTAATTACCTTTACTTGTCATAATAAGAGAGATGTACCACGGAAGATGGGACAAAATAAACTTCACTAATGTATGTAATATTTCAGTACGCTAAAAATGACCTTTAACTGCGTCCTGCATCCATTGTCATCAAGACAGGAAACTATTAGATGGGCCACTATGAATGTGGGAGGCATACATTCTATACTTGAATATTTTGGTCTGTTCTATTTACCAGGTAACTCCAAAGTTGTGATATTTTATTGTGAATAGAATAAGAGTCTCTCGCTGGTTGAGTTCATGGCATAACTGCCTTTAACAGTGGTCATTATCATGTGGAGAAGCCAATGAAATGTGAAGTTTCTGCAACAGATGTGAGTACTATAAGTAGGTAAATTTAAAAGGATAAGAAATCTCCAGATATCTGCTGTAGAGCTAGCAGATACCTAAGCCAGAAAACCCTATTCTCCCTTTGAGAAAATGGCATCGGATTGCTACTAGGCTCTAGTGAAGACAAAATGCCAAATGGTGAGCTACCAAGTGACCACGTAACCTGTTTCACTTCCATTTAGCCACATTATTGTATTTGCCCAATCTCTAGTGTTAGTATTAAATTTTTTTTCTCAGCCTGATCAGGTCTTGAAGGCACAGACAGGTTTCAGGAATAATTTGTTTATGCTAGCAATGTGCATACTCTTGCTGAATTGCTGACCTTGCTTCAACCCCACCCATGGCTTCAAAGAGAACTCTCTTTGATCACTTGACAGAAGATAAAAAAACTCAGGTCTGATTTTAGTTGCTATTGTGTGGTGTGGAGCAGTGTTAAGTGTTCTGGCATTATAATCCCTCTCAGGTTTAATTCTGAAGGAGAGTAGAAGATAGACATCCCTGAAGCAGGCAGAACTCAGCAGGGCACTTTATTCATTTCATGTGGAGAGGGAGAGGACTTGCTATTAAGATCTACACTGATTTCCTAGGATGTGCTAATAGTCTGAGACAGGGAGTTAGGAAAAATAAAAACAAGACTTATGAATAAACTTCTTAGAATGGGCAAAGAATCGATAGAAGGAGTCATCCTCCTTCACTGGCCAGTTCAGTGTTTGCTCAAAGGGCCTTAAAGAATGTGGCCATGAAGCCAAAACAAAAGTTAAGAGGATATCAGTGTAATCACAAAACCCTTAACACTAATAGTAAGTGAGAGTTGGTTTCATTAAAAGATTTCAATTATGAAGAAGGTAGTGATTGTCCTCATATGAGTTTTTATTTCTTATCCACCATGTTTCTGTCCAGTGATATCCAACCTTTTGGTTTCCCAGGGCCACATTGAAAGAACTGTCTTTGGCCACACATAAAATACACTAACACTAAATATCTGAGGAGCTAAAGAAAACGTCACCAGCAAATCTCATAATGATTTAAGAATTTGTGTTGGGCCGCGTGCAAAACCATCCTGGCTTGCAGGTTGGACATACAATCTTCTATTTACTCACTGAATGCCTTTTATCTGTGACTTCCACAGTACATCTCCTCTGACAGAAAAGTTCAGTTAATAGTTAAAGAAGACAAGGGACTGATACTCATGAAATTTTCTCATTTTGATATATATCACATCATTCAGAAAAATTATGCTCTTAGAGAATAAAAGATTTTCACCTGAAAATCTAGGTAATGAAATCTTTGAGCTGTTGGAGAGTTCCACATTACTGATAAATATTCCTAAGCAACAAATAATATATGGTGTTACTTCTCATATCGCAGTATTTTGTGTCTAGGAATTAAAAATTGTAAGTGTAGATGATATTTTTCAATATTTATTATACCTAATGACTTACACTACCAACTAGCCTGATTCCTGTCCCCAGAAATAATCTATGGGGTTTATTTCTTTAAGAATGTTATTACTTCACAGAGAATTATTCACACTAAGAGAAACAATAATGTTTCAGAGAACTGGAAATTTAGAATGCTAGCTGGAAATGTGTGGCTCTCCTAGCATCTGAAATTGGGAGGGCTGGACTATTTCAGGGGATTCCTACAAAGTTTTCTTGTATGAAAATTTCCTTTGCTTATCAAAGAAAAACAAAAAACAAAAACAATAATAACAAGCTTAGTTGGGGAATAAAGATCTGATGTTAACTTTGACAACAGTCATTAAAATCATGTTTTCAAAGAGTTTAGATATTTCATCTATTCAAAAAATGTTTCAAATGCTTACCATGTATTAGACCTATTCTAGCATAAAGAGTTTATCAGTTTATATATATGCCTGTCACAAAGTTTAAATTCTAAAAGTTCATAAAAATATACAAATGAAGTCATATTCAGTTTTAAAAATAAGGAAGACACAAAACAACTGTTTACAGAATATTATCTTATTTCAACATATTGATTATATCCTCTTTAAATAAATATGAGAGGAAATTACATTAAAATATCAATAGTACTTAATACCTAGGTGATGGATTACAAGTATATATTCTATTTTATGTTTTTTATATTATTTTATTGTTAAATTTATTGGGGTGACATTGATTAGTAAAAATTACACAGATTCCAGGTGTACAATTCTACATTACATCCTCCACACGTTGCATTATGTGTTCATCACTCAGAGCCAGTTCTCTTTCCATCACCATATATTTGTGTCCCTGCTCCTTCTCCTCCACCCCGCTCTCCCCTTACACTCAGGAAACTACTAAACTATTGATTGTGTCCATGAGTTTCGTTTCTTTGTTGCTTTCTTTTTTTTAAATCTTTTTTATTGTTAAATTTATTGGGGTGACATTTATTAGTAAAAATTACATAGGTTCCAGGTGCATAATTCTACATTACATCTTACATGTGTTGCATTATGTGTTCATCACCCAGAGTCAGTTCTCTTTCCATCCCCATAAATTTGTGTCCCTGTCTTTTCTCCCCCATCACCCTCCTCACTTTCCCTCAGATAACTACTAAATTATTGACTGTGTCCATGAGTTTTGTTTCTTAGCTGTTTTCAATTTTATGTTCCACATACGAGTACTTAACTGTATTTTTGAATTTTTCTTTAAAAGAGCATTTAAAATTTATAATTAGGAAAAATACCCTTTATTTCCAATCCAAAACATAAATAATAAAACCTATATCAAAAAAGTAAAGCAGATAATAAAGCCTATTTAATAAAGAAAAAAGCCATTAATAACAGCAGTCTAAATTCTAACGCAAAAGTCCAGTATTTTAATTTTACATACTGAGGAAAAGGCTTCTGATAAATATTTAAATTTGCTAAGAAAATGTAATGTTATAAGTTTTCTAGAAACATGTAGACATGGTGGACATAGAGATGCACCAGATAGATTTCCCCTTCAAGGAAGGAGCTGTTGCCCAAGCTATTAACCCTTGTGAGGCTTATCTCTGCTGCTGAGGTATCAGTAGAAAGTCATGCTCTTCTCCATAGAGGAATAAAAGTCTATCCATTTTGGTTCACCACAGAACAATTCTTAAAGCCCTTATATGCTCCAGAATTCAATGTTATGCTGGCTAAGACACTGTCAAATCTATGTCACAGTTCAACTTCTTCCCCTAACACTGTCGATTCCCTATCTTCCTCCTTATGACAGTGCCTCTCTGACCAGGTCTGGAAACTGCTCTGAGAGGAATTAAGACAATGTGTAAATATGTTTGTGGGGGTGGGGGTGGGGCAAAGGGACAGGCAAGGTACAGAGATTCTTGTGTTCCTGGCAAACTTGCTATTTTCCAGCCTCAAAGGTACCTTCAATGGCATTTAAGCAGAATTGGCTTAGAGATACTGACAGGACCACACCTTCAATGACTCAAGCTACCCTGGGCAGAATTGCAGTGGGAGTTAGACAGATCATTATATTCTTTATGAAATGCTCACACATGCGCGCGCGCGCGCGCACACACACACACACACACACACACACACACACACACACACACAGTGATGGGGACTGGCCTCCACAATGTGGGTTATACGAGTATATAGAATTCCTTCACTATCTTCTGAAAAGACCATCATTCCTTATCCAATTTTATGATTCCCTACAGCCCTTATAACTATCTGAAAATATACTGATTAGGTTTTTTTAATTTGTTTATTAGCTATCTTCCCACACTAGATTATAAGCCCCATGAAGCAGAATTTGCCTGTTAAAGAAGTACTGTTTCCTTAGCATATAAACAGTACCTGACACACAGTGGATTCTCAATACACAAGGGCTGTCCGGAAAGGATCCAGCCATGTAATATGAAAAACAGAGACATTTATGGCTGGAATTTTTCTGGACAGCCCTCACATATGTGTTGAATGAATCAATATACTAACTCACTTTATTTCTATTTAATAATTGAAATAGTCCCTTCAAGTAACTCCATCCTTACAATAAATTCTCCAGAGCTTTTGTTCCCTTACCTCACTACTCGTTATTATGTATTCTGGCCATATCTCGATTCTCTGTCCTCCTCTTCTTCCCCAAAATCCCTTAGATTTTCCACTGTGTACTCCCTTTAAACACGTATCTATAAATTGTACCCTAGTTTTTAAAACAGTTGTTTTTAAATAATGACACTTGTTCAGTGCCTATCTTAATGTAAAATAGTGGCAATGAGGTAGTAAGTTAGAAGAGAAAAATTCCTACAATAAAAATACAAAACACAGATTTAATTTTACAATATTCATAACATGAGTATCAATAATGATGATCAAGTATTTAACAAACTTTTATTATTAATATTTGTGTTACCTGAAAAGCCTGTAATATTTATTATGCAAATCACTAGCCCATCCAAACACTGTTAGTGAAATTGTTGAGCATGTTTTGATGCACTTAGTTTCTTGAAATTAGGCTAAAAAGATGCAAGATACAGTCTTATATCCAGAATTTCATTAAGCTTGTTGCAAAACTTACTTTTTATGAAAGTATAAAAAGAGATAGCTCTCTTCACTAGTTCCCTATTGGTAAATGACAAGGTATTTGAGTGCCTTCTCACTGAGCTGTTTGTATTCCTCATTGACATCTACCCAGACTGTAATAAGATGCTTTCTTTTAAAATCAGAAGTTAAAGAAGAATCAGTTGAAAGTTTGATTAACTGATCTTTTTTATTCATTGATAATTTAGCTTCTTTGAAGAATTATTCATTGAAGGGATTTGCAATCCAGTTTTCTTCTGCTCCTTAAGAGAAGTATTTTTAAAAGGACACTTGCAGACCTTCCAAGTGACTTCCAATATTCTCTTTCATGTTTCGGGATAGGTGCAAGTCGTTCTCAGATAAGAAGTTGTGTAGAGTTTCAAAAACTTCAGGTTGACTTCTTCCAATACATGCTTTCCAAAAGTCTAGTTTTTTAATCATTGACTTAATTTTGTTGGTTTCATTTAACATACTGATCGAGTTGTTTTGAAGTTCCAAGTTGAGTTTATTTCTAGAAAAATATCTGATAAACATGCAAGACTTGGTAGCCAATCACTGTCCTGAAACTTTGGAGCAAGAGAAAAATGATGGTCTTCAAAAAAAATACCTGGACTTTATGTCTAAGTTTAAACGTCCATGTAAGTACTTTGTCATGAGATAGCCACCTTACCTCCCTTTGAGCAAAAGCAATGTCCTGTGAATGCTGTTCATTTCTTCACATAGCACTTCAAACAATCTTGAGTTTCATGGTTGTGACTTAATATAATGTACAACTTTTGCAGTTTCATCAAGAACATCTTTCAGTTCACTAGGAAGAGGCATGGATGCAAGACTTTGAGCAACTTCTTCAATTTGGCCATGAAGGCCTATAAAACAACCTGGCATAGGCTTGCCTCCCTCAGTGCAGACACCACAACAATTCAACCAAATAATATTTTTTCAATGAAATAACCATTGATTTCATTAAAAATATCTTCACCTGTGGTACACTCTGTCAATGGGTAACAAAGCAACATGTTTTCCTCAATTTCATTTCCTACCAAGTACCTACCTCATGATGACGAGCAAAATAGATACATTAGCAACATCTACACTTTCACTGACCTGGATAAAAAGAATTTATTGTTTTAAATTCTATGCTACAGCTTCAGTGTCATAAGACATTTCCTAAATTTGTCAAGACATTGTATTGTTTGAAAAATAGATAGTATTGACTTTGTGGACATGTTCTTCCCCAAACATATAAAAAATGGTATCCTTAATACAAGGAGAAATTAAATCTTCAGCTATGGTGTGCTTTTTAGCACAGTTAGCTATGCTATAACCAATACGATTTGAAACCTCAATTGCATTCTCATTGTTTTTCTTTCCTGATACCCTGTATGAACTAACAGTTGGATGCTTTTCTAAATGCTGAAAATAATGTATGTCTTTGTTTTTATACATAGGATGTTTAGTTTGTAAATTTCGCATGAGTAGAGAGGGTTTCATGATACCATTGGATAATTCCCCACACACAAGAACACAAAGGCTTAAGACAATCATCATCCCCTACAAATGAAAGTCCACATTTAATATACTCCTTGGAGTATTTCCTTTTCTTCTGTGTGGTATCTGAGGCACACACCTTTTTACTGTTTCCAGTGTGGGTATACTGATAGCTGCAGGCACATGTTGAGAAGTAGTTGGCGACGGGTTATAATCTACCTCTAGTTTTGGTTTTTTAACCATGTCTGTTTTCAACCACTGATCCATAACCGACATGCTAAAAAAGCACTGACCATAATAACCGAAACTATGTTAAACATTAAATTAAAAAACTACTTGAAAAGAATCACAACTAAAACATTCTGGTTATGAATGTATTTATATATTTGGGGAAATTTCTAGAAATGTCTCAAATGGATTGTTCTGAAGCTGTGTGTAATCATTGGTAAAAGCAGTTTGAGAGAAGGGTTTATAGACATGTCCTCACCAATCATCATTGGCTAAGGTGATCTAATTTTAAGTGTCTCCATTAACGGTGATTCAAAGTTAACATTTATTGTTTTATAACTAACATTTTGCATGCTTTTACTTTATTTGCTTTTTTGCCATTACTGATGAATTTTTCCATACTCCTGAATGGCTCAGCACATACCCCCAGAGTATGCATACCACCGCTTGAGAAACAGTATCTTAGATCAGAAAGAGTAGGCGTGAGGCTTTCTACCATTTCTATATCATATTCTTTTTATATCTGGTCCATTGTTATGACTAAATAATACTACTGTATAGGGGCATTGGGAAATGAAAACTGGAGGTTTGGAAGGAGGGTAAGGGACTGTCCACAATATTCTTTTATTCTCTGAATATTAGAAATAACATACAGTAGCAGAGTCTGCCTTCATTCTTACATAATTATGAGGCTGTATGAACAAATAAAGTGGTTCTATATATTATAGTATTCTCAGGTAGTGTATCATTGAATCATTTACAGTATATGAACTTCACAGGCCTTTTAGAATTAGAAGTAGTGCCATAGTGGATAACATTGAGGGCACAAGGGTATCATTAGAATAAGTTTTACTGCTATTTTATCAGTCATCCAATTATGAAATCTCTACTCACTATCTTTAAACTATTTACAAATGTCAATCTCACTGTCTAGGGAATGCCTTGTAATGAAGTATTCACTGTAACTGTCACATATAACCACCACCAACAGTAAAATGAAAGTCTGTCTTAATTACTATCTTGTCTCATCTCTCATTTGCCGTGCCTCTTTCTAGAAAGGTAAATTACACAGGATCTGCAAACCTCAAAAGAGTATATAATGTAAGGTGATTATTAAAAATTCAGAGAAATACCTGAATATTTTGAAATCAATAATATGGGTTAGGGTTAAAAATGTGGAGAGGGTGGAGTTAGTGAAAGTGATAAGTACTAATATTAATTTGATACAAATAATTGGATAATGTCTATTGGTTATTTAAAGAATAACAAACTGATGAGAAATTAAAGCATAAAGGAAATTTAAAATCCCAAGTAAAAAAATTTATAAATATTTAAACAGAAGGGATCTAAAGTAGGTGAAAATTCATTTCTGGATACCTACAAATCCTAAACCTTCTTCAAAAACAAAGTATGCAAAACAGCAATATTATTAAACTATATAAAATGATTTCCATATAATCAAAATAACAGACATATGGAAGACAGGTAAGTAACAACTGGTCACCCAAAATTATTTCTTTGACCATTATGTCACCAGCAATATGTGTTACTTACATGGTCTAACCTCTGTGGGAGCTCAAGATTCATTTATTTTATTCAAATTCATATTTTCTAGGACTCCCAAATTGCAGGAATGATGATATGGGTCAGTGCCAACCCATACGTGGGTCTCCATGCTAGGAAAAGTAGCTTTTAGTGGCAAAGTTAAGGAAATTATAAACAAAACAGCTCAATTATCTTGGTTCACTTGGAACATTCTCCTTCATGGTACACACTGTTCTTTTTGTCTTTCCATGCAAATCTACCTACAATACAGGCCCTGAGGCTCTCCTTCAGGTAGAATCTTCTCATAGCCTTGAACAGAATAACAGGATTAAAAAAAAGATCTAAACAAAATAAAAATATCTAGTGCCCACTCCTGCTCAAGGGAGCTTTGCCCCATGTCTGGGTGGGGCAGAAACATATTTTGGTCTTTTTAAACTTAAAATTAATAGAATAGTACTTTTCTGAGAACTAAAGTAAGCATACAAACCTATAATAAAGAGTCCAAAATAGTTATATAATCTTAATTTTCCCTTATGCAAAAAGGGGCACAAAACTCCTTTTGAGATGAAAGAATGGATTGATCCCGTCCTCTTCATAAGGAGAACAGATTTAGAAGTAGAGAGTATCTAGTACTATAGAAGTTATCTCCTGGGATCCTATGGCAATAAAAGTCAGCACACCAAAATTTGATCAGTTATAACCTTTTCCACAAGAACTAACCATCCTTAGTTTGTAGAAGCTAGTTTTAAACAAACAGTATATGAAATATAATAACTTCAACAAAATGGGAATAGAATGTGTGAGAAATTTGAGTGGTTTAGCAAAATAAAAGTATGGTAATATTCAATACACATATTTGCTTCCACGGAACATTATACTTTTGAATATCTAATTTTAGTTACAATATGAATAAGGGCATGGACAGAATTCATTGTATTAGGCAATGCAGCATTCAGGTTTTAAATATAGACAAAGTTTAGGCTATTAAGTAACCTTTATCACAATTTTAATTTTAAATTTCTTTTAATTTGTGGGAACATGGTACTTAATTTAATAGGCACATTACCATGTGCTTGATGAGAGATAATAAAGGGAAAGGGTAAGGATTTAGAATTCAAAAGAATCTAGGTTCTAAGTTTCAATCCAGTGCTTATGTTATGTGCTATTTTTTATTTTACCTTTGCTCCAGCAAAAAAAGATCAGTATTACCTATTTCAAAGATTAGAAATATTGTATGTACAGTTCCTGACTCAAAATGTCATTCAGTATGTGGTAACTATAATTATTATTAGTCTTGCTCTAAATTCACTAGCTCATCTTTTAGTAACTGTTTTTGCTTGGATTTACAATGTTCAACAACAGCCTTGTATTCAAATTCCTCAATAACTGAGTCTTATCCTTCTATATTACCTAATTAGTGGGGTTTATCCCATATATTCTTCCACTGTTTCCCCCAGGTCTTTCAAAAATCGCCAGGTAACACTTGAGTATTCCGACAGTGTGACCGGATTTTTGTTCATGGATTTTAATCTCCCAATTGTCTTTCCCTCTGTACCTCCTCTTAGCAAGCATTTCAATTTCATCTTCAGGCCTAGATCTTTAGTGATTGCTTAACAAATGGATTTCAATTATGAAAGCCCTATCTATTGAACCTATACTTCTTGAAGCTTAAGTTGTATTTGGAACTTTCCATAATCGCTCTTACTCTCTTCCATTTTATTTTCCCCGTGACTTTGTATCTATACTGTGAATCTGTTTCTATCCTCAGAAAACTATGCCTCCTTCTTGCCTCTGTAGTTAAAATTTTCAGACTATGCATGAAGTGGCTGAACTATTTCCAAAATGTAATCTAATATATCTTTTTCTACCTTGAAGTCCAGTGAATGAGAAGTATGTAATAATCAGAAGAAATTAAACTCCAGCAAACGAAAAAAAATTCTGAAGCTGAAAAAACAAATCTCTGTTTTTATATTTAAGTCTATTAGACATTTCTACAGAAATAGGAAACCACAGAGAAATATGCTGTGTAGATGGTAAGGAATTTAACTTGTTGTCTCAAGTAAGGGTCGCAATACTTGAAGGAAGAGCATGAGCTTCATTTTGAACACATACAATTTGAACTTATAATAAGGTCTTCTAGTCAGATGAGTTACAGCTCTTAAGGACTGAAGTAGAGACCTAGAGCTTGTAATAAGATCTAGCAGCAGAAAACTAATCAGGAAAATAAGTCAAGATAAATTCATAAAGGAAATGAATTTAGAGAGCGTGAGACCTACCTAATGTATATTTGGGGACTGCCAGAAGGATGAATATTATGCAGTAGTGAAGCATTAGGAAAATACCATGTATTGGCCAGAAGCCATTGTAGGACAATGGTTCTCTTACATTTAGACTGCACAGCACACATATGCGAATTTTTAGTAATGATCAATAATTCATTACTAAAGCTAGTGATTAAATACATAATAAAAGGCGTTATGGAGGTAAGAATGCAAAGAAGCAAAATTTACTATTTTTCTATTACTCTTTAGAGAAGACTTGTTTGTACTCAAACAGAAAATAGTGAATCTTGTTATTTGGTTGTATAAATGAAATATAGCTTTAATCTTTTTCCTTAATATTGATTTTGAGAGAATATATTTGTCTCTGCCCTTTGTATATTTTTAAAATATGATTTGGGATATAAAAACCAATAATATTGTTACTTGTTATAACAGTTGTAACAGAAAATTAATTCAAGATTAATAGTGGTATTCAAAGGAGGATGAAGTTGTATAAAAATAATTGCTTATTGATTTATTTTGATTTAACTACATAAAATACCACCTCAAATCTGTAGTTCTAATGACTATATAAGTTTTTGTTTTTCCCTGAGTATGTGAAAATCTTAATATATTTTGAGTCTAAAAAAGAAACTAAAAGAATGTATTTCTTTCATTTAAAAATATTTTTTATAACTTAATTGATTTGCAATGCCATTTGTCATGTTATTTTTAATGCCATAAAAAGACAACTTTAAAAAAAAAAAGACTTTTGATTGGTTCACAAAGTCCTTCTATCCCTAAATTTCTGCTTATATAACGTAGTCTTAACTAGAGGTTAGATATGTTTATCTTAATTGTCTTATATTTTTGTTTTTTGGTATAGTATCCTCTGTCAAATGTAATTCTTCTATCATGAACATTATTATATTTTCTGCCTACCCATTCTGTACCTGTCCACAAAACTAGAGCATAAAATCTTGGTTTATTTTTCTTGCTAAAGTTACATAAAATAGCATTAATATCTTGGGAATGCACAAAAAAGCATTATTGCTTAGAAAATCTTACCCTGAAAATCTCAATGTATCATGTACACGTCAGTTCCCAGTTACAAAAGACTTTTAATTGACCCAATAATATTTTTCTCACTAGCCTTGCCTCTTGTTAAGAAAAGTATTTTTATTAATAAACTTATGTCTAATTTTATATTATATCTAGCATTCTCAATGTTACTGCAGTGAAAATTGCAAATTCACAAATTACTCATGTTTGAATAATGAGGAACATGTGTGAGAGCTTATTATGTGCCAGGAACAGTTCTATGTATTTTACTTGTATATCTAACCTAGTCCCTGCAATAATAAAATATTATTATTAATATCACTATTATAAAATATATTTTGTTTTATATAAATGGGTCTCCATGCTAGGAAAAGTAGCTTTTAATGGCAAAATTAAGGAAATTATAAATTAGAAAGCTCAATTATCTTGAGCTGTTTAATAATAATATATTATTATTAAATATTATTATGTTCCCATTTTTAAAAATGAAGAAACTGGAGTATTGACAAGTTAAATAAACTGCTCCAGGATGCAGAATAAGTAAGAAGGCAAGAATTAAAAATAGGAAATCTTACTGCCAAACCAGTACTTTGTAACACTCTGTTAATCCCTAAGAATAACTAGCATTCTGACTGATCACAGGGAGTACGCATAGAGCAAGGAGTTTTCTCTCTTGCTCAACTGCCACACCAAGGCTTTATGTGCTTTTAGCCCATGCACACTGACCACAATTGTGATCAAAAGCCTTCTTGCCGGCCATTTATTGAACCCAACTGGAGGTAACTACAGTCTCTCTTTTATCTCCAAGTGGCTTTTCCTATCCACAAGCTTGATAAATTAAGCCCCAATTTGGTAACTGAGGATGGTGAAATAATCCAACTCCATCATTGATGTGTTACTATTCAAAATTAGACAAGATGAACAAGAAAGAATTTTGATACCTAGGTTTGAATATCCTGATGTGTAGTATTTTTTTCCCTCTTTCTGATTATTTAGAGAATGTTAGAAAGCCCAAATGCTTGAGCCTAGATATACGGATGATAGTTAAGCACATGGTTGTTTCATTTATCTCTGGTATTTAAATAATGAGTTTATGTAAAATTATTATTATTTTAGGACTTTCTTATAAAGTTATATAATAGAGCTTTCCCAAGTTTATGTGTAACCACACGCTTATACATTTCAGAATGCTTTGTTTTCACATTTTTTAATATCTACATTAATGCTATGGGAACCACAGAAAATTTTCCATTTTTTTTTACAACCATGGCATATTGATTGTCCAAACAAGTTAATGGAACAAATGACAATAAATTATAAACTATGATTCTAGCTTCGCTTGACAGCAAACATCACAACATAGTGCGAAATGTATACATATTTTCTATTATGATGTTCTAGTCAACGAAGTAGATTTACAATCGAAAACAACTGAATTATTTTAAGCTTTATCAACTGCAGACAAAATCAACCTGTCTTTCAGGAATTCATACTTAAATAGGTTTAAGACAGGTAGGTAATAGAACAGTAACACATATACTTAGTCATTTAAGACTCAGTAAGTCCATTTGAAGCATGCTAAGATTGATTGACTTTCAATGACTTGTATGTATAGATTATCAAATATCATAGTAGAAATAACAGGCAGTGAACAGTGTTTGATTCTTTTCAAGCTAAACAGTGCAGATAATCATAATTATTTCTGGGTCCAGTCAAAAAGAGCTGTTCAACACTTTTCTGGCTTATTGAGGAACCTTTTAAAATCATAAGTAAGACATCATTCTTACCAGTAAGTTATAAAGAAATTAAAGAAGCATCCTCTGGAAGTGATTTTTGACAGCATATTATCTACATCTTGCCTTTCATTCTTGTCATTCTGTCTCTTAATGTTGATCTCACATTTCAGAACTCTAGGTCACTCATTCGACTTCGTTTACAGTGTGCTATAATATTAT
Source organism: Lyroderma lyra (assembly GCA_004026885.1). NCBI lineage: Eukaryota > Metazoa > Chordata > Mammalia > Chiroptera > Megadermatidae > Lyroderma > Lyroderma lyra. The sequence goes on from PVJL010002306.1 coordinate 22,825, forward strand.
ATTCCACTGGATTTTTCTCATTCAATTTTCTAAGTCATTACTGTTTCATAAAAAGTATTAATAAGGACATTAGAACTATTATAGAAGATAAAATAGAGTTTTTTTCTGTCAAGCAAATCAATACTTCTTACTATAACTGTTATGAAAAGCAAAATCCAGCAGATGAAAGAAAAACTTCCTTAAAGAATTAATAAGCATCATCAAATATTATTAAAAATTTAGAAGACACAGACTTTCAAATAGGCTAACCTCTGAAAGCACATTTATTTTTATGTAATAATAAATTTATTTTTATAAAAATGCATGATATGAAACAAAAGTTGACAAAATTCAAATCCACATGTTAAATAAAAAACACTTTGATCCACTAAGATAAATATAAAGAGAAAGCATTAACAGGGCATACCTTTACTGGAAAGCAATTTTGCAACTTAATCAAGGGTTTTAAACATGCTCATAACTCTTTTACATAATAATTCCACTTAGGAGAATATTGATCAATGAAATAAATTAAAGTATGGAAACAGTAAAACAATGGAAATATCTAAATGTCCAATATTCACATTACATCTAAATGTCCAATATCACATTAGAGGAATGTTTATGTTAAACTATGGCCAATGAATATAATTGAACATTGTAAAGCTTGCGGTTTAAAAGAGAACAAAGGATTAGAAAATACTTTGACTATAATATTAATTGAAAAATATGCATAATTAAAAGTATATATACAGGAATATGAACTATGTAAAATGGATAGAAAAAATTGAAGGAGAAAATATTAAAATATTAACAGTGGTTGCCTTTAAAGGTGAGGTTAAGAATAGGGATGTGTTTTATTTTAAATTTTCTGTTTTTCCAAATATTTCACAATATCTTATCATGTTACCTTTATATTTAAAACTAAACAACTACATCAAAACAGGACTGAGTGACAAGATAAAAAATAGATACGATGGACATCATAAAAATTAACAACTTTTATGCTTAAAAAGACACCATGAAGAAAGTCAAAGACAGCCTACATAACTGGAGAATATTTTTGCAAATCAAATATCTAAGAAGGGACTTGCATGTATAATATATGAAGAACAATTACCACTCAAAATAGTCAAATGACCCAATTATCTGAATAGACATTTCTCCAAAGATAATACATGATTAGCCATCAGAGAAATGTGATAAAAATAAAAATGAAATACCGCTTCACACTCACTAGGAAAGCTATAATCAAAAAGGGAGGTATTAAGTGTTTGTTAAGGATGTAGAGAAATTGGAACCCTCATACACTGTTGGTGGTAATGTAAAATGGTACAGCTGCTTTGAAAAACCTTCTGGCAATTCCTTAAACAGTTAAACATAGTTATCATTGATTCTACTCCTGGGTCTATACCCAAAAGAATGAAAATGTACATTAACAAAAAAACTGTGTACGAATTTTACAGAGGTACGATTTATAATACACAAAAGTGGAAACAACACAAAATCTAGCAACTGATAAATGGGTAAATAAAATGTGATGTAGCCATACAAGACAACATTATGCAGCAATAAAATAAATTTAACAATAAAATCTGGAAAAAAATTCTAACCAAAATATAAAATTAAAAAAAAAAAAAAAAGAAATACTGATACATGCTCACATGTGGATGAACTTTGAAAACATTATGCTAAGTAAAAGAAGCCAGTCATAAACACATATTAAATTATTCCTTTTATGTATGAAATGTACAAAAAAGAAAAATCTATAGAAACAGAAAGAAGATTTGTGGTTACCTAGAGCTAGAAAGAATGGCAGAATTGTGGGATGATGGCTAAGGCTTTCAGTTTGAGATAATAAAAATGTTCTAAATTTGATTCTGGTGATGAAAGCACAATTCTGTGAATATACTTAAAAAATTTAATTGGACACTTCAAATAAATTCATTGCATGGTATATACATCTCAATAAAGCTCATAACAAAAATGGTACAAAAAACTGTAAGAAAGAAATACCCTCAGACTTAACAAAATAAACTGAAATGTGCTAATTTCATGATAAATTTTTAAAACTAGAAACTAGTTGGGAGCAGATCTTGATAGATTGTTTACATTTGGGACCCAGAAATAAGAACCTGAAGGAATAGGGCAGACAGTCAGAGGCTTGCAGGTACCAGACTGAAAATAAGGGGATTTAACAGGAAGGAGGGGAGGTTGTATCAGGAAAGCTCTAATTATTATAGTTACTCATTGTAATGCTTCAATTTTATAAATTTATCTCATAATAATGATTACCCAATGTCATATATTGCCAAATGTACCTATCTTTTCTACTTGTACAGGTAAAAACATTTTATTCATTCCTTTATGTAAGTCTGGCATATATCAGCCAGTCAGTGAACTGTTTGTCAAAGGATGGCAGGCAGGTGACATGAAGGATTATTCAAAGAACTGATCATGAGTTGAAATACAGGATAATGCCACCTTAGAAGGATTGATGTGAAACTTCCAAACCATCTCTATAGTGAACCAAGGAATTGATCCTACACAATTGTAATAACTGTGGCCCATGCCATTTAATAATTACTTACTGGAGAACAGCATTTTCTTAAGTGTTTAACACATATTTCTCATTTTATATTTAACTAGCCAATGACTTAGAGATTCTGTCGAGTTTACCAACTAGCAAAGTGAAACTTAAGATACTTACCAAGATTTCACGCTAACAGCACAGCTATTTTTTAAGCCCAAAACTGTCTCATGGAAAACTACCTTCTTTCAAGTATTAAGCTTTCATACAGAAAAAAAGACAGGGTTTTACAGAGAACAGAAAAATAAATAATTACTTATATTACATATAGTGGAAATTATGTACAACTTGGCTCAGAAAGTACTAAGAGCTAACTTTTCACCAATTAGTTGCACTAGAAATCTAGTATCTTTCACAGTCTCTCTAAAGATTGCTTAAGCTCATGGTCTGGAGTGGTATTAAGTGATATGAGTCTCATGGAATATTTACATTTCCCCAAATCTAGAGAATTTATCTAGAATCACTTTGCTGGTGTCAACCCAAATGCTACTGAAATTAAAGGCATTTTTTTATTTGTAAGGAAAAAATGATTCATCTACAATTAATTTTAATTTGTTCATAACCATTATTTCCAGTTTTAGCAGATTTGATCATCATAGAAAATAATCGTATAAATTGCATAAAATTTTCACAATAATTGGTGCATATTTAAAATGCCAAACTTTTTGAGTCCTGTCTTCCCTTCATCTCTAAGAAGTAGGCATAGCAAAGCTATTTCTTCATCTTCTACATTTGTGTGCTGTAATATCATTGAAAAAAGCATCGAGGTGACACCTATATGGCCAGATCTTCATGATCTTTCAGGAAGTCTCCTTTGTCCTTAAACAAATTTGAAGAACAAGATAATTACAACTTGAAGGCTCACAATGTAAATTAATCTAGATAGTGATTAGTCAGGTTCTTCCAGTTAGGAAGAACAATGAAGTGAGCATGTATTTTAAGGACTAATGATGTTTTGATAGTGCTAACATAAAGTAAAGATAGAATTTCAAAATTTAACTCTTTCATGTGAATCGGTATTTTACTAGTCAAGCACCTATTGTTAGAATAAAATAACAGTTTGCTATCCATAATCTCAGAGCAATAAATATCCCTCTACACATTTAGATAAATGCAAAAGAAAGTAAGAAAGAGATGTCTGGAAATGAGTACATGTATTTTTTAAATTGTGAGACCATCTGGATTTTTGCAAAAACAAGTAATTTTATTCCTTATTCTCTATGTTTAGTTCTAATTTTCTTTGAAATGTGAATCAAAAACCATTGACCATACAGTCCCTCTTCATTCTCAGTACATTTTTATTTTCTTCTCATCTTAAAGAAACTGGAAGCTTCTTCTTAAATATAACTAAGTTATTCATTAGTAATAAGAAATGTCACCCAATTTCTTCCACCACACATACCTGCATACATAATCTTATACAATGTTTGTTCTTAGAGTGAATTAATTATCCTAAAATTAGTATAGAAACACTTTTTCAACATTGCATACCCGCTGAAAACTCCGAATACACATATACTTGTATAAAGGTCACCAACATTGTGACATTAACTTTGGCTGGTTCACTACATTGATCCAGTCAGAAGATCAGAATAGCTATGCTTCAAATAGACTTTACTGTTTCCCAAATGAAGTCTCAAAATTTCTCTTCGCTTCACACGTCCTAAAGATAGAGTAGACATAGGCCATATAAACTAATCATATTTCTGACTGTTTTCAGTTATTCAATTAATATAAATGGGTTTCTCCCAAGATGAACACATTGTATTAGGTTCGCTGTACAAAAAAATACATAAGCTATTTTAACAGAGATGTACAATATGCATAGTAATAGTCATTCTTAATAGAAAACAAATACCCATTCATATCACATGAAAATGTTAACCAATTTCATATTGCTGGACAAAAGCCACTGCATTAGTCATCTATCACTAGCTTACACAAACAATTTACCACAAACTTTGTGGTTTAAAATCAGCTTTATCATTATATTTTAATTTTATTTTACTTTTGTGATACTGATGTGTCATAGTCCTTCCAGAAGAGTACTATTTCTGAGAAATATTAGTGATCCATAGGTTTACATATTTTATATCAGTGATTTGAACCATTCATTGTGTGGAATTTTAACAGAACAGTAGGGGAATGAGATAAGAGGTTTAAACAATATTTGAAAAAAAATCTGTGAGAAACAAAAGAGCAGCCTTTCATAGTCAGAAGCTGAAAAAAAGTTACAACTCCATTTTTGCGACAAGTTGGCCTGGTATTCCCAACTAAACTGAGATCTCCTGTTAAACATAAACAAGTTCATCAAACACCATCAGAGAAGGTCCTTATCTGACCATGATATAGCAAGACAAAAATAAGATCACTCAAATCTGAACACAAACATAAATAATACATTGTACATACCACGGCAATGTCCAAACAACACCCTAACTAAAATGAATAACTGTTGCTTCTTTACAAATTGCCACTTTAGCCTTGCTCAATTCCAATCCCTTTCTAGACAATTAAGATACTCAATAATAGATTGCACTTGCTTCTTACACAAAGGTAAAATACTAAAAGAAAGCAAAACCCTGCTTCCTTGAATTCTGCTCAAACCAGGTAATATATCCCTAATTCCTATAATATTCTCTTACTAATACACCTCATGTTTGCCCATGGTGGTCATCCTACCTTGTTGTTAGGAGTCAAGAACCTTTAATTGTCCTACTATAGGTGCTTCCTTTTGGTTGTGGGTGCTGAACATCAATTTCTGCCATTTATTATTATCTACTTATGCATAATTTGATGTTTTATAGGAGTGTAAGATAATGAGATAGAACAATAAATTTATGATATGAAGGTCCTTTTGATAAAAGTTACAGATATATTTCCTCTCATTTTCAGTTTATCTGGAATAGACAGATATATATAGTTAGATCGGAAGCTAAACAATATATACATAATAGACAGAGACATGAACGGAAGGACAGATCAATAGGTAGAATATTACCTGTGTCAGAAAATATATTAACACCAAAATTATGTTAGAAATTTTGACTATTTTATTAACAGTATTTATCATGAGACCCTGAACATTCCTGTAACTAGTTTTATAATACCCACCACAACAATTTTTCATTATCTTTCTATACTAGTTGTATCTTAATCATGTTTTTATTTTTATATAGTGGGTGGCTTCAATTAAGCTTACTTAATCATACATATTTGTTGGTCTTTGATAATGGAATGAATTCACTTGTATGGAAATATTTTCTAACTTCACACAACACTAATCAAATTGAAACTAATTGGCTTAAAGTAATGGTTGGCATTCAAAAAGTTTTTGCACATCAATGAAATACATTTTGAGATTTACAGAGATGCTAGAGAAAAAGACAACTTTGTTTGACCCATGTGTTTTCTAAGAACTAGGAGTAGCATCATCCATTTTGCAACCAATAGGTTTAAAAGTCAGGGACTAGAAATGTTGTTTGATTCTTTTTTTCTTAAAGATTTTATTCTTATAGTCCAGAATAATAACAAATGTTAACAGTTTTCCTATATTAATAATAAAAATATGTAACTTATTCCTTTTAAAGTAAAACACTAATAATGAGAGATGAGCAAGAAAAATACATGAATGTTCAAGGTATTTAGATGGTAGAAAGGGTGTATTTCAGGACATATTTGGGTTACTCATATTGTATGAGTAGTGTAGACTGTAGATATATTTTCCCCATTTATAACAACTCAAAATGACTTTAGGCTGGTGTGAGCTAATAAATGAAAATGACCACAAAGTCTTTAGTTTACTGAATAAAACATGATTAGTACAATGGACACTTCCCAGGGGTGGTGATACATTGGGTGGTCATGGAAATCAAATAGAGAAATTTCTACTTATACGAGGGTTATCCAGGAAGTATCCAGACATGTAACAAGAAAAAAAGAGGCATTTATAGCTGGATTTCTTCCAGACAGCCCTCATTTTAGAGTAGACTAGAGAAGATTCTAAGTGAATTCCTAAGTAGTAATTAGTCTAATAGTATTCCATAAGTAGAGTTGACTCTAGGAAAACACGGGATTGGCTGTGGCTCGACAAGCTTAAAATCTCCTCCCCCACGGCATCCTGGGCAACTTGTAATTAATTCTTCACAACTTATTATGATCCTAAGGAATTTCTTGGAAATAGAGCCTTCAAATAATAAGTGTATGCATTAAGAATAATGCTATTTATTACTGGATTGTCTCTCTCAGGAATTTGAACTAGTTTAACATAGAACTAGTTAGCTGGTTAGAAATGGAAAATTAATCTAATAGAAAGAAATACTATGTACATCTGAGTTGTGCTAAAAGCAGATAACTAGAATAGAGGGCTCTTAATTTATTGCTTAGGGGATGGGGCCAATGAAACAACTCAAGTGTTAAAGCCAAGATTACATTTCCTAAATCATATTCTAGTTTCCATAAGCACTGTCTGTCTTGGTTCCCATGAAGTCTAAGCTTTCATTTGAGAAACAGGCAATATATCACTGATTTAATAGGTATTTTTATTGTTTGCATGCCTTGAAATTAAATGAAAACAAATAATATTCATGGTTATATTCTACTACCAGTTTTGATAGTGGAATGAAGGCAATGGAGTATTCTATTAAACTGCGATTTTTTGAGGGAAAGTACTATCCTTTATTCTAGTTTAGAACTTGGTACATAGTAGGTGCTCAACACATATTTATAAAATGAATGTACTGAACAACTATGTGTAGAATATGAAAGTTGAGAAAGAAAACAGAGAGAAAAAATATGGAGGACAATGAAATTACAAAAAAAATAGTAGTCATATCAGGTTAATTTTGAATGACAGACTTTCATTGAGGATTTATTTAAAGAAACATCTGTAGATCTCTTGCTGCATTAAATAAAAAAAAAATTCAGTATTGAATCATAAACATTGTTTAGAACTTCCTTAAGAATTACATATTGAGGATCCTAGATTTAAAGAAAGGGATGGAGAAGTGCTTGTTTTTCCTCCCTTTCCATTGATATTTTTTCTCAGTTGGTTTATTGCTATCTGTAAATTAATAAAGAGAGGTGTGTTTAAAGAATCTGGTATTGCAATGCTTGTGAGTACTCCATTCAGCCATGAAAATAATAAAAAAAAATACTATGCTAACTTTGACTTTCGAAATTGTGAAGTCTGAAGACTTTTAGGATAGTTTGGGCATATGCAAATTACTTGCTGTTAACATCCATTATTTTATTTCCTTTCATTTTGAAACCAAATTAAATGTCCTTCTTTATTAAATATATAGATTATACTCTCAGGTACTGCAAATGACCTCTAATGTTTATAAGTGAATTGCATGGCTTCAGCATCTTTACATCTTTATTATACTTTACTATTATATCTTTACATTGTCTCTTTAATCTTTGAAAATACTTATTATTGTGTGCGTGTATGCGTGTGTGTGTGTATATATATATGTGTATATATATATTTTTGTATACATATATATATACACACACACACACACATATATATATATATATATATATATATATATATATATATATAAAACAAAGCTGTCATTTATTCTTTATTTCATATAATCAATTAAAAACAAGTGACTCTTCTTTAAGTTATGCCATATATAGCCTAGGTTCTAAGTATGAATCCACAGGTTTCAGGTTAGCACCTCTGAATTTAATTGTCTTATTCTAAACAATGCATAAGCATTGAAAAGGATAATAGTTCCAGTGTTGACATACATTGAGAACTGCATACATCCTTTTATCTTGAATTAAATATTATGCTGTTGAATTCTCATTCAAGATGAGAACTTGTCTGTCTCCCAATCCTACCTCACCTCTCAGCTCCTGTTGAAATAATTTAAATTATGTTTGAATTAATGCAAAGATTACTGAAAAACAAGACAGGATGCAAAATTTTGGGGAAATTTTCTTTATAATAGAAAATAAAATTAAATTTACTGAGACTTTCATAGCTAAAAATACCACATGTAGAACAAATTGGTTCGTTCATCCCTAGGCAGCTCTTAAGAGATCAGCTTAGAGCTAATAAGTACAAAGTATAAGAATAAATCATTCGAAGGCCATCAGTGGCATTAATTTAACAATGCACTGAAAACAGGTGTACTGTTAATACCCTATGCTATTGTCTGAATGTCCTTATCAGCCCAAAATTCATATATTGAAATTCTAATTCCCAATGAGATGCTATTAGGAGTTGGGACTTCGGGAGGTGATTAGATTATGAGAGCAGATTCCTCATGAATGGCATTATTTCTTTATAATAGACGCCAAAGAGTTCCCCAGCCCCTTCCACCATGGGAGAACACAGGCAGAAGTCAGCAATCTGTGACCCTCACTCAGCCATGCTGGCACCCTGGTCTTGGATTCCAGCTTCCAGAAATGTGAGAAATAAATTTGTTGTTTATAAGCTACCCAGTCTTTTGTTATAGCAGCCCAAACAGACTAAGACACCCTACCTTCTTACTATATTCAGTTCCTTTGTTAGCAAAAATTCCTCCAATATAAAGCACTTTCAAACTTCTGTCTCCAGAATAAGTACATAATCTACCTAAATGTTTTCTTTTACAGTGAGATTGATAGATGATTTGAGCACACTTTCAGGTAATTCTGATCCTCACAATAGAAACAGAGGGGGCAAAAAGTGAGGGGGAGCAAGGATGAAACAGTTTTATTTAATCTGCAAATATACTAAACAGATCCTTCCCAAAGTAAAGATTTCTTTACCTTAGGGGTCCACTTTACAAGGGGTCCCCAGATTAACTACCAGTCTTCTGCTTATACCCCCCCCAGAGTGAAAACTGACATTAACCTCCTAGTTAAGAGAAAGTGCTTAGAAACAAGCCTGCTGAACTAGAAAAAGATAAGTTGACTCCCTATACTAATAAACTTAATCATTAAAAACCAATATGTAAGTGAACAAGAACTACTAGTACAAAAGAGGACAAGATGAGCCCACAGAAGTCTCTACAGAGAATTATGAGTAATTCAGTAAAGAAGAGAAAACTTGAAACTCTACTATTAAGAGGGTATTTTAAGTCAAAGTTAGAAAGTGCTGCAAAACAAAAGGAACAAATAAAGAAAACATCTTTGGAAATTAAAAATCCTTCACTAAATATAATTGTATATTATTAGAATATCATCAAACTGAAAGCTTAGAAGGTAAAGTCAAAGGAATTCTGAATAGGACTAAAGATATATACACATATATAACAATATATAGCATTGATGCTGGAGTTCTAAGATCCTAATAATAGTAATTTCAGACAAAAGCAGAGAAAATAAAAAGGAAAATAAAATACACTAATGAAATTCTTGAAATATTATATTATGATAGAAAGGATATGTTAAAATCTTCCAGAGAAAGTTAACATATAAAGGAGTAAAAATTACATTTGAAGAAACCTATCATGAGCAACACTGAATGCTAGAAGTCACAAGGCAACACCCTTAAAGTTCCTCATAGCAGGTGCTTATGAACATGGTATTAATATCTTTCTTACCAATCAAGTATGAAGGAAAAAATTATAGACATTTACCTAATCAGGACACTTACCAATGTGTCCACCCTCTTCCCATGAAACATTACACAAACCTATTTGTTTAAGCATGCATACATGCACACACCTCATATTTGTGTGTGTATACACACACACACACACACGTACACACACACAGAGTACGCCAAAAAAATTATACACATCTTAAGAAACAAAATAACTGTATTCAAATTGCAACACTCAATATATACTGATAACAAAAGATGAATAAAAGTCACTTTTGACTTTTGCAATTACAAGAGGTATTGAAAGTGATTACCATCAGTGTGCAGACACTTGTGATTATGACGAACTACTCCTTGAGCTACACTGACCAAAGTGTCTACTTGTATGGCTGAGCATGCCATTTCAATTTCTTCCTGAAGTACCACCAGTGTAGCCAGTTTTCTGTGGTACAGAAAGGATCCTTTAAGGTTCTCTGTAGGAAGAAGTCAAGAGGTATCAACTCAAGAGAATGCGTGGGAAACTCATGTTTTCAAATTTCAAATATCACTTCAAAATGGTCTTGCACTCCTTGATAAGTAACCGTGCTTCTATAATATTCTTTGACTGTCCTGCCTGTCGGATGGTGACTCTAGCATTCATTTGATTAATGCCATCTTTTGGATGAGTGTCATACTACACATGCTACCATAATTCAATTCAACTTCAAAAAGTAATACATAGATAACATCTCTTAAAATATGTATACATTTTTTGGAGCCCAGTACATATTAGGGTTATCCAGAAAGTATCTGGCCATGTAATACAATGGCAGACAATTAATTTCAAAAACTTAACCTAGAAAAATGCTACCTATCTCATTGCTAAATGTCACTATGATCACCTTCAATGTACTCCCCTTGGGAAGCTGTGCACCAACACCAGCACTAAGTCCACCCTTCAAAGCAATTTTGAAGCTCTTTCTGAAATGTCCATTAGAGCCGTCCTTGCACCCAAAATCTGATAAGTTCACGAATTTTCAAGCTTGTGTTTACCTTGGCAGCACTGTACAAATAATTCAGTAAGATGTCATAACCTTGCCATAAATACCTCTATTTTTCATATGAGGTCAGACAATTAAGTGTGCAAACTTGCCACCATGCATTTACATTGGCAGCACTGTACAAAGAACTCAGGAAGGTGTCATAACCTTCCCATATTGTTTGTACCGTGCTGCTGGTGTTAAGCGCACAGAAGCAAGTTTGAGAACTTATTTGTCAGATTCAGGGTACAATGACAGCTCTAATGTCCATTTCAGAAAAAGAGTTCCAAAATTGCTTTGACGGGTGGACTAGGAGCTGGTATCAATGTATAGCTTCCCAAGGGGAGTATTTCAAAGGTGACCTTAGTGATATTCAGAAATAATGTAGCACTTTTTCTAGGACAAGTTTTCAAACTTAATTGTCCAATCTTGTATGAAAAATAGATGCATTTATGGCTGGATTATGTTCTGGGACAGCCCTCATATATATATATATATCCTGAATTTCATCAAAATGTCTTCCTTTCAATATTTCCTTTATCTTCGTGTCAAAAGTCATTAGGGGCCAGACCAGGTGAGTAGGGAGGGGGTCCAATATAGTTATTTGTGCACTGGCTAAAAACTCCCTCACAGACAGTGCTGTGTGACCTGGTACTTTGTTGTGATGCAAGAGCCATAAGTTGTTGGCCAAAAGTTCATGTTTTTTTCATCTAATTTTTTCACACAGACTTTTCAGCACTTCCAAACTTGGTTGACCATTTGTCCAATTGGTGCTAAGTCATAAATAAACAATCCCTCTGATATCAAAACATGTTAACAACATTATTTTGACTTGATTTGGATTGACAGAACATTTTTGGTCATGGAGAGCTGGCTAAGTTCCATTGTGCACTTTAATACTTCATTTCAGGGTTGTATTGGTACACCACCCCATGTTTCATCACCAGTGATAACACAGCCCAAAACATCGTCTTGCCTCTCCAAAAGGGTTTGCTTGGCAAACTTCAACTCTCCTTTGCTTTTGTTTATTGGTGAGTTCCTCCGAGACCATTTTTGCACACACCTTTCTCACATCAAGATTGTCAGTGAATATTTTCCTATTTCTCCATCGATATTTACTTGGTCTGCTATGCTTCTTACAGTTAGCCAACAATTTTGATGCACAATTTGATAAATTTTTGCAATGTTTTCATCAGTTGTGCTCGTTACTAGCTGCCTGACATCTCTTTAGCAGTAATGCTTTCTCTCCTCTCCAAAAACCATTTAATCCACTTGTACACTACTGTTTTCTTTATAGCATTATCCCTATAAACTTGGACTAACATGTCCCTGATTTCCCTTCCACTCTTGCTAAGTTTAACAAGAAATATGTCTGTTCATTGCTCTAATTCAAGCTTAACATTCTTGCGAAGGCACACAAAAACACTCAGCAATAATGAACACCACTCAGCAAGACAGTGCCATGCATCAACATGAACATAGCTGTGAGACACAGACATATCAAGGTTATGAAGTCTTACCGAGTTGTTTGTACAGTGTTTCCAACACAAGCACACCATGACAAGTTTGCAAACTTAACTGTCACATCTTATATATTCCTTAAGGTGATAAAGCAAAGGGAATGCTTAAGTATATTATTTAAACTTATAAAAGTAACCCCAAAGGAAATTTAAAAATAAATTGTCCATACCAGTTGGTATTTCTGGGAAGATACAGAGATTTAGGAGATATATTTAAATTTTCATTTAATATAATTTTATTACATTTAATTTTTAAAATTCACACATATTATGATAATATCAATAATAAAGATTCAAAAGGATTAAACAATATATGTCTTTGGTTTATAACTTTCATTCAATGCATATTTATTGAGTGCCTAACTTGGGCTAGGCTCAGTTCTAAGTACTAGATGGTGTCTAAACATACATTTTCTCTGCACTTACCATGCTAGTTGGGTGAGTAAGAATGCAAACTTGAAAGTCAGACTTCAAGTTCCTATTTCTACTTTAATACCCACTCAGTATGTGGTTTTAGAGTTGACTGATTTCTGTTTCCATTTTCTTCCTCTGAAGAAGAGTATGATGGAGACTACTTCCTTAAAGTTGTGAGGATTAAATTAATGTATGTAAAGCATTTATAAGAGTACTGGCCAGATGGAAAATGCTATAAAAATGCAAGCTATTATTCCTATGATTACGTTGTAATGGGAAGAACATACAATTCTACAAATGTATACAATAAAGTGACCTAAGCCAATGCTTTTGATGTATTAAATGTATTGGAAACATACATCTGTCTAATGGAAGCACTGTGTCTTAGAGAGAAAAAATGCCTGCTTAAAAAAAAAACAAACAAACAACTTAGGTGATGAAGAATGCTGTAGAACTACACTTATCCTGAACTCCAGGAACCTGGACTCCAGGAACCATGTACATTCTATTCAGTCATTTACGTGAACTATATGAAATCTGGCATCTGTATTCCAGATTTATCATTTAGAGTCTTAGAAGCTTTTTAAAAAGCTCTAAACCTTTGCTTTTGTTTTCTACGAAAGTCAATTTATTTTAGGATGTTATCTTCTGCAAATAGTTACATATCTTCATTTTCAGATATTTTTTTCCTGAATAAGTTTTTTTATGACATAATTATTTTTTAAGATTGACTTTTATTCTGTACCCTCTCGGAACACTAAGAATTGTAGTGAGGATTTATTCATAATTTATATTTGAGTAATCAATACATAGGCTCTTTTTAAATGATTCCTGTATTAACTTGGCATCAGGAAATTGATATGTTTCTTTCAAGTCCCTCAATTTCGACATTTTCATACTTCCAGGACAGGCGCAAATCAGATGAATTTTTTTCTGAAAAAGCGGCATTGGGATAGCAGAATCCCTAGTCAAAGTAGCTAGAGGAAAGAAAGGGATAGGAACTAGAAATATCAAGAAAAACACAAGTCATGTTTTAAGTAAGGCATCAAATCTAAATTATGGCATGAAGATAAAACCAAAATAATCAACAATAAGGCCAGTGAATGAGAATTAGAGGTAGGTAAAAGTAGATGCAAGAGATGTGCCAACGAGGGATGATTCGGTTTTAAAACAGTGAATTCCAAATATGCAGCAAAATGAATGTTGGGAAGATGGACTTTCAGACCCCAAGTAGAACTATAGATGCCATTTTTATCCAGGCATTTCCTTATCTTGCTCTTCAATACCTTGACACCCGTTTCTTCCTTATCTGTTCTTTACAGTACTGCTAGATCGGTATTGATTAAACATCATGTCATGCTGAAGGACAAATAGTGTTACCTCAACATGAAGCCTGATCTACTGTGCTCCTTAATTTGTTTATACCTAATACATGCAAGCAACTTCATCCAACTATTTAGCAGCAGTACCCTACACTATTTGGTACAGGAGTCCAATTGCCTGACTGTCCCCAGCATTTTGCTTATTTTTATTTCTGAATCTTTGTTTTGCTCGAATGCCTCCACCCACCGCATTATGACTCTTATGTAACCAATTGCTATGTATCTCTTCAACTCTTAATTCTTCAATATTATGGGGAAACTACCTCTTCTGAACTCTATTTTAAAATTTTCTACTTGATTTATAAATAACAAAATTTTATTTTTCCAACTGTATTTTTCATTCATTAAAATCAAATGCTTTTTCTCTCATGAATTTCTTGGTAATTCTTTAGCACAGGGTAAGATTCTCTATCCCCTGGCAGTGCCTACACGTAAATTGTTTTCATTTGCCTTTTTGTTATATTTTTTTTCTGTCTCAATGAGCAGCATCTTTTTTGACAGACAACTTTTTTTCATGTTTTATTGTAATGGCCAATCCTTTACCATAATATTAACAAGTAAGAATGATGGTAGACATCTTTGTCTTCTCATTTTAATTGGAATGTCTCCAACATTCACTATTAATATGATTTACATAAAAATAGATACATATAAATATTTATGTATTTAAACTTTCTCTGAATCAAAAGTGTAGCAGTCTCTTATAGGTTACATTGCTTATTAACCTTTTAAGTGTAGAATTTACAGCTTAACACAGATGGTTCTCCACTCATTTCTATTTAGGAAAAGTGGAAAATCACTGTAGAAGAAGATAAAAGACAGAATCTCTAATATAGGAAAAATCAAGCACCATTGAATACCAAGGTATTACACTAAAATCAGGAAAACAGAATGATTACTTTCTAAGAGTTGATGTTCTTGTCTTCTTCCTCTTTGGGCTTAGAGAATATTGGTAGACAGACCTACACCTTTCAAGCAAGAGAGTCAAAGGAAAAGTCTTCTCTAGGATATCTGAACGGCCCAAGAAGAAAATCCCAAAAATACATGAACTGTTCTGTCTCCAATGATAAACTTCAGTCACTTTAACCCATGTTGTATTGCATAGTTGACAAGTCTGGCTTATGGACACAGAACTTTCAACCCTTTTCAGCATGCCTTATGGAAATTTTCTAATATAAAATACAAAGAACTAGTGAATAATAAGAATGGCAACTTGGAAAAAAAGATTGTGTGTGTGTGTGTGTGTGTGTGTGTGTGTGTGTGTGTGTACATATGAAGTGTTTAATATCTTCAAGAAATAAAAAAACATACTGCATTCTTAAACAGGAATACATTGTTGTTGAAAAAGAATATCTGAAACATGTAAGTGAGCCCTTCAAAATTAGAATTAAAATGGCATAAATTAATTCAAAATAATGTGAAAAGATATTACGTACTGCTATGTTCATTGCAGCATATTTACAATAGCCAAGATATGGAAGCAACCTAAGTGTCAACTGGTAAACGAATGGAAAGAAGATGAGGAATAGAAGAGCTATCTGTAAAGTATCAAGGCATATACTATGAAAAAATAGAAGCATTTATGGCTGGATTTTTTCCAAACAACCCCTGCAAATACACAATGGAATATTACTCAGCCATAAAAAGGCATGAAATCTTGACATTTGCGACAACATGGATGGACCTAGTGGGTATATAAGTCAGACAAGGAAGGACAAATACTACATGGTTTCACTTATATGTGGAATCTAGAAAACAAAATGAACAAACAAAACAATCACATAGATACAGGAAACAAACTGATGGCTACCAGAAGGAAGGGGAGTAGAGAAATGGGTGATGAAAAAGGTAAAGGAGAACAAGCGGTACACACTTTCAGTTATAAAATAAGTTAAGTCAAGTATAGCATAGTGAATAATAGTATTGTGATGACTTTGTATAGTGGCAGATGATTATTAGATTTATCACTGTGATTACTTAGTAAGGTATTTAAATGTTGAGTAACAATGTTATATGCTTGAAACTCATATAATGTTGCATGTCAACTATACTTCAATAAATAAAATATCTTTAAATGGTATAAATTACAAACTCAAAATAGTTCAGAGAATAGAGATAATCTATCAGGAAAAAGAATATGGAAAAAATACAATACAATATATAATAATTAGTTCTCTATTACTGTAAAATAATATTAGTTACAGAAAGAACAAAAAAAAATGTGAAGGAAGAAATCCTTAATGACAAATCAAGAAAATTCTTTAAACTTGAAGAATGTGTGATTCCATATGGAAAGAGCCCAATAAAATGAATGGAACTGGAAGCAGACCAAGGCATTTTGCCATGAAATTGCAGAACATTCAGGGTAAGATCTAGCAAGATTCTGCAGAATAAAATAAACTCATGAGATACAGAAGGTAAAGAATCAACTAAACTAGAGATTATCATGAGTTGGAGCAGTGCTTCAGGGTTATTAAAGAAAATGATTACCAAATGACTATAGGTGGTGAGAACATAATGCAACACATAGATGATAAACAACTGTACATCTTGAACCTATATAATTTTGCTGACCAATGTCACACCAATGATTTTTTGTTTTGGTTGGTTCCCTGAGTGGGGATCGAACCCAGACCATGGCGGTGAGAGTACTGAAGCCTAGCCACTATACCACTAGGGAAACCCCCCTCCCCCAATAATTTTAATTTTAAAAAGTGCAAAAACTTCAAGTGCATAAAAAAAACAATTTTAAAAAATTAATGATTGCCACTAGATTTCTATAGCTATTAATTATAAATATGAAAATAAACATGAAGATGTATTCAGATGTATTCAGAAGGTCTCAAACTTACCTTTCTCTTGCTCCCTTCCTCACTACTAATCTGTAGAGGTGCCACCCAAACCACAGAAAAAAAACAAGAGAGAATTAATGTGGGATACAGAAAATAAAGGACGCAATACAAGAAAAAAAGTCAAAAGGAATTTCCAGAATGGTGATAAAGGGCCAATGGGCACAGGTAGTAAACAAGTCTAATCAAGAATATTGATAGAATGGAGTCACATCTTTGAGAAGATTAAATTGTTGGAATATCTGAAGTGGTAAATGTAATGAGAGAAATTTAGCAACAGGACATCATTTAGATGGATGAAAAAGTTAGGGATTTGTGTGCATGTCTATGTTTGTTTGCTATGGGCAGGGAGTGGAGAGTTAAACTTCAACTCCCATGTTAAAAAATGAAAAAGACATTTCTAAAACTTAAAAGTTAGAAGATTGCTGAAAGATTTTGAAAATTTCACTTTTAGAAAGTAGGTATGAAAAAAGAGAACTTTTTTCAGTGAGCATTGTAGATCTGTTTAACTCTCTAACTGTATGAATGTGTAACAATGCTAATAAAAGCAAATTAAAAGGAATTTAAAAAACAAATGTCACTGAAATATTAAATTTGAATAAATATTAAATATGCAGGTCCAATGACTGAAATATAGGCATTTGAAAGAGTGGCTCTTTGGGGGAAAATTAAGTTAAATTTGCAATAAACCTAGTGTGCAGTGATTCTGGGACATCCAAAATAATACATGTTTTAAATTTTTTGAGATGGTAGTAATAATGGTATGATGATTTTAATATGTAAAAATGTCTATCATAGTGCTGTCCTGAATATTTTGCATATATTTTTTTATTTAATACTTATAATAATTTTACAAAGCATAAATAATTACTATCCTCTTTTTATGTACACAAATATAAAAATAATAGGCTAACTGCCCAGCTGCAACTTCCTCAGTAGTAGGTTAAGACCTTAAGTTTAGAGTTTCTGGGTCTAACTCTGAAAACCCTGTTGTTCGTCTCTAAGCCATTAAATAGAATGAAACATAGCAAAATAGAAAAGCACTTAGAAAAGAATATACTCGACAAAGAATACATTCTTTAGCTTCCAGTAATTTGAAGAGTCTCATATTGGATTTATTTCTATGTGGAGAGTAAATTAATGAGTCATCAAAGATCAAAATTCTTGAAATAACAGGTAGCTTTCCCTTTATGCTTTAGATGAACTGAAGGTACTACACAGCTTTGAGAAGGGACATCAAGGCATTGCTTAGACTTGCCCTAGGACTTACCTTCTGCTCTTGGTTTGGGCTTTATAATGAATATAATATTTTTGCAGTTGCTTATTTTTTTTCACATTTTCACAATGTTAACAATTTTGAGAAGATTTTTAATAAAATACCAAAAAGTTAAAATACCAGGAAAAAATCTAAATGTGGAGATAAGACATTCTTATTGCTTCTTTTCCATTCTTCAAAAATTCTATAAATTATAAAATATATACACACATACATATGTATTTAATTATTAATATTTATGTCATGCCCAGTGGAGACAGAATAGAGTCTTATATAAAATGTATCAGCATTTTGTTCTCTTCTTTTTCTCTGTATGAATACAGAATATGTAAAGTTTAATAATATGTGTTAATAGTTTATCATTGGAAAATTTCACACCAAAATTTCAGTAAAAATTTTGTTGACTTATAAACTGTATGCACTACATGGTATGGATGTCAGAATTCCAGAATTTGAGTTGTTTCTCAATCATTTTAATGAAATTTACATATATATGAATTATTTTGTCATATTTTCATGATTTATTCGATTAGTGGAGTGAAAAATGTTAAAAATACAATTTCAGTATTAATAGAAAATAAGTTTTGATCAAAATGTAAAAACCAAGTTTTCAAGAAAAAAGAGCACAGCAATTAAAAAACATAAAGATATGAAATTATTTTAAAGTGTCAGTGACTGATGGAACGATGTTATCATCTAAACACTAAATCCCTATTTCCCTCCCCAGAATCACCATTTCTGGGGAGGTAAATGTAATATTTGAGAAAAATAAAGTATACACGTAATTTTTATTTTGGTTGACCAGTCCAAGTTAGTGTGATTTAATTTTCATAATTTTTTAAATGGAATCTTGACCTATGTGTGTTAGGCTTAGTAAGACCTTTATTCAAAATGAATACCCCTTAAAAGTTCAATTTATATTTTTGAATATATGCATAGAGAGTATTCGTGCAGGCAGACTTATAAAAAGGAAAAAAACCTTGTTTTTTCCATAGTCATGTATCTATTTTCTTAGTTTATCAGTAAATACCTATATGTCCACCACGAATTTTGGAATTCTCTGCATAGTATTTGCTCCATTAAACAAAATCTTTTTGTTTCACTCTTAGATATTGGAAGAATTCAATTAATTATTTTGTTATGTATTTTTGTTAATTTTTCAGAATTCTGGTTAATATAAGAACATATTTTCCCAAGGATTTAGTTCTAAATAACCTCCATCTGTTCCTTATAATTTCAGTTTGTTTCTCCACGCACCTACTCCTCCAGAATAAAAGAAATTTACTCATTTCTTCAGCTGTTATCCAGAAGCCAAGTCTGAAGTGGGAATATTTTTTAATGTAATATTTCTTGTATTTCTATAAGTGCTAGTAAGAAAATGGACTAGGAGTAGTTCCTTGCAAACCTCTCCTACATGGATTATTTTCATTCTAAAGAATACGCTCATGGATATATTGAAAAATATATGAACACAAGTGTGTAGTTATAGGTTATGAGGAAGTGTTTGAAATATATAAAAAAAATTTAGTAGAAATAATACAAGATTTGAAAAAAAATTTTAAATGTTACCTGTGTGTTTCTATATCATAATATTATGTAATATTTTATTATAGGAATAAAATCGACTTTGGATAGTTGCCTCTTGTATTGCATTGAAAATACCATGTTACAGGTATAATTATGTTCTTTGAAAAACTATATTTGAACAAAAAGCAATTGCTTAATGATTTGTTATTTGGACTTGAATATAATTTGTAAGACAATCTGTTTTGAATGAAAGGACAAAGTGGTTACTGGAGCTTTTTTTGTTTTGTTTTCCTCCTTTAAACTGTATTTATCCTCCATTATACTGAATGCTTTGGTTAAAAATCCTTTGTCCTGTCATGAAATGGATACTGTAAAATAACAATGAGGAAAACAGTCCTAATATAAACATTCCAATAGCTCTCTGCATTACACAAAATCAAGTTAATCAGTTAATCAGTGACTAAAATCCACACAAAAAAGTCTCAGAAAAACAAAAATATTAAAAGAAACAGTCAACATATTTATGAAGTAGAAATTAGGGGTTTAAATTATTTATGTAGAAAACAAGACAATCAGAATAATCACGAGACCTATATATTATACTTGTATCAAATGTTTTTGAACTAAGCTTCAATTTGTTCCTGGAAAGATTACCATATATATGAGTTAAAACTTCTCAATTTGACCTCTAATTTATTGTTATTTCAAAGTCTCTGTTAAAAAGTGGTTGTGAATATGCCACAATTCCAAGTGGTAATGCTAGCTTATTCTTGGGATAATTCATTTTGTAATGACCTAACGTCAATTAAGTCTGAATATCTTATATCTCAACATAAAAATCAACACATTTTGAAGAGTCTTACTTTGAATTCAGGTTAAAAATGAGAGGATGATATTGAATATATCTTCTATATTCAAATTTAATAATTTTTTAAACTTGCTTTTCAACAATTCTGTAAATACAGATAGCATTCTAATGTTGATATTCTAATTGTATGCTTTCTCATTTAGTTTGCCTTTCAAAGTTACAGGTCATAGACTTCTTTGGGATTGTGAAGGAAATGTTTGTCTCCTCAGCAAAGAGAAATGCAAATAAGCATTCTATCTCAAAATTGATAAAGGGGTGCACACTATAGACCATTTAGAAAGATCCTGTACACTAAGTTTAATATTCCTGTACTGGAACTTAATAATTTAAAGATACAGCTATCTGCTCCTGTAGAAAATTTTTCTTTCATTTAATCAACCCTCACTCAACAAAAACATATTGTCTGCATTTAGTTTAGTAAGCACTCTCATGGCAGAAAAGCCAACTGAGATTCACTTACAAAAAAAGGTAATAAAACTGAAGAGTCCAAGAACTGAAAGTCTGAGGGCAGACTTTAGGTACAATCAGATGCAAGACCTTTAACACCAAATGTTACTAATTTTTTTTCCTCTCCATATTCTCTTTACTTCTTTTCTCATGGTAGAATTTCATTTTTACATGAACTCTCTCCTCATGGTAAAATGTAACTTCAGTAACTCCACACTTTATATATTCTCAGGTTCCATTTTAATCCTGAGGAAAAGAGTAAATTATTTTTCCCAGAAATCACAGCAACATCTTAATGCATCACATTGGCACTGGGTATAAAACCAATTGCTGTGGTCATACTCTGATTTTCCAAGCCTGTGTACCTATCCTTGTTCCTGCGTAACCTTAAGAAGGGTGACAGAGCCAATTCCACTAAAAACACTTAAGAGAAAGTCATTAACATCCACGACAATATGGACTATGATTTTCAGAAGAAACAGTGAATGGGTTGGAAAGTAAAAAATAACCAAATATACTCATATTTATTATGTGGCACATATGCACTTGGGTAATAAAAATAAATAAAATCTCAGACCTTAAGATCTCTGATTTATGGGTTGAACTACCCATAGATCATAAGTAGTCTGAACAAACAAATAACAAACAAACCTAAGTATGAGGTCAGTAAATTTTCATATCACCACCTAATTTTTGAAACTACCCAATTGGTGACCTTGCCTTCCAGTTTAAACTTTCTGTAAATGTTAAATTAATTCTAGTGCCAAATCTTCATTGTAATGCTAATCCAAATATGTTGTTTAAATATAAAACTCATCCAATCAATATATACTGTTTGAATAAATCTCATCCTTTTAAGTATTATATACAATTGGTACTAATCACTGTATTTTCTAATCAAGGTTATTTTAGAATTAAATTTATTTAAGGTCTTTTCTCATCCATCGCTTGCCTAACTCCCCAAAATCACCATTTCTTTTCTCACACTTTCTGCTAAAATAGTATCAAAATTCTTATAGTTCTTTAACTTATCTCTCTTCCATTCTGCTCTTCAAACTCAAACTCACAATTTTCATTAACCTTTTAATTTACTTCTCTCTTTTTATACTCCTCCTTTTGTGCTAATCTCTAATCTAAAAATAATATTGTTGAAATATGCCACTTGTAAATATTTTTACCTCTTTTCTGACAGATCCCCCAATGTTCCTGATGAGAATTTTAAATAATTATCATCCAAAGTAGTTCCTGCTATTAAATCCCTACTACCATCTACTCTAGAAAAGCTACCTTTCTGGAGGCCTCAGCCATTGTGCCATTTTATTCCCTAATTCACACCAATATTTTTTCACCTTCAATTGCCAGTGCCTGTTTTGATATTACAGAAACATGTGCTTAAATCCCAATTTCTCCTTCAGGAGCTATGAGGGATGCATAACTTTCTATTTCCTCATTTCTACAATGGACAAATTGTATTTGTTAATCCACAGAATCACTGCAATACTTATATTAATACTGTATGAGAAAGTAGCATATAAATAACAATAGCTTAGTCAATATTAATTTTCTTTTTCTTTTCACTCCTATTTGCATCGACTCTCTGCATTCATTTATTCCCAATCACCTTATATATGCTTTCCTCAAGCAACCTCTCCAATTTATTCATGAACATTCAGTTGCCTTCTATTACTAATGTATATCTTGATTTTTTCTTCTTATAGATTTGTTTTATTTTATTATGTTTTATGCAACAACTGTAGTTTACTTTTCTACACAGACACTGTATTGTATAATTATTTTTTAAACCTTAATGAGCAGAGCTTTTAAAAAAATGAACTAATGTTGGTGCAGATCCAATAGACAGGTGACACAATATGATGTTTTCATTTTTTTAAATTACATCGTCCAAACTCTGAGCAGTGTGTTGTCAATCTGTTGCATGATTTTCTTATTGCATATGTAGTATAGAGTACAAAAGCAACCAACCAACCAACTCAGGGCTTGGGGTCAGTTGTTCTGGACTGCATAGCATGAAAATGCTCAGAAAAATTGTCCACTGAAAGGTAAGCAGGCCTTGGTCATACGACTGAAGAGTAGTGTATTAATTTCCAGCAATAAAACCAACAAGGGCTTATAGCTTTTAATTTGCAGTGGGATACTTCTTAAGAACCATGACCTAATTCATTAAATTATTCAACACAATGTTATTGAGTACCTAATATATGTCAAGCATTTTTCTGAAATAATGATCAGACTCTACCGAGAGAACCTGCTAGCCCTATAATTCGGTTTAAATGTGTGTTCGTTCGTTCGCTCGCTCTCTCTCGCTCTCTCTCCCCCTCTGCCCCTCTCTCTCTCCAACTTCCCTCTCTCCTGCCTAAAGAGGGCAGAAAAGTAATTATATCACCATACCATGAGATTAATTATAATGAACATGAATCAGATACATCAACTCTACTTCCCTGTCATTTTACTTAGTTTTGGCATTGATCTTATTTTCTTTTCATTCTAACTGCTCACTCTACCCAAAAATCTATTACATTATGTCAGCTATTCAATTATTTTAATCTTATAGTTGGATGCCAGTTTTGTTCTCCTAATGATTTGTTTTCTGATTATAAAAACTGGCTCTTTAATAAGACTAATTAAAATATTCATATTTATTAGGTATAAAGGGACGTGTGTGGAAGTGTGTGTGTTTGCATATGCATGCACATGGCTTATGAGTGAATTGCATATTCAAGAAAATTCTAGTAATATATTTACCTCCCTCTATATCATAAATTTAGATAAACTGAAAAGATCAGCTAGCTAGAGTAATGAGAGTAGCTTAAGCCATGTTCAGAAAACAATGTTTTAGTTAAAGTTACAGTCTCACTTGTTACAACCCTATATAATTCAGAACAAATAATTTAATCTCTCAAAACTCATTGTTACATCACTGAAACTTCTTTGGTTAGGATTCTGTAATCATCAATGTATTAGTTTCGTAGGGCTTCCATAATAAACATGTCTCTTCTAGCTTGTGATGGTTGCTGGCAACTTTCTTGGCTTGTGGCAACATAACTCCAATTTCTGCCTCCATGTTCCAATTCTCCTCCCCATGTGCCTGTTGTCTCAGAGTAAATTTCTTTCTTCCCATAAAGACATCAGTCACCTTAGATTTAGGGCCCACAGTAAACAAGTATAACCTCATTTTAACTTGATTACATTTGCAAAGACTATTTTTAGGTAAAGTCACATTAACAGGTTTGGGGTGGCCATAAATTTGTGGGAGAAACAAGCTGGTCCATATATGACAATATATGAAAATATCTGATACTATGGCTAAACATAGTAGATGCTAAGTTATTATGTATATTTCTCCATTTTTTTCATCAACTCCTGTCATAGGGGGGGAAATCCAACTTGTGTCTTATTATTCTTCTGATTTAAACCATAGTTTCATATCAAAATGAGAGCATTAACACAGTGTGACTAGCACTTCTCAGCTAAAATTGTGAATATTTTTATGAAGATTTTATTTAGGAATTTCTTCACACAGTGGAGATGAAAAAACATGAATCCACTGGTCATCTGAGGAATACAGGGAAGCTGCAAAGTTGGCAAATAAAGGAGGTGGATTAGGAAATGGATTAAAACACCAAATGTCTGTCTGCGAGCTGCCTTTGCATATAGCTGTTATTTGGGAAAACATTTAAAGTATTGATTCTCTATTTCTTTAAGTTTTCTTATTGCAGTGGTTTATAGAATTGCCCTAATATTTATGTAGATGTTTTTTAAATCTAAAGGATCATTAACTCAAATATTCCAAACCTGCAATACTAAAATACGTATAAATAAATATTACAATTTTTTAAAATTTATTCTGAGAAACATTTTGCTAATGGATGAACTAACAACCTACAGACTGGAAAAAAAGATTTGCCAGTCACTTACCTTACAAAGAATGCATATCAAGAATATACAAAGGACTCTTACAACTCAACAGTAAAAACAGTTAATTAGAAAAAGGGCAAAAACAGGAATATACATTTCACAGAAGAAGATATACAGATGGCAAGTCAGCACACAAAGATGTTAAGCATCATTAGCTAGTAGACAAATGCAAATTAAAATCATGATATTTTACTTCTATCAGACTGACTAAAATAAAGAAATATTGACAGTACCAAATGCTACAAGGATATGGAGAAACAGAGCCACTCATAGACTGCTGGTCAAAATGTAAAATGGTAAGGCCGCTCTGAAAACAGTTTGGAAGTTTCTGATAAAGCTAAACATGCAATCCAGCAAAATGTCTCCCTTGCACTATTCTAGGGAAATAATGTGTTTTCATGCAAAAAACTGCACACAAATGCAAGTTTTATTGATGATGGCCAAAATCCAGAAACAACACAGATGTCCTCAAAAATGAATGATGAAACTCTGGTACTTCCATACCATAGAATACTACTCAGCAATAAAAATGAATGCATTATCAATAAACAATAAATCAGATGCCTTTCTCGGGGATAATGTGGAGTAGAGAAAGCCAATCCTAAATGTTCACATACTGTATGATTCCATTCATATAATATTCTGAAATGATAGTTACAGAATGAGAGAACTGATTAGTGGTTGCCAGAGGGGAGAGGATGGGAACTGTCAAGGTAATGGTTATGGCTTTAAAAGGGCAACAAGAAGTAGTATCCTTGTCGTGATGGAGTCTTCAGTATCTCAACTATACTAATGTCAACATCCTGGTGTGACAATATTGTACTATAGTTTAGTTTGCAAGATGTTATCACTGGGGGAAAATGGAAAGGGGTACATGGGATCTCTCTGCTATGATTTCTTACAACTGAATCTGTATTCACAATTATGTCAAAATATTATACTTTAAAATTGTGATTTTAAAGTGTTGAAGAAAAGTCAGTCTATTTCAGTATACCAAAATAAGTCATTTAACTAGAATAATTTTAATTTAAAATTAGTGTTTATTTCAAAGTTAAACGACTTGCTTTTCAAAAAGAACTTAACACGTTTTTTATATTTCATTTAGAACTGACACTGCTATCTGAGAAAATAATTTGATCTTGCCACATACTGTATTTCAGCAAAAAAATAAATAAATAGATAGATAAATAAATTTAACTTGCCCATCTTTTCTGATAGGGTATTTTCAGGAACACTATTTCCTGTATCCCAAATACCTAGCACAGTGGTTAGCATTTAACAGAATCACATGAAATTACATTAAATGACTGAATAAATTATAAGTTGTTAACCCAACATTGCAATCAGCAGTAAATGTTGAATTACTTACTTGAAAATAAATATAAATCTCAATTACATCTGATAAGACCTAAAGACAACAAAAAGTAAAACATATCCATAGATCTCATTTTTCATTGGGTTCAAGGCCCATTATTACTAAATAATAAAACAAATATAAAGTTATGAAATACAAATATATATCATTAAAGTCACCTAGCCCCTTAAATTCAGTTATAATAATGATGATTTCCCTTTCTCAATTTCTGTGGGAAAAAAATACTCGCTCAAGATATATATACATACATATACATTATTTTCCTATTTCCAGGGTTGCCAGCTTTTCAGTCACATTTTAAACTTCTTTGTTCCCTGTATCTAACTTATTTTTCTCCTTTTCCATTTTACTAAGTCAGGTTTCCTTGTTTCTTTGTTTGATTTTTATTTTTTATTGGTTTGCTTACCTTTTCTCTATATTTATTTATACATTTACCTATACATGATACTTGCTTGTTCGCTAAGATATGTGGTCTAATGGGGGGTTTTATAATTCAGTCTTTTCCTTGATTTTAACTTGCCTTCAGGCTCCTGGCCACCAGAAACTACTCACTTTAACTCTTAGCCCCAACCCATTCTATACTATTCTCTCCCCATCACTCTCGCCTTCATTTCTGTTGCACACACTCACTGAATTCCTCAGTAAATTATGTACATTTTCTCGCCCTTTATTTCATTGTCTTTTACTGAATCCTTCTCTTCTTACAGAAACTGGCACTATCTATTTTCTTAAACAAAGAAATTTTTTTCTCCCACAACAGGAGTTGTGGTGCTAATTGTTTAATTATCGTTAACATCATTGTTACTACTACTATCATATTGCTTCCAAACTCAGAGGAAACTAGCATTATTTCTTCTTTCTTACCTTTTACTTTATAGACAAAAGTGCAGACAGGGAGTAAAGACCAAAAAAGCATTTCAAATCAAGTGCTAAAATTTATCATTTGAAAACTGGCTTCGAATAAATACACAATAAATTCTTGACCACTCTTTCTCTCTTCAGTTAAGTGTTCTGCTTTTTAAAATCTTTAAATAAGAGGAATTTATTCTCTAATAATCCAAGATTATATGAAAGAAATACACCTTTGAGCTAAGAGTGCTTGCTCTACTAATTTTTTTTAATTCAGAAAGAAAATGGAACTGTTAAATAGTATTAAATGGTTGCATTGTCAGAAATAATCTAATAATTCAGATGTTCTCACTGAGTGTGGTAATCATGCCTTAGACATATGTACTGAAGATTTCTGAGAGTAATTAGGGAAAATAGGACCATCAACATTAGATTTCCTAAAATCTAAGGATCACTAGCACTCAAAGAAGAGTTATCCTATATCACCCATAACTTTTGAATATTCAACCAGGCATTCTTGATGTTGAAAAAACATGTATGTATGTTCACATACATAAAAAATATGTATGTAATTATCCAAGCATAGAACTTAACTAAACATTTGATGTTAACATAAAGGGCTTTTTTTGTACAGTGTATGTTGAATTTTCCATCAAAGTAAGTATTATGTGAATCACTAGAAGAAACGTATTATCCTTTAATTCTTTCAGAATTTTACTAGGTGTTGTTAATCATTTTGGAAAATCATGTCACCAATAGAACACACCTGTATGTCTATACATGTCTGCAATACAATATATCTGACTTATTCATGTCAATTCTATCTATATATAAGCAAAGAACCAGATTTACTTATTTAAGTACTTTAATGTAGTTGAACCCAAGCATCTAAAACTTAAAATGCAGAGTCTTTATTATAAATTAGTTTCCCTTTATTTCTTTCATTTTAAAATTAGAGCAATATGTCAATTTTATTTAACTATTTACATTTTATACTATCCATAAAGAATGTATAAAGATAGTAAAAGGGGTGCTACAAAATATTTGCTATACAGAGTGTCAATAAGTCCACAGCATAAAAACAAACCATAGACAGTCTCCTGGAAGTTTAATAACAGACTTTTAGTGACTGAGTTCAGATACTATTTTTTTCCAACTCTGCTAATCCTTAACCATGGGCAAGTTCCTTGAGCTCTCTGTGGCTCAGTTTCCCTATCTATAAAATGAGGATCATAATAACAACTACTTCCTGAACTTACTATTAGTGTAAATCAATTAATATGTAAAAAGCACTTAGAACTGACAAGAACCAAATAAGAAGAGGATATTACAATCATCATAACATCATCATCATCACTATTTAACCAAGGAAATACATATGAATAAAAAGTGTAAATTCCTGTGACAGTTTTTTTTCAGGAAGGACCGAATGGGATTTACAATAGGTAAGAATTATAGTAAGCTCATTAGGGAAAGATGGTGATGTTAAGTTGCTGACCTGACAGTGAAAATATACACAAGAGAAGAAGCATGCTTCAGTTTACAGAGTACCTTAATACATAGGAAATCCATATAGAGGTGTCATATAATTGAATAGAAACTTGAACTTACAGAAATTGTTCAACCAAGGCAGAGGTAAACTAAGCTCATGCCCAGAGCTCTGAACAAAGGGAAGGGAAGGTGTACAGTATGTATATCCTCAATGCACATAACTCTTTATACACATGAAAATATAATATGCATGTCGAGGAAATTCTTTTTTTTTTTCTTTTCTTTCTTTTTTTTTATTGTTAGACTTACTGGGGTGACATCTGTTAGCAAGAATTACTTAGGTTCCAGGTGTACAATTCTACAGTGCATTGTCAGCTTGTATAATAAGTTCACCACCTAGTGTGAGTTCTCTTTCCATCACCACATATTTAGCTCCCCGTCCCTCCTCTCCCACCCCTTCCCTTTCCCCATCCCCTCAACACTTGGCCCCAAATAAACATTAAACTATTGATTGTATCCATGGGTTTTTGGTTTGTTTGTTTTTTTCTTTGTTGCTTTCAGTTTTATATTCCACATATGAGTGAAGTCATACAGTTTTTGGCTTTTTCTGTCTGGCTTAGTTCACTTAAGACTACTAAGTGATGTGATTTCCTATAATTAATAACATACACCTACTGGTATTATGTGGGGATTTCCTCTCATATTTTAACATATACCCATTAGCCTTTTATATTTTCTAAAATAATTTCTCATTCAAGCATTTCCTTGCATATCTGGATATTCTCATATTTTAAGGACGGCTCTGAGAATAAAATCTTAATGGAATAAATTAATGTACATGCTAAAATATCCAACTATTTTTAAAGAAATAACATTCCATAGATTTCAATTTTTTCACTCTATGTCTCATACTCTCTGCCATTAATAAACTATGGTAGAGAAAACTGTAAGGTTGGAGTAAATGGGAAGGAACAGGAGATAAATATACATGAAAGCATAGTCTGTCTAGTTAGAATGGTTTGCTAATTTGATTAACTTTCAAACTATTCTCTTATCTGAAATATAATAAGATAGGCAAAATGTCTGTTAAACAAAGTTATGAGCTGTCATATTACTATTTCCAACAGCATATTTTCTTCCAGTCTTAATTTTATTTGCAATCACTTATTTGAAGTGTTTTCTGTTTATCATGTTATTTGCTATACATGAGTTATGGCCTATTTATAGATTTGCTTAATTTATAGAATTAACTAAATTTATAATTAAACATCATGCTATCCCAAATATAAAAATGTAAATAGTGTTAATTTTTTTTTGGTAATCCATCCTTTTAAAGGGTTAGTTTTATTAACAGTTATTGACTCTAAATAAACTTTAACTAAGGATTGTATACTAAAAAGGTCAACAAACTAACAGGCACCTAGCCAATTCAAAAGGTGAGTAATTCACATATGCTTAAACCCTAAGTCACAAAAAATGAATCACTATAAGTAACAGGAAAAAAAATTTACTCCAATTTCTGGTACCTGCTTAAGCCATATGAAGACATCTGGCTTATAGTTCACTTAACAGTAATCTATAAGAATTTTTCCATTCCTTTTGTATAAAAAGAATGACTAAATTGCAACTTCCTTTGTTCTGTTGTTGTTAACTTTGTGTTATCCCTGGTACTATGAATGTATACTAGCAGTTATTTCTTTTTTCATAAAAAGAGTTGTCTAAAGTTTAGTCTCCTAAATGTTTAACTGCAATCACACTCTAGAACAAAATTACATTGAAAACATTTCAACTATCAAACCATTACAAGTATAAAAAACAAACAAAACAAAACAGAATTGCTTCTTACTTTTAATCACTTTTACAAATTTGTTCATTCAAGATTTTAAAATATAAACATGTCAAGATTAATATGAATTCAGCTTCTGCTTCTAGCACAAGATTTCTCAAACAAAAATGTATATTAGAAAAACAAAAAACTTTGCTTACTCTTACCCTATGGAATGCGGCAGAAAAACAAACAATTAAATGAGCAAGTTTAAACTTACTCTAACAAAGGACAGGTATTCTCATACTATATCTCCTTTAAAATGGTACTTCTACTCTAAAGAAAATTCTGAAAAAGAGACTTACAGAATAGCAGTTTTAGATAAAGTTCTTTTTAGCTCTCCAATCCCACTTTTATTTCATTTAACCCAGTTTTATTGCACAAAGATATTTATATTAAATGAAGTTGCTATGGAAATAATGGTGAGATCAGGCATTAACATGACATGGCATCACTTGACTTACTTCCCTTAATTTAATAGGACACAAACTGAATTTGAATGCAAGATGCCTAAGGAAATCTCTTACTAGTTTTTGGAAATGGATATCTGTATGCTTTTTTTTTTTTACTTGATGAAAATAATAAATAGATGTCTTAGTAAGACTGGTTGAAGAGCCATTCCTATTATCCAACATCCCCGATGAAGTAAGCATCTGTCAGTATATTTATTTATATTTGATTGCTTTGCACATTGTGCTAAAAATCACAGGATTTAACAAAAAGACATATTCCTTATCTTCACAGTTTACAGTCTAGTAAGGAAGATGTAATTAATGTATAGAAAAAATATAACAACCATAGATAAGAGTTCAAACTAATTAAATAGATGATTAAATGTGAGGGAAGGAAATCTATTTACTTGTCAGTAGGTGAACTGCAGAAGCTTAAAATATTCACACTTTTTGATAGCCCATTCTTAGTATGATACTGAGAACATCAAAGTGTACGTGATGTTCAACATTATGTTTGGGTTTCTGAAAGTATTTGAAAGAAGTAATGGTAAAAACAACAG
The DNA here is from genome assembly GCA_004026885.1 of Lyroderma lyra. Classification (NCBI taxonomy): domain Eukaryota; kingdom Metazoa; phylum Chordata; class Mammalia; order Chiroptera; family Megadermatidae; genus Lyroderma; species Lyroderma lyra. The sequence continues at coordinate 54,730 of PVJL010002306.1, forward strand.
AACCCCATATAGCATTTAATAAATATGAGTATTTAAAAATATTAGACAACTGACATGGTTGGGATTTAGAAACACTCTAGAAACCAATTCAATCCCTTCATATTCCAGGTAAGAAAACTGAAGCCCAGAATGGTATTACTTGCCCAAGATGACCAAATTAGCAACAGATATAGGAGTAATAATATAAATTCAGTTCCTGATTTAGAGGCCAGCCTTCTTTCCACAAAACTTTACTGTATATATCACTAGAATAAATTATGATGTCAAATTTGGAAGGTACACAGAATATCATATAGGTTTTAAAAACATAAAAATGCAATTATTTCTATCAGCCTAAATCCTACTAAATGAAAATGCATGATTAATTTGTATTCAAATTAAGATCTTATATTTGAAAGAAATAGAGAAAAAAGGTGTTAGGCACACAATGTGTATTAACTGAGAATGGCCTATTCTAGTTTTTCATGTACATCATATAAAAATCTACAAATTAAGGCAAAATGTGACCAGTAGTAGTACCTTCTATAAAAAGAGAATTATCCACACCCAAAAAAAGATTAAAATAAGAGCTTTTAAAATTTGGGATCTCAGTAAGGTATTAATTACTTTAGCTCTAACAAATTATATATGCACATTTATTTTCAGATTTCATCTTATAGATCAGTATCTCTCCATAACTTAAACCAAAAACTAAACAAAAACAAAAACCCAACAGTAACCCAAAACAACAACAAAAAAACATATGCCATACACCCAACCAACAAAAAAGGTAAAATACCACATACCAATGAGGAAGCTGTCATATGAAAAAACCGAAGATTTTTTTTAAACAAATGAATTTTAAATACATATTTCATAATTGAATTAATTATAGTTTCAAGGTTAATAATTCCTTGAACATCACTTCTTAGGTTCTTTAGTGTTCTATCATTTAAATCTTTAAGTGTTCTCTAATGAACTTTACTTATCACTAAATTTAAATATGCTGTTTGTGAGATTTTATAGACTTTTCATCTTGTATTTCAGCCCCTTACACAGAAAAATTCTACATGTTATGTTCTTAACATCTTTCTGACCTCAATGTCACATATACTTTCTACTAAATATCTTTAAGACCTATTGGAGGAAATAATGTAGTGCCAAACAGAATACCAGTGGAGATGAACTTCCTAAGGCTCTCCCCATCTCAGGGCCATTTCATGCTCACTTCTTTTGTTGGAGAATTAACACCAAGAATCCCAATGCCTGCTTAACTCAGCTCTTGGCTCAAATTTTTCCCCCAATCTAAGTTTCTGTCCTTAACAACTCTACCTAAAATAATATCTCCCTCCACTTTGTCTCCCAATCTCTCCTTAAACTACTTAACCTTTCTTCATAAAACATATTACCACCTGAAATGTTATATATTTGTTAATTTATTACCTTAGTATAGGTTTACATTTATCAGAACAGAAGCTCTACGAAAGTTTGTAATTTATTTACTGCTTTATCCTTAGTGCCAAGAAAAGTGTATGACACAGAGTAAAAACTCAACAGATATTTGTTAAAACAACAAAATACGTAACTATCTAAATTCCTCAAATTTATTAGTGACCTAAAATATTGCTAAATAAATGTGAACATATTTGCTAAACACTAAATTCTTGAATCACATCTTAGAAGTCTGCCAAGCTATGTGCTTTATACTACTTATTTAATTGTTATAAAATTTTATTTTATTCTCACAAAAATTTTTATACATGAGGAAAAGGAGATGCAGAGACATTAGGCCACCTGCCACAATAAGATAAGCAGTAAATGGCAGAATCTGGATTAAATTATGATTATCTAATTTGGAATCCCATGTCATCTTGCTAGATATATCATGTAATAATTAAAGGTATTAATGTGCTTTTATTTTTCTATTTCTGGACATAAGTGAAATGATGACTTCTCAGTGTCCATAATGAGCACAGAATTATGATTAAGGATGTAATCATATTAATAATAAGCTGTCACACTTTTTGTTTTCTGTCCCAGAGAAACAACAAATCCTAGTCTTTTTTCTCTAAAGGATGACAAAAGGATCTATCAACAGTCACGGAAATGCAAAATGATAAGTTTAATTATTTCTCTGGACACTCCAAAATCTAATGTAGAGACATTTTATGGAGATAATCTATTTCAAAATATATCATCCCAATAACTCTTTCCTGAGGCTTTTTGAATTACAAATTTTCTAAAGTTGAAGTGCAAGAAAGGGTGATTGTGAATCAGTCTACAAAATGTCCTTACCAAAGTGTCATATTTTAGAAGCCTCTCCATATTTAAACCATTGCACTCCGGCCCTTTAATTACAACACAGATCAAGAAGAAAAGAATTAAATGAGCAAAATGACAAATTGGTGTTAAAATTCACTCCTGAATTCACTCATGATGAGATTTGTGTTCATGCCTTAACACAGCTGCTAAGTCTTCTAACACCATTGATTTTACTAAGTAGATAGTACTATTTACTGTCAAACCATAGCAGGTGTGGCAAGTGAAGTAACAATTTTATTAAAGCGCATTTACAGCAACAAAACCCTTGTGTTTGAACACTCTGAATGTATCTTACAAGGCAAGCAAAGGTGATTGATGTCAGTTTGTTCATTGTCCACTCTAGGTGAACACGTAATGGTGCATACAGAAAGCTGACACTTCCATTTGTTTTCCTACTGCATTTGACATTTCTGTATTTCACATACCTTTGTCGAATAAATAAAAGATTAGGTAGAATGACTGAATCAATGTTTTTAAAAGATGTTAATTTTACTGTTTTACTTAATCTCTCTGTACTTTAAAATAATTCCACATAATGAGAAAAATGTCTAAATAATTAACCAAAGTAATTGGAAGTTTATTCTTGGCAAAGTCTACTTTAGCTGAAATTACAACAGAAGCATAATAAAGTCCTTAAATATATTCCTTTTTAAAATTCCCTTTGGCATCAAATTCACATCTTTATTACTTCTCATATTTTTATTCAAAAGTTTCCACTTGGTTTTCACATCTCTAGACTTTTTTGTCCTCCAATTAAAACAAGGCACGTGGTTGGATATGTAACCCTAAAACATAGCTCTAATCCCTTCACTCTTCTACTCACCTGATTTGGCCTTCAGTGACTTTTTCTTTACCTAAAGATAAAGGATATGTTGAAAAGAAGACATTTTAATGACATTCAGGACATCAAGGGTAATATAATACAATGACAGCTCTGATCACTATTTCAGAAAAAGAGTTCCAAAACTACTGTGAAGAGTGGACTAGGCACTGGTGTCAGTGAATAGCTTCCCCAGGGGAGTGCTTTGAAGGTGACCACAGTGATATTCAGCGATGAGATGTGCAGCATTTTTTTCTAGGATGAGTTTGCAAACTTGTCAGACCTCATATGTATACACATATACATATACGCAATTGTGCATGCATATTTTATGTATTCGTATGCACATTTACGCATGGGTCTGTTTAGATACATGGATCCGTATTTTACTCTCTGAATATATAAAAAGAGTCAGAAAGACACATGAGAAATTGCAATGACTTGTAATCCATGAAACTAGAGCATGGAGTAAATTCTGCTGGGATCTTATAAATTCTTCCTTTTTTCTTGTCTCCTACTATTGTATAAAAATAAACTAAAATTTTAACAAGTGAAAAGAAAAACACCTGTGGAATTTTTTAAACATACATAAATCTGTGCCTCAGTCCAGGGAGCTCTTCATGTAGTGAAGTAGGTTCCGAACACCACTCTGGAAAAAAAAAAGCAAGCTCCAAACTGGATGTACAGCTAAGGAGAGAGAGAGAACCACTGCTCATCTAGAGGACATAGATCCAGAAAGAAGAAATAATTTGACTGAAAGAGATAAGTGGCAGATTTGGATTCAAATGAAGTAAAATCATTTTTTAAAGTATAGTTGTGTTAATAACCAATGGTAAAATGAATCATAAAGATATATGATTATGAGTAAATGAATGAGTGGATGAATGAATAAGTGAATGGAAGATGGTACAAGAAATAATTTTTTAAGGGTTATTGCCATGCTTTGATGCACTGTATTTCTAAATATGTTAGTAGCTATGGATAAGTAGCAAGCAAGCAAGAAAGACCTTTTAGAATTACTCTAAAGTGGAACATGCCTGACATTTTAGAGCATAAAGTAGTAATGTTAATGATGGCCTAAAAATGAATCTTTTAACATTGGAATAAAGAACTGGTCTTAAATATTTAGTAACATGCAAAAATTCTATCTCAGAGTCCTTGTCTATTAGTTGTAAAAGTATGTGTATGGCGAGTATGCATAGGGGAAACCAAGATTAAATGTTTTGCAAGAAATTCTAACGTTATAGCTCAGATAGCAGATAATATCTAGCAATTCTTAATAATGCCTTTAAGAACTAACTATGGTTCATTTGTGAGAAAGTGAATGTCTTTGAATATCTTACAATAGGCATGTTTGTATTTATTTTCCTGTTCTTAAACCAATATTCTAGCTATATAATGGTAAATTAGACCCATAATATTTTATTCATTTGTATTATTTAGCTCTTTCTTTTAAATGATCTAACTAGTATTGTATGTTAAGAAGAATATACACTGACAGACTGCTTGAGATTTAAATTTCCTTTTTTAATAGTTTAATGTCATGGGTATAGATCTGTCTTCTTCTTTAATGTTTTGTATATTGTTGTATCTTGAAAAACTTATCTTCATTTTACTTTTCACACACAAACCAAGGTGCCTTTACACTTGAGATAATGACAGCGTCAATATAATGGTCATATCTTCAGAAAAGATTTGTGATTTTAAGCATTACTTCCTTATAAGAAGTTATTCAAAAATAGATACACTACTTAAGAGCAAAGAAAACCTTTCAAAATGTAAAAATTCCTCACAGTTCACTTTGCAGTTTTGCTTTTTGATTTCAGTGCTCTGTGAATAACACGTTAAACTCCCTTGTGCTATAGATAAGAACATATCAAAGGCACAAACGTGAATACTGTGAAATATAAACTAGGGAAAATTATAAGCAAAATCACATTTGGATTTAATAGAGACCAAGAGTAGTTCTTTATTCAATGTTTAAAAAAAAAAAAAAAAAGCAAAGAAAATGTCAGTCCCCCTGATCCCAGGACCAATGCCATACATTCAACATATTGCTAACTCTCTTATATACTCTAGTAATTCTACTATCCTAACATACCAACTAGCAGTAATTATCTAACTGTAGTTCATAAAAGTCTTAAAAATGATGATGTGAAAAGCTTGGATGTCATTAACCCCTTTTCAACGTATATATTTCACCTTTTATAGCTAAGCACAAAAGAGGCAAGAAAATGTCCTTAAATTTGGAAGATTTCAGGAATACTATTACCTTTAATTAAGATTCTCCATATTGTAGTTCATCAAAAAAATATTGAATATTTTTTTCCAAGCCTCATTAAAATGGTACGTGATCTTCAACAGGAAATATACCACATTCACAGTATCAATCCATATGCGTAGTTATAAATGATATATCCAGATATAATTAAATTACAGCTTTACTTTCTACTACTTCAAATTACTAACATTTTTTATTAAAAAGAATACACAAATTATAATTCCATACCTACTTAACATGCAAATAATTTGCTTAGTTTTTACTCATCAAAATTACTAACTGGAATTATTCTTCCTTGGATCTGTCTTTCCTGAATCTCTCTTTCTGTAAGACACCTGACTTCACCTCTGAATTTTTCAATCTTGGCTGAAGAAAGAAAAGATTCCCTTGAAACACAAGACATTTTAGAGGCAGAAGTTCGGACATTATTAAAGGTCATACTGTCACTGAAATGAGCATCTACTTCTTTCTGAAAATGATAATCAATGTCTTGACTACAGCTCTTTTACTAAATAGAGAATAAGAAGCATCTACATTTTCCAAGTTCTAACTCCTGCTATTCTAATTTGATTGACAGGGAGAATTGAGGTGTTTTTTTTCCCTTTTCTGATGCAGCCCCCAATCTCTTTTCCTTTTAATAAACCTAGATTAGGAAATCTGTGTGTTTATTTGTGTTACTCTCACAAAATGGTTCAAACCTATGAGAAGGGCTTGCTGTTATGTTTGTGATGACTGCATTCAGATAATGGGTGACAGGGCTCAATGAGACCATTCCTGACACGAAAGAAACCGTAGCAGTCATTGTTTTAGAGGTAGAAACCTAGTGATACTACAAGGGAGATTAGATTTAGGAGAGATCAATAGAACAAGTCTGTTCCACAAATTTTATTATTATCCTTCCACCAGCTGAGCTGCAATGTAGGATCTGACTAATTCATTTCTGTACTCAAACACAGGTCACTAGACAGAGTTTGTAATGCACACAAGGGGTGTTAACCTTAATCACCTTAACCACCTAAGTACATCCGTATCTCGTATTCATGCTTTCTTCAGTTTCAACATTTATTCTATGTAAAACTGCCATTTGTGTTCTAAATCCTTTATGATTTAATTCAGATTAAGACAGAGATAGTAAATAGGAGCCATTCTCAGCTTTATAATTTTACCAGTGAAGTTGTACTTCAGAAAACAATTGGATAGTGTTGAATATTGTCAGCAAAAGTATATATGATACAGTCTTCATCAGGTTAAGAGACTCCCTACATTCCTACTTTACTGAATTTTAAATATTCAGTGTATATATTAGAATGCAATCCTTTATCTGATGTGTCTTTTGCAAATAATTTCTCCCAATCTGTGCTTCCCTTCTCATTTTCTTTACATGGTTTTTACAGAGGACTTTTTAATTTTAACAAATTATTTATCAATTATTTCTTTAGTGGATCATGCATTTTGTGCCTGTATCAAAAATCATCACCACACCCAAGGTCATTAGTTTTTCTTCTATGTTATCTTCTAAGAGTTTTATAGATTTGTGTTTTACTATAAGTCTGTGATCCATTTTGGGTTATTTGAAGACTTTAGTGTCTGATTCATTGTTACTAACTGAATACTACTCATGTCATCAGTTTTAGTCGTTTCAGTATACTCACAAATGACCCCAACATAAAATAATAGAGAGTAATTGTTCTCTTGCAATGATCTTATCTATACACATATCTCTAATGTCAATTCTCTAATGTCATAGAAAATATTTTGTCATCACTAGTAATGGTGACATCACTAAAATTTCAATTTCAAGCATCTCAAACCACCACTTTTTAAAGCCAATACTGTTCACCTCCACATCAAAAATATTTTGACACTACCAGAACCCATAATCCATTGACCACTTTTTCAATGCTTCATAAAGACTTATCTTCACTTCTTTGATGTATATCATAAAATACTATGAACCTTTCTCGGTGCTTTTAAAGTACTTGGCTAAGTGAGAATCATTATTAATTCTAACTTTGCCTGCCTTTTTTTCCTTGTAGCTGAACGTGGATAGAAAAAAACAAAACTATGTGGCCTGCCCTTACTGTTATTTCTCCCATTAAAAAAAGAATCATTTTTCCCTCCCATAAACTAGGACCCCATTTTTTCCGTTTCTCAAATTACATGAAAAACTCTTAGAAACAGTCATCAGTAGTTACTGTCTTAATTTCTTACATTCCTATTTGAATCTCCAATCAGATTTTTGCAATAACCTTACTCTCCCCGCCCCTACACCACCCCTCTCATCACAGTACTAAAATTCTTTAATGTTTCAATGATCTACAGGGTACTAAAACAAATGATAAAGTCTCAGTCCTCTCTCAGAATAATATCCTTTACAAAATGGCCCCAAATTGGCTTTCTTGACTTGGCTCATTGTAAATTTTCTAATCTCATTTTTTATTACTCCTACTACTATCCTCCTAAATCTGCTTCAACCAGACTTTTTATTGTTTCTCAAATCTACCAAACATTTTCCTCCACCAGAACATTTGCACTTCTGCCCCCAGCATTTCTCTTCTTCCTTTTTACCCAAGTGGTTCTGCCAATTTACTTTCCAACAAGCCATATCTTTTGAAGAACTGAATTTCTTATTTCTCACGTAGGCACATTTATAGTCCTTTCACCTATAATTAGGATTTTCATAGCAAGGCTTTCTATGCCCTAAGTTAATTATCCTTCATAATTGATATTCTGAAATCTCTATTATTATTGCATATTTCCTTTTACAAGCCACCTTGATTTAACTGTGGCATAAGGTATGATTCAGGGTGAAGTTTCCATTGATTTGGATTTCCAATTATCCCAATTCAATTTACTGAATATATTTTTTTCTAGTGTTCTTCTCTTCCATCTAAATGCTTTACTCCACATTTCTCAAAAGCAGCCTCATTACCATTTTTGGACTGGAAAATTCTTTATATGTAGGCAGATTTGTGTATGGACTTTAGTATGTTTAGCAACATCTCTGGCCTTTACCAGCTAGATCCCAGCAGATCTACCTACTCTCCCTCTCCCCTTAGACATTGCAAAATGTCTTCTAGAGAGTCAAAACTGTCCCCAGTGAAGAACCACTGCTTCCTCTTGTTCATGTATTTTAATCTTGATCAAATCTATTCTGTCATGACTGTTGCTTTATAATAAATTTTGTTTTCTAGTAGAGTCAGGGTTCTCATCGTGTTCTTCATCAAGAGTGTCTTGGACATTCTTGACATGTTGAATTTCATATACTTTTCAGAATGAAATATCATATGACACATTTTAGAGAATAATTTAGGATAAAGGTATTTTAAACAGTATTAAGTTCATCAAATCATGAATAATATATATTATCTAGTACTTAATTCATTTCCCCTTACTACTCATCCTTAAGTTTATGGATAAAAGTCTTCTAAATTTGTTATTAATTTCTAGTATCTGGTTTTAAAAAGCTTTTTAAATGGGATTTTTAATTTTGTTTTTAAAATATTTGTGGCTGGAATATAAAAATATGACTGACTGGGCTGGTTATGCTATGAACTGAGGCCAGCAGGGCCGGGACTGGGGCCACTTAACAAGAGGTACAGGAAGGCCTCACCCTGGAGCCACATAACTCAGTCTTTCTCTATACATATCTGACACTTCTCAAATTGCTGTCACTCTGTCAGAACCCTGGATTTGAAACTACAATGACATCTTGGAACCTTGTCACCTCTTCTATCAACAATATAGCTAAAAATGTAAATCAAAATGCATTGGCAGTTCCTTAGTGGTAAGACACCTTGGAATGAGGAAGTTGCTAACTATCTAATCATACCTTTGAACAAAGAGTATGTCACAGCCAATTTCACACAGTACAAATGACAAGTGGTTCAAGTTCTAGTGAACATCTCCAAAAGATGGCTGGAGTTTTTTCACATTATTTGAAATATATGCAAAACAGTAGATATCTATAGTGGTACCAAATTCCTTGTAAAAATATGGAAATCACTAGGTAGAATAAACCATGCAAACTTCAAAAAAAAAAAAAAAAAAAAAGGTAGAGGGTACAATGAGCCAGCTTCTATTTGTTTGGGGGTTCATGGACCTTTAAGACATTTTAGGAAAGTTCTCATCTTGGGCCCAGGCTGGCCACTTGTGTGGATTAGCCTCTGAAAGATTTCTGCGGAGTGGCACCTGAGTTGGGTGGAGCAGGGTCTCAGGAAATCACCTGTGTGGGGCAAGCAGTATTAGCCAAGTTAATTTCGTCCCACCTATGCCTACAGGCTCTGTGAGGGTAGGGCTAAATAAACAAAGGACCAATGACCCATGCAGGCACTTTTTTCCCACAAAGAGTTGCTCCTCCAGACCTTGTTCAAAAGCCAGGGAATTCAGTTCCTCCGCTATGTCCCTGGTGCTTTCTGAGCTCATTTCCCTTCTCTGGACCTTAGGGAGAGTGTGAGCCAATCAGTCTATGTGCGGACCCTTTCAGAGGATGCCTGGGTCTACAACAGCCCTCTGTCTAACTTGGATGGAATCGCTATTGATTTTAATAGCCAGTTGTGGCGGGGACTCCTCTTTCCAGCACTGATGCTCCAGGCCAGGGAGCTTGGTGTGGGGCTGGGACCCATTGTTCATCAGTGGGGACCTCTGCAGCTGAGATATCCCTCCAGATTCTTAACAAACACCTGTGGGTCTGGGACCACATCATTTTTTGTCTCAGCCCCTTCTAACAGTCTCAATGTGGCTTCCTCTTTATATCCTTAGTTGCATAAGTTCTATTCAGCTAGTCATAAGACAGTTCTCAAGGGTGGTTGTTCTATAATTTAGTCATAATTCTACTGATGTGGAAGTGGGAGAAAATAAGCACAGAGCTTTCCTACTCTGTCATCTTGATCAGAAGTCTCTATGAGTCATTACTTTTTAAAGTATTTTCATGTTAAAATATTTATTATTCCTTTATCATATTTAAATTTAAACTGTTTCAAAGAAATTGAAATATTAATCTGTATTATAATATATCCTAAGATGAATTAATAAACTCATATCTAAAGGGTGTTTTTGAGCACCATATTCTCTCATTTGAGACAATCATTCAAAACCAGTTGACTTAGTACAGCAATGATTTCTATAACAAAAGATTTATTAAACAAGTACATATATAACCTTTATTTTTGCTCTTCCATGTACCTTATAAATAATGATTTATGTAATTTTTATATCATATGAACATGTATATAGTTAGCATTTAATAGATACAAATGCAAAGACAGAGAAAAGATAACTTGCCCAAGTTACTACAACTAGTAACTGAAGAAATTAAAGTTCAGTTTCTAAACCATACTTTAAGCTGTACTTATGAGTATTTAACCTGATATCTAATCTTTTGTAACCACTATTTTGCCATCTCACTCTACTCTCTGCTGTCAGGATTTTATAAAAAACTACAGGGAAAGAAAGTTCTCCAGAAAAAATGTTTTCCAAGACTAAAGTAATTTCTTGCCAATTGTCAAAAAACTGTGGCTGAAATCCATGAAAAGTAGTTTTTACATGTAAATATCAACACAGTACATGAGAATATTTGGGGAGGAAAAGGCAGCAAATACAATGTAAAATTTAAATATTATATGCAAGTTCTACCTCTCTAGAATACAGTACTTATGATGAGTGCATCTCCCTTAGAATCCTCTTATGCCATGCCCCCGTAAGTGAACTTTTAGTTGGTAAAGTGGAAATTTTGGGACAAATATGCATAGAAATCTCTGTTTTAGTAAAAGTATAATCCCCAACACAAATTATCACCACTTAGAGCTATAAAAGCTATTTTATCATTTGACTGTTTGCTAGGTTTATAATGGTTTAAAGACAGGATTCAATCTTAAATGTTGGCTTTTGGTATATTAAACTAATACTTTAGAGAAAGTGGGTGATGAGTATCTAACAAATAGGAAAAAATAATGCAGAAAAAAAAAAAAAAAAAAAAAAAAAAAAAAAAAAAAAAAAAAAAAAAAAAAAAAAAAAAAAAAAAAAAAAAAAAAAAAAAAAAAAAAACACCAAAGAACAGGGAAGCCAAGGGTGACAAGATACTCCAAATACCCATCTGAGCCTCCAGACACTAAAAGATACTCAATAGGAGGAATACAAAAATATTATCCTACATACTATGTGACTATTTCTGACTGGTTTCTGATATTAAGTTTTTCCTTTTGAAGTATAGTACCTGTCCAGTCCTCTAGATATGCTGTATAAAAGAGAGAAGTCAGACCTAATAGTGCTATTGTTACAAATGCAGAAATACGTTACATAAAAAATATTCAATGATGCCTTCATTATTTGAGATTTTTGAATGCAGATACTTGTTAGTTCATTAACACTTAGGTTTAGACACTTTCATATTATCTCCTTTTACATAGTAAGAAATAAGCACTAAAACACAATTTAGAAAACCAGCAGGGAAAACACTGTCAATACTCATGAATGTTAGCTCAAATATCCACTACAGTATTTACTGGGGGCATGGGGGACATGGGATGAGAAGGAAAATGGAATGAGTCTCACCCTTTATGGGATAATTGGATGTTTAGTCTGTCACTGAAAAAACAAACGTTCATGGGGGATGCCATTTGCTTTTTTTAGGGGAGAGATGTCACTAGGAAAAAAAAATGCAGCCTTGATAACAATACCAATTCAGATAATAATTCCATAGGACACAGTACTGCCCAAGTAATAACTTTGTCATCTTTGAGGATGCTGTTGGTATCAAAAATCCTAGAAGTTACTTACTACGCTGAGTAACAGTGTATAACAAAAAAGACATTTAGTAAATTTTGATCATGAGTTATACATGAAAATTCAATTCCTTTTCTTCTTTTTAATATTCATTTTTATTATTAGACTTATTGGGGTGACATCTGTTAGCAAGGATTACATAGGTTTCAGGCATACAATTCTACAGTGCATTGTCAACTTGATGTATAATAAGTTCACCACCTAATGTGACTTCTCTTTCCATCACCTTATATTTAGCTTTCCCCCCTCCTCTCCATCCCCTCCCCTTTCTCCCCTCTCTGACCCACTTGGCCCCAAATAAACATTAAATTATTGATTGTGTCCATGGGTTATTTGTTTCTTCATTTCTTTTTTCTTTGCTTTCCTTTTAAGTTATAATTATTTATTGTGTATTAAAATAGGAAAATATTCTTCTGGGAATTCAGAATTTTATGTAGTCATCTAACTAGAATCAGATGGTGCAAATTATATTCTCCAGGAACATTCTATTAAACAAAATATAAAGGTATATTTTAGGTTGATGGAGAAACCTAGAATGTTTTCATGCAGATTTAAACTGGACTAATACTGTGTGTGTGTGTGTGTGTGTGTGTGTGTGTGTGTGCACGCACGCGTGCACGCGTGCACATGTACCTGTGTATGTCAATGTTGTGGTTGGGATAAAGGTATAATTATATGCTTTATATAAATTCATTAATAATAACTTGTGGTTAAAATTTTTTGATAATGGTGTATTGAAAAATAATGGTAATCAACTTTTAGAGAAATTGATTAATCAATTCAATGTCATTGACATGGTTTACATTATATTCTATTCTGGAGGAAAAAAGAAAAGTATACTTTCTCATAATTAAATAAGGAAAAGGATGTAAAAGTCCTTTTTCACAGATGATAGGCTAATAAATGGCTCAGCTAGAAGAATCTGTACATAGAGACAAAAAACACAGAGTATTGAGACTTTAGGGTCAAATATTGTGAGCATTGTCAGAAGACCCTTAGAAACAGGAAGAATTGTCAGTCCAAAACTCCAATTCATATTATGCTAGGAAATATAAGAAATTGGCAAATGCAATGCAAAGAGAACAGCTGATAGGCATGTTCCTAAAATGTATGTAGAGTGACATAAATGTTAATTTAATTAGTTGTTTAAAATGTAATAATTACTCCCCCAAAATTCTGGCCTGTCAGAAGTTAACAATCACCTTTTTTAACTTAGCAAACTAAATATGACACTGAACAACTTTGAATGACACTGACTCTTCACCAGGAACAATATGAAGTATGGCAATTGATATTTTATTTAAAATATGAAGGTATCCAAAGACATGAATAATTCATAATATGAAAAAATTACATAAAAATATTATTGGTGAAACTAAAACTTTGAAGAAATGTCACTAACTTTATTTTCATAGATTCTCTCAATATGCTTATCCCAGAAGTATATTTTATTTTTCTCTAGGTTGAAAAAAATTTTAATGCTGTTAAAAATTCAAGAGGTATCTACAGAGTGTATTCTGCATTGTCTAAGAAAAAAAAAATCTATGAGAAATAAAAGAGGCTTTTTAATTTGTGGTGGTAGCGTATTCTTTAACTTCTCATTTTCATCTAACACATGGGCTTTCCTGCCTCTCTCCTATCTGTAGAAATACCCTAGAGTCCAGTTTCACCACAGTAATCACACTCATGCAACCACCAATTACATCAAGAAACAGAATTTTACCAGCACAATAGATTCCCATTTATGCCCTCTCAAAACAATTACCCTCCCAAATGTGTTCACTGCGCTGACTTCTACTACCATAAAGAGGTTTGCCTGTTCCAAACTTCATATAAATAAGATCTTACAGTACATATTGTTTTGGATCTGAATACTTTTAATGACATTGTGAGAGTAATTCATGTTGTTAGAGATGAATATTTTTGTTCACTTTTCTGTGTGTTTTTCCATTTTATATATGCATCATTATTTACTGACACACTTTAATATTTATAGGCATCTGGGTTTTATCCATTTGCGGATTATTATAAATACTACTACTATAAGCATATTAGTACAGGTCTTTGGTGGACATATGTACATTTTGGGTGAGGTTTAACTCTAAGAGTGAAATTACTGGTTAACTTATCAAGCGCACTTCTTTTGTTGTCAGCTATGTCTAATCTGCTGTTAATCACATCCACTGTATCTTCGACTGTCATTGTAATTTTCACATCTCCTAGTCTGATTTTGCTCTTTTACAAAAAATATTTTCCATGTGTCTAACCTTTTTTGTATGGAAATTATACATCAATTATAATGCATTTATTATCCTTGCCTAATAATTCTAACAACATTCACCATATCACCTGTGCACTATTTTTGATTGATTTATTTTTCTGCAGGGTCATATTTCCTCCCTCTTTGCATACCCAGTAACCTTTGACTGGATGTCAGACATTGTGAATTATACCTTCTTAGTGTTTTTGTGGTTGGTTGGTTGGTTTGTTGGTTTTGTGTTTTTATTCTTGAGCTTTATTCTGGGCATGGTTAAGTTACTTAGAAAATTTAATAATTTTGGGTCTTGCTTTAAAATGTGTTAAGTGGCATGTGTTATTTAAAGTTACATAAATATTTTAAGTCTCTCTTCTTAAATTTATCTTACTCTTTCATCAGAACATAATGAAATGTGATACTGTACTGTACATCCTTGAAAATAGGTTTGGGGGTTCCCTGGTGGTGTAGTGGCTAGGCTTTGACAACAGCCTGGGTTTGATTCCCAGACAGGTAACCACAAAAAAAAAAAAAAAAGAAAGAAAGAAAATAGAAGATTCATAAACCATTTAAAAATTTCTATGAAAATTAATATTCCAAACTGAAGTTTCTTGCCTCTGAAGCCCTCATCCCCCAGCAAATAAATATTGTTTAAAATTTTCTGTAACTTCATCAATAATTAAGCTACTTTACTCAATATGATGAGTGAGGTTAGCTAAAACTAATTCCCTGCAGTTCATGGTATTGAATATAACCTTTTAAAAATGACATTCACAACACCAAAGAATTGTTTTTTTGTTTTTTAATATCTGCAAAGCTATTATATTCCATGCTACATTTACCCTTGTCCCATATATTCTGTATCATGAAACTGTTGTAACTTAAGAGGCCCTTCCCAAAATAAACATACAAAAGCAATAATAATAGTTCAGCTAATTCACAGTAGCACCTGCTAAATATAACACTGAAAATTATAGAGCTTTCTTTTGCTAGATACAGGAAAGACTATGCAATAATTGCATGTACATAAATTGTTATGCCAAAAATAATACTGTCAGAAGTTGCCAATGCCAGTTTTACATCTCTGATTGCTACAAATCTTAAGTTCACAATCCTGCCATTCACTCTTATATTTACAAATAAGTGGAATATTACTCCCTTCCCAACCAAGTGCCTTTTTAGCTGTTACTCACCCACATTTCAGATCACAACCCACTTATTCATCCACTCCTATCTTGGACTTATTAGCCTGTAGCATTAATAGCTCCTGCCATTTGACTTTATTGGTTTAACTTCTTGAACTTTACATAATTGAGTCCATCATTTCTGGATTTCAAAGTTTCCTTACTTTCCTGGTTTTCTTAGCACCACAATCTGGTCTTCAGTCATCTTTGCATGTTCTTTTTTTTTTCTTTTTTTTATTGTTAGACTTATTGGAGTGACATTGGTTAGCAAGAATTACGTATGCTCCAGGTGTACAATTCAACAGTGCATCGTCAACTTGTATAATAAGTTCACCACTCAGTGTGAGTTCTCTTTCCATCATCATATATTTATGGGTATGTTCTTTTTATTTTAACTGTTATTATTAGTCCTTGCATTTATAATAGGCTCTCTTATCTCTCACTTTATAAATCCAATCATGTGAGTCAATGGACTTTTATGGCTTTAATTATCAACTGTAATGTTGTGGACTCACACACCTTTATCTCCATACAGACCTCCAATGTTTCGTCACCTACTTTTCCTCTTCTCTTGGATATTTTAAAGAAATTTAATATTCAATATATTCAAAATTGAACTACAAATTTTCCCTCTAAAATAATGTTTTTTATCTTTTCCCATCTGCCCAACTCAGACGCCGTGAATTAAAATTAAACCTCACTTTTCTTAACATCTTTTAAATACAGACAACACCTGAATAACCCGGCACTTCTATAACCTGGTTTTGCTCTAACAAGGTTCGAGAATCGGGAAAACCCTTGTATGACACAGCATCCCAGAACACAGTTTCACTCTAACACAGTTTGAGAATTAGAGAAATCTCTGAACAACACAGAGCGTAACAGCTTTTAAGAGCAAAAAATATCTCATTCAAAATTAGGGAAATCCTCAAACAACATAGAATGTAATAAGAGCTTTTAAGAGCAAAAGATATCTCATTTGAAATTTTTCATTGGAGGGCAGATGTCATATCAGATTTGACTACAGAATTTTAAAATTTATTAGAATTTTAAATCCATTTTGATTGTGGAGTATTAAGTACATACATTTTAAAACTGTGTTTTTATTTTTACTACATTATACATTAGTGAAAACTGCTTCAATAAAGATATTTCTCTTACTTATAAAAATATAATAGTATGTTGTTGTTTTTTTTTATTTTTGGAACTGAAACCTCTTTTTTGTACTAGTTCTTTGTTTCATATAACACAGATTTGCACAGCACAGTATTTTTAGGAACCTGAGAACAGTGTTATACCGGGTTGACCTGTACTCATCAAGACAATTATCGCTTTAATAATGCATTTTATGTACTCACGGCTACCTCAGGTCATTTCTTTCCTGTATCCTTTTTAAAAAAAAAAAAATTCTAAATAATTATTTTTAATGTATTTAAAAGATCATTGCTATTATGTTACCAAATGCTTCATACACTTTTCATACTACTTTTTGGTTCTAAACAGTTTTACTATCATTGATATATAAAAACTGTACACGTTGGAAGTGTCCGAATTGATGTTTTGATATACGTATACAGTGTCAAATGATCACCACAATCAAGCTAATTAACATAGTCATTACTTCTGCATAGTTATTATCATGTGTGTAAGTATATGGTGAGTGGATTTAATTTAAAATCTATTGTCTTAGCAAGTATGTAATAAGGTATTATTGAACATCATCAGCATGCTGTACATTGGATCCCCAGAAATCATTCATCAGGTACAACTGAAAATGTGTACCTTGCGCTCAACATTACCCCACTTATCCCTCACTCATCCCCTGGCAACAACCATCCTGCTCTCTGCTTCTAATAGAGTTTGACTTTTTTAGATTCCACATTTAAGTGAGATCATGCAAAATTTCTCATTCCACATCTGGCTCAGTTTGCTTAACATAATAACTTTGAGACTCTTCCATGTTGCTGAAAACAGAACGGTCTTTCTATTTTAAAGTAGAATAATATTCCATTGCTTTTATAAAGTGGAGTAATATTATATATACATGTATGAGGGCTGTCCAGAAAGTATCCAGCCATGTAATATGGAAAACAGAGGCAGTATTTATGGCTGGATTTTTTTCTGGACAGCCCTTGTTTACATAATATATGTATATAGCATGTTATTATATATAATACTGTATATACACATCACATTTTCTTTATCCATTCATTCACTGAAAAATATTTGTTTCCATATCTTAACTATTTGAAATAATACTGCAATGAACATGGGAGTGCAGATATCACTTCACTATTGTGATTTCAATTTGTTTACAAGTATATCGAGCAGTGAGATTGCTGGATCATATGTTAACTCTATTTTTAATTTTTTGAGAAGCTACCATACGGTTTTTCTATATAGCTATACTAGTTCACATTCCTACTGGTAGTGTACAAAGGTTCATTTTTCTCCACATCCTCACAAACACTTGTTATCTCTTGTCTTTTTGTTAATAGCCATCTTAACTTGTGATACCTCTGTGGTTTCAAACATACTTGTTAGCCACTTAGATTTCTTTGGAGAAGTGTCTGTTTAGTATTTTGCCCATTTTTAATCAGGCCATTTGTATTTTTTATGTTTAGTTATATGAGTTACATATTCTGAGTTCCTCTTATCAGACATATGATTTGCAAATATTTCTTCTCATTACAAAGGTTAACTTTTGTTTTCTTAACTGTTCCCTTTGCTTTGCAAATGCTTTTTAGTTTTAGTCCCACTGGTCTATTTTTGCCTTTGTTTTCGCACTTTTCAGGTCATATCCAAAAAAAAAAAAAAAAAAAACAACTATTGCCAAGAACAATATGAAGAAACTTTTTCCTTCTATTTATTTTCTTCTAGGAGTTTTACAGTTTCAGTTCTTATTTTTAAGTCTTTAATCCATTTTGAGTTTATTTTTGAGTATGGTGTGAGATAGGGCAGAATTAAGCATTTGCAAAACAGACATTGTACCCCACAAGTATAAAGTATTTACTATCTAACCCTTAAAAGAAAGTTGGTATTTCAAAATTTAAATACAATATTTACAAATATTTGATCTAGGAAAGGTCACATGTGACTTCAGACATTGTACAGACCAATAACACAACACATTCACCAATCAGAGCATTTCAAATTATAGGCTAAAATATTTTTTTGAAATAAAAAATATTTTCCTCCTTCTGGCCCTGCTTTAAAAGAAAGGAATATAAGAAATCAGAAGGGTGAAATACACCTGAGGAAAACACAGGGCTGTATTTACTTGATCAGTAGAACCAAGGGATTATTACAATGGAAAATTTGTTAGGAAAGAATGAGCTCCTTGGTAAAACAGAGAATTTTTTTTCCAAAAAATATGAATTTAGTGACTCTTACAGTATTTCTCCAATATAATGTCTCCTGCTTTCATCTTCATGGATTAAATGCAGGAATAAAAAATTCAACAGAGAAAGGAATACAGCCACAAACAGTGACTCAAAAATCCACAGACACAAACCCCCAAAAGAAAAAAATGTTTCAAATGCATAGATTCTTTCATTAAAGGAAAAGCAGCAAATAAATTCTGACAAAGGCATGAGGATAATCTTGAAATTCTTTCCATCTGGCACTGGACCTAGGATCAAAGGATGCGAGGATACTGTAACAAAGCTATTTCGGTTTCAGTGCAATGCTATAGTAATGAAGCACAAAAGATTTATTATTATTCCTACTGATTTACCTTGGTTTCATTTCCTACAGGGAACCTGTTAAGATTCTGGGAAGTATGCAGGATCAACAATGGAACTCATGTCTTCCCATAGTGAAAGACACTGAAACAACAAGGGTAGATTTCTCAAAAATGACCTTTCCAGTTCCATGTCCAAAAAACTAAAGTATATATATAACATTTTTGAGTAACTATGAGACAATGTCTTTTTTAACTGAACAGTATTAGCATTTACAAATTCATGGAAAAGAAGCTCAGATATAATATGCATATATGTGATATGTACACACACATGTAGAAGGGCTGTCCAGAAAGTATCCAGTCATGCAATATGAAAAATAGAGGCATTTATGGCTGGAATTTTTCTGGACAGCGCTTGTATGTATGAGCATGTATACATAAACATGTATAAGTATATTATGTATATATACATATACAAATATATATACATATACATGCACATACATATATATTTATACATATCCCTTAAAGCATAACTGTCTTCACATCTATCCCATGGAATCCACTCATTAATTTAAGAAATACTTATTGAACTTTTAATATACTTTAAGCTGTTTACTAAAATTTGAGGACACATTGGTAATCAAAACAGTAATTGTCTCTGCTTCAGGAAGTTTATATTCTACTGGAGATAAAAATTTATATATAATAACACATTCATATCCTTTTACTGTATGTTACTACAGAATAGTAAGAGTCAGGAGAATCAGACTTAAATTAAAGCTTCGGAAACTTTTTCACCAATGAAATTATATTTAAAACTGACTTCTAAAGAAGGCAGACTCAGACGTAGGAGATTTACTGATGGTTTCAAGTACATACCTAGTTGCTGTATGTGTATGGCCTCATGTTCATTTATGATTTTGGAGAGCAAAATCATAAAACATTTTTACAACATTAAAAAGTTTTTACAGGGATAAAAATAGTATTTTGCTTATAGGTTCAAAATAAATTCAAAGTAGCAAAGATGGGTTTAGAAACCCCATGATGTGTGAAAACAAGAGGTTTGATCAACATCAGTAGTGCCATGTGACTCCAAAAATAATGAGAAAGGAAAGAAGTGGGGAAAAAAGGAGAAAAGGCACACATCATTATATAAATAAACTAGTAAACTGGACAAGAGTCCTGCATTAATCTGCACTGGTGGAATATTACATTTACATTGAATTTTACATATATTTTTAAAAGCCATATAGACAAAAATCCAACTTCTTCAAAAATTAAAAATAACACTGTGTTGTTTAAGGTATAAGTAAAAGAGATGACAATTCTCAACTTATTCCCTGAAAAGAATATTAGGGACAAGACTTAAACAACAAGACAACTGTCTACCAAGTGAAAACATAATTGGAACTGCTGAATTACTGAAGGGCATTAATGGAACGTGTGAATAAAAGACAGATCTGAACTCAGTAGAAATAATTTTTTAGAAGAATAATTTCTACTGCTTTAGAAGTTAAAGCATTCCACTACTCGAGTTTAACTATTATTCATGTGGTTTTACAAGCTAATAACTTCTACTTATCAATATGAGAATACTTTCACATACTATTATTTATACGTCTTTTATCACATAATTTTGAATGATTCCAGATTATTCAATCATATATCTTAATTTATTTGATCCCCCTTTATAAAACAAGCTGTTTTCTTTTTATCAGCATAAACAATGTAGCACTGAATAATCCTGTGATTACTGTAAGTGGGTCTACTAAGTTAAAGGGTAGCACTCAAATAGCTTTTGATACGTATTTTCAAGCTTTTCTCCAGAAATATTACAGCGCTTTCTATTCCCACCAACAGTGAGCAGCATACCTGTTTCCTTACATTCATGGAATGCTGTTATAAAGAAAAGCTATTAGGTCAATAGACACAATATAAAAAATAATGATTCAACCCAGGTAAAATTAGTTTGAAGCAAGTACACAGTGCTAATGTCACTCGTGTCCTGAGGAACTGAGGATTTGTAAACGAGGAAACTTAGATGAAATACCATGAAAAATCCATACCTTACTTCAGTTTTCCTGCTTAGTAATATTGGTGAAATAATTCAACATAGTAAGATTTTTTTAAATCAGATATCCAAATTCACTTGTAGATATCTTTATTCATGTGAAAGGAAGGTGTTCAGGTAAGTGATATTAGAATTACATATAAACAGGCAGAGTATTTTCTCTCACCGCATCTATTACTGTTTCAAAGAGGGCACTTTATATTTCCATTTTTACTCTGCTTATAGCAAGTAGTTGAGCCAGTAAAGAGGCTGACTCTGGAATCTGAAGACCAGAGTTCATATTCTGCTTATGTCAATCTTTCTCAAAGACACTAGGAAAGTTAACCTCTCTAAACACGTTATATGATCTGCAATATGAGTTAATAATAGAATCCACCTATGAGAATATTATCAGGATTAAATAAGATAACGTATGTAAAAAAAAACTGGGCCCAGTACCTAATTTAAAATGTGTTGAAGTATACCTATCATTAATTTTAGTAATAATTTGTTATGTTCTTATGTTTAATACAGCCAGAGTTAGTTGTATTTTAATATAGCATTACCTATGATTGAAAACATGTTAACAAATCATAATTTTATCTCTCAAAATTAATTATACTCTCACTTCTACAAATTCATAAAATATACACTTATACATGTACACAAATACTAAATAGCTTTAAATAGTGTGATGTGTTTTCGTTTTTTGGTTTTGGTTTTGTTTTGTTTTTAGTTAATATGTACTATAAGTTCATGATTGTTTAGAGAAAATTAATTCCTACAAATTTGTGAAGCAAATTTCAGAATGTATTAATTCTAGAAAGGTCACTGTTACGTTGCATTGACATTAGCTATTTCTATTCCTTGGTGAGGAGGGAGGATTCTTCAATTTCTGTGTTGTCTGCATCCTTTTTAAACCAATGAAGAAAGAAAAGGAAATGTTCCAGACCAAATGAATAGTATGGCCAGATGATGTGGGATAACATAAAACACATAAGAGTCATTCGAAAAAGTTTATAACAACTGAGCATGTACTTCATGAAAGAGGAGTGAAAGGTGGGGCTAGACAAAAAGACCAGGTGTAGAAACAGCAATACTGAAAGTTGAATTGAAGTATTTTAATTTTACCTAAGGTCATTGAAGTTTTTAAATTAAAAATAGACATAATTAGATCTTTTTGAAATTTTTCTGTGGTTCCAGAATAGATGAGAGGAGAGTAATATGTGTCTGGAAGGGAAGAGTGAAAGTGGTCTGGTTTGGGGATGCAGTGGCAGGAATAAGACAGTAACTGACAGGAAGTAGAGGTTGGTCACTCTAACATTTTCTGCTCTGGGTAATCAAAAGTAAAATGTACTGTAATAGAGAATACTTGAAGAGAGGGTAGTTTGTGGGAACAAAACTGAGCTCAAATTTAGAGTTAAGATCCCTGAGAGTATTTTTCGAGATTGGCTAATCTATGTTGAAGAAATAAACAAAGCCTGAAATATCATATCTTAACCTGTAAACACTGCCAACAACTCTCAAGAGTCAGATTTTACCATTTTCAAACTAACCAGTTAGTATGTCACAGTTACATAGAGAGAGAGGATTTCTGTGTCAGAGACAAAGGACATTAATACTCACGACACAGCAGGTATTATGAGCTTTAGGTTCACAAGGGTTCTCTTTGCTCCACAAGCTTCCCAGGGACACAGGTGGATGCTGTACACATAGTGGGTTCTTGTCACAGAAGAAGAACCGCAAGCTTAGGAAAGCCCTCATCTTTTAAAGAAACCACGCACCCCAGCAACCCTCCCTACAGAGGCAGATAATATGTTTACTATGCTGGTCAGTAAACAAACCTGCCTTCTACCCAGGGGGAGATAGTATTTCCATTTTCCAAGGCTATTTACTATACAAACATCCTTGAAAATAGAAGAGAACAAAAGCTATCACAAGACAAGTGAAAATATCAATATAAGTTTATTTTTGCTCCACGCAAAGCCTCGTATTTATACACCGCCTCCTCAGGGTACCCTCTTTTGAGTGGTGATTAGGATAGCCAGTCTACTTCCTTCTTATTACAATGACATCTTTAAATAAAAAAGACTACAGAAAGTGTTTGATGCCCATGCACAAGATTAATGAAAAATATAGATGACTTTATTTCATTTGTTATTCTTTGTTGGTTTATAATGGAAAGTTTTAAATGGGAGGAAGAAATCATAATTTTCCTGCTCACATTAGAAACAGAGTTTTTAAAAGAGCACAAGATAAAAAGATTAAATTGTGAAACTTTTCTAGGCATAGACCACTGGGAAAAAAGTGGGGACTCCCTCAGTCAATGCCAAAATTGTCTGGAGAATATCCCAAAGTGACAGGGAAATTATCCTGAGGTGGGAGAACACAAAGTTTCCTGGACAATTAATAGTTTTTGTCAAGGCCTAGTGGTGTAGAGCACAAGTGAGGTTGTGACAGTATAACGCCTTTGATTCAGTCCCTCAGCAACTCATCCCAAATTGGTTGTAGAACAAATTGCATGAAGGGAGACTATTTCTTTTCCTAATTTGGTTACAGGCATAGTAAAATAGGAATTACTTACTGGCCCTTAGAGCTGATGGAAAGAAGCAGGAGACTGACCATGTGTATTGAAGCCACTATTAAGTGGAGCAGATCAACTACATTCAGACACAGATGACTAACAGCTGCTGAGCGATCTAACCAACTAAGATGCACTCAATCAGGGGGTTCTTGTCAGTGCCAGTCAAACTATTTCAAATTGTTTCCTAGGTTTGCTTACCTCACAGGTCTATCTCACAAAGATATAATCACAACCACTTAATTAAGTAGGAAGGAGTATTAGAAAATAAAATTATAAAAATGTATACTAAGGCAAACAAAAATATGTGGTATGTTACTTGAGATGAATTAACTACTGTGATTAAGAGCACTAACTTTAATTATGAGATTTCTAAAAACTGAAGCAAATATAAAACAGAGTATTCTATACATATACTTAAAAGATATATAGACTGTAGAGAAATGTTTTACATACCCTAATTTTATTAAAATGTCAACTCATTTAATTCCAAAAATATCATAAGCATTCATTTACTCAGGCTCAAAATCTGATATAAACTTCTTTCTTTTTTAAATAAAAATGTTTAGAATATTTTTAAAGAAATAATTTTCCAAAGACAGTACAAACTCCCCATATATGCCACACCTAGATTCCTAGTTACTGTATTTTACATTAGTATTATACATTTATCACCACTAATGAACTAATATGGCTTACTGCATCAGTTAGGGGGCTCCAGAGAAAATATAAAGAGATTTATTCAAGGGAAATGACTCACGCAATTATGGAGGCTGGTCAGATGTCCCAAGATCTGCTGTTTGGCCGGCTGGATAACAGAAGAGCAGCTATGTAGTTCCAGTCCAAGTCTGAAGGCCTTAGAACCAGGAGTCAATGGTATAAGTTCCAGTCTCAAAGCCAGAAGGCTCCAAACCTGAGAAAAGCAGATTTCAGTGTCCAAAGGCTGGAAAAGCCAACGTCCTAATTCAGTCAGGAGGAGTTCTCTCTTAACTCAGCCTCTCTTCTACTCAGGTTTTCATCTGATGGGATGAGGCCCACCTACATTAGAGTTTCGGAATCCAGCTCGGACTAGAGACTGGTACGGTGGTCCCAGTTGCAGTGCATGCACCGTCCACAATTTTCGTCATCCACGGTCCCGTTAGCATGTCCTGGTTTCCAGGCCAGGTAGACAGAGAACAGGTTATTGGCGGGAGATTCAGAGAACGCCAGTGCCTCTCCCAAATTCCAAGCTCTGCTTTATCACGCTGGTGCGGCTTTCCTTGAAGCCGGATATCGCGAGATCTCGGAAATCCTGCCGGCCAGATGCGCCCCTGGGAAGTGAGAATCCTGGAAACCCTGATTGTCAGAGAGGCCTGTAATTCTTTAAGACCATAGGGCCAAATGGTGCCTGGTTACCATGACCTTTCCTGGTCCTGAGAAAGTAGTTTGTTTGTACTGGGATAATAGCCTGTATGTTGAAAACTGTATGTTTTCTTTATGTTGAAAAATAGCTTAAAGGACATTGTATACTCGTGTAACATATCCCTGGGTTATTTTCTTCATAGAAAGGAAAATAAAACTATGTCTGAGTACTAAGCTCGTTTTTTATAATATTCCTAAGGATATTTTTCTTGCAAGAACACATATATAACTGTTCTTGCCTTTGGCAAATGCAGCACAAATGCAGGGACATTTTACATATAGTGTGAAAACAGGTGTTATTGCCTTCAAAATGGTTCATCAACCGTCTGGAACCCCCAAAGATCTATTTCTCTAGATACTTAATTGAATAAAGGTTATTACACCTGGTAAACTTGCCTGTCTCTAGAGTGCTTTTATAAGATCCTTGAAATTTTCTTTGATTGCATTTTAAAATTATATTTGATGAATAAAGAAAAACAGGCTACTAAGAAATGGAAATGAATCAAACTGGTTTGAGGACAAGATGGAAATAAGATCAGAAGAATAAGAACAAAATTTGAGCTGCCATTGACCAAAAGGATTAAAATCACAATTGCAGGTCAAGAAATAATTATTTTGTGATTGCAATGAATTAAGGGTGTTTTAATGATTGCTAACTGAATCAAAGACATAACAGATAAGAAATCAAACGTCCAGCAATATGTAAAGTTCCCATAAACCATTAGCAAGATTTATGTGCATACATATACACACACACACAGACACACACACACATGCACACACACATACACAAACACACACACACAATAATTTAGAAATTATAACAGTTTAGTGTACAAAGAGGAAAATGTCTTATCTGGTTGGAAAGTGTCCTTAAATTCTTCTGAGTCAATTTAGAAATGTGATCAAATGTGCAAAAAGTAAAAATAAGCAAAATTTATTTGAGTTTTATCTTCAGTATGAAACAGATGTTTAAGTTGAGTTTTCTGCCTCTTTTTTTTTAATTCTGTGACAAATGAGTAAGAATAGCTCTTGTGGGAAATCCATTTCCAAAATACATTCATTGGGGCTTTACACAAGTGCAAGGAAAGAAGATGAAGTGACAAGACAATTATAATATAATATGGGTATGAAAGGGTTTTTTTCCACCTTAACTAATTATGAGACCAATTTACCAATGCTCAATCTATTCTAGGCCTAGAAAACTCCTGATTACATATTAAAGTAAAAGAACAATATTTTTTGGAGCACAACTCTGTAAGGCCTAATTTTGAATTGAAGGATTTAAGCATATTCATGTTCAAAGTCAAAATTTGATGTATATTGAAAGAGAAACAGAAAAATTCACTGGTCACTGTAGTTAGGCAAAAAACTACTTCAAATTCTTTATCATTAACAAAAAAACTAGTTAAATTGTATTTGGAAACTTGTTTAATCCCAGCCACTTTCATCCACATATGTAAAGTGGGATTATTAATGTTTCCTTGTCTAGATGTGATAACTAAAGTTCAGAGCCTTGGCTCCGATCTAAACATAGATACCCAGTAAGTACCATTTCTCCCCTTACTGCTTTAGGAAACTTAAAATTTTAATGACAAGATTATGTCTCATCAACTACTCACCATTATCCCATAACCAGGCAAGTATCTCTACCTTTATGATGCTCAAAGGCAGCAACTTCCCTATCTGAGCAGAAAATTCTGTCCTTTCACTCTGTGTCTTTCATTGCCATTGAAATTGTCCTTGGCTATTTTCCTTTTTTAAATTATGCTTTGCAAAACAGTATTAAGCATCAATTAGTTTGGGCAGTCACTGGGCAGGCATTGGCAAAAACGAAAATTTTAAAAACTCAGTGCCTGAATTACCTGAGCTCACAGTTCATTTAAACACAAGCACATCAAATACCTTTAAAAAAAAGAACATAAGATAAAAATGTATGCAATTGAATTTTTAAATACTCATTTTATACCCACAAATGCACTTGGTAACACACACATACAAAGCCCATCCATTTTTTAGCACCTCAAATCCTCCTTGTTCTACATTCCAAAATACTAATCTTTCAGTTTCGTCTAATCATCTGCTTTCTTTACCTCTCTTTGTTTTTCTAGTCATGTAATTCATCCAAGATTCTTTAATTCCTATGGCCATTTACTTTAATGACACTCTGATTAGAAATGTCAATCCTTTTATCCTTCTAGATGAGCCTTATAGTTCAAGATGGTAGTATCTACAGCATGCTCTGGATAGGCATTATATGGCCATTCTTGAAAATAAGTATTTATTTAATATCTACTGTAAATAGAACTGTTTTTAAATTAATTTTTATTGTTAGACTTATTGGGGTGACATCTGTTAGCAAGATTTACATAGGTTTCAGACATACAATTCCACAGTGCACTGTCAACTTGTATAATAATTTCACCACCTATTGTGACTTCTCTTTCCATCACCCTATATCTAGCTTCCCCTCCCTCCTCTCCCACCCCCTCCCCTTTCTTATAGATACTGGAGATACAAAGATAAATAATGCAGGTTGTTTAATTAGTTACTGTGGACTTAATGACTTAACCTATTAACAAAAATTTTGCGTTTTTAAAATGGGATTAATAATATTTACATTGCTTGACTCCATGAAGATTAAATCAGGGAATGGAGTAAAACATCTGACATATAGTCAGATATTTTTATTATTGTTTTTATTATTAATACTAATCTAGGTACTTCAATCATTACAGACAATCATTCTAAAATATGCATATGAATGAGAAAACACAGTAAGTCTATGTTCACCCTTGATTTTAAATGTTTACTGTCTGCGTGTTCATCCACTTTTTCTTATCAATCAGTCAATCATTACACGTATAACTATGCGTGGCCTAATTGTCTAACATTTTAACACTATTGTACGTTTTCCAGAAGAACAATTTCTTGTAAGCAAATGTAAAGTTGTAGGAATACTAATGTTTTAGGAGTTTGGCATTTCTCCCAGAAGTGCTACAAATAAACACCTGAACACTTTCTCCTTCAGAATCAGTAAGTTTAAATAGGATTCTATTTAGGTCTTTGAATTGTGACATATGTTAATCCCAATAAGAGTCTCTGCATGAGAGGCATGTTAGCAGAATTTTACCATGATATTATCAGGAGAGCTGCCACTTCGCAGCAAATACACTATAAATATTCTGACCTTTGGGCATATAAACCTATAGGAAAGTATCCTACAAACTATAGTTTGATGATCTGAGACCAACTATTATACATTAAGGGGTCTATAACACTTAATAAACTTTCATAATTCATATTTGGATTATTATATGCAATATTATTATACCATAAAATTGTATTTTAAAATATTTTAATTTACTAGAATGCTTTATATTTGCAAATTGTGTCAAATAACAAAACTGACTTGCAAGTAAATATGGTTTAAAATGTATTTGAAATTAAAATTTCAACTAATGACTGGTAGATTAAAGTCTTTTGTATCCTTATCAAGTGTTTCCAATTACCTTTTATATCTGTTAAAAACATTGTAAATACAGAGATCAATATAGGTAGTTTTCCATTGAAATTTAACCTCTTAGTGCTTCAATATTTAACAGTCATACCTATACTTCAACGTACAGAACCAGAATAAAAAAGAAAGCCTAAATATCTGTCCCTGTCTCAATGCGTAAAAGAAAGGGGACTTAGGCTCAATGCTTCAGTCCTGAAACTAGAGTTTTTCTTCATACAAAATGGGGAAGAAAATAAATAGAGGGAAATAAGGAGGAGGAAAGAAACGGAGTCAGGGAAAAAAAGGGACACAGAGAAGGAAGACAAAAATTGAGAGAAAACCTGGTCAAGTACTAAGGGTGCATTTCCTTTCCCTGGCCACAGTTTTAAATAAAGAAACCAACACAGTTACAAACTCTGATTTATTGAAACTAATGATGACTCACCATGTTCAAGACACTGTGTTTGGTGCTATTCTTTCTTTCTTAATAAGACAGAGCTCCTGGTCTGAGTTGTTATGGAGGAGAATACTGAGCATGAGTGGCACCTCCTCCTTCTCTCCAGCTCCATAGGAATGAGTCAGATGCCATTGTTGCATAAATATAGCCACAGCCAGACCCATTGTGGAATTTAAATACATCTTGAGATGCCTTCATATCCCCATTGTAATTTATATAAAATTATAAAATAATAAACAGGAAAAATAGTTATACCTTGTGTGGTTTCCATATTATCAGGGTGGCAGAGTGAAGGAAAGAAACAATGAAGGAAACAATGATGTGTGTGTAAACTCAAATAAACATAAGCAAAAGTTTTTATTTGGTTCCTCTTTGCAAACTGGATTAGCCTTCATAGGTAGTGATCATAAGACTGGTTTTACCAATATGAGCAGTAGATATTAATGTGATGTTAGTTAACCTTATAACAAGCCTATTAGCTACAAATATTACCTCCAATTAAACATAAGAAAAGTGAAGTGCAGAACTTTTAGAATATTTTTACCCTAATAATTCTGGAAGTACCAAGGATAAAGAACTGTTTTGAAAACATAACCAGATGAAGGAAAAGATCCTAAGTTTAATTGTATATTATTATTATGATATAGATCCTTGCTCTAATTTTTTATAAGAAGGAATAATGAATGACCCTCTGGGTCATTCAACTTTTTACCTACAAAAATTTTCTTTTATATCTCACAGAAATAACCCTTGTGATAAATGCAATGCAAGTAAAATGTATCTGTAAGGGAAATTGAATTTGTTTACTGAAAATATAAAATATATTTTTTTCTTTTTTTATCAGTTTTAGGTGTACAAAACAACATAGTGATTAGACATTTATATACTTTATAAAGTAATAACCCCAATAAGTCTATTACCCATCTGACATTATACATAGTTATTAGAATATTATTGACTTTACTCCCTGTGCTGTGCTGTACTTCCCTGTGTCTGCCAATTTTGTAACTGCCAATTTGTACATCTTAATCCCTTAACCTTTCTCACCCACCCTCCAAACTCTCTCCCATCTAGTAACCATCAGTTTGTTCTCTGTATCTATAAATCTGTTTCTGTTTTATTTTGTTCTTCAGATTCCACATATAAATGAGATCACATGACATTTGTCTTTCTCCGTCTGACCTAAGAAATTACAAAATATTTTAAAATGAAACTGAATTTATTCATCTGAGTCATAAAATGAATTTACTGACTTGAGCTGAGGTGTAGAAAATAAAAGCTTTCTCTAAACCAGAGTCACAATACAAGGTAAAATACATGAAGAACAAAACCAAAGTAGGGAAAATAAAATGTGTTAAATATTAACACATGAGCAACACTTTTATTGCATTTATTTTCATTCACTGATTATTCTCCTTAACCTGGTAATTTATTTTCTTTTAACCCAAAATGTCATATTGAAGGTCACTGAAGACCTTCGGAATACTAAATCTAACCTTTCCCTAGATCTCTTGATCTGTCTGAAATTTTTTACCTTATGATTGTACTTCTGTAATTTTTTCCTTTCTGGACATTTTTTGCACAGAAATTCTACTTCTAATGAATTGTCTGTTTTTTTCTCTATCCTGTCACTCAGAAATATGATTGATTTTACCAATTTTGTTTATCTCTGTCTATACTAATTTGTTCCATACCATTATCTACAGACCTGGACTCTTTCCAAAAAGCCAGTCACAAATTGCAAATTCAAATTGACTTCTGGTGTCCATATGTAAATGTGCAAGAGTCCTGTACACACTTAACAACAAGAATGAAAAAGGTAAGTCGGTGTGTGTGTGTGTGTGTGTGTGTGTGTGTGAAAGAGAGAGAGAGAGAGAGAGAAAGAGGAGAGAGAGAGGAGAGAGAGGAGAGAGAGAGAGAAATAACTGGTGAATTTGAGTGAAGGGTGTACTGAAGTTCCTTGAACTATTCTTGCAACTTATCTGTGAGTTTGAATATATCAATATAAAAATTTACCAAAAGAAACAGACATCAGTTGAATTTGTATTTTTTTTCTCTCACACATTTGTAAATGGTCTTTTATACTTCTCATACTCTGGATTTGAAATTATACTTGTTAAGAGTGAAAGGTCTAATATTAGATTATTCATTTCAAGTACTGGTTTTTCTATTTACAATTAATATGATCTTTGCCTATGTGCTAAACCTCTCTAAACTCTTTCTTTTCTGTAAAATAGAGACAATACTAGTATTTATCTTACAGGGTCATTGTGAAGATTAAGGGAGATAATCCATACAAAATGGTTAACTTTCAGTAAGGGCATAAGCATCAGTTTATAAAATTATTAATATTGTTCCTATTTCTCTCTGTAACTTCACATCTAATCAGCTGTCACATTTGTGATTCCTACCTCTGCAATGATATATGCACATTGCATGGTTTTATTTTTTGAGTAATATTGCAAAGATTTTTATTATTCCCTGCCTCCACACCTTATTATTTATAGTTGTCAGATTAACAAGCATATGCTACAATTCAAATTGTGTATTTCTCTACTGATGAGCCTTTATTATTTCCCCATTACCTTCCAAACATGTCAAGGGCCTCAGTTCGGCACTTGAAGCCTTCCAAAATATGGCCCCAATATACTTCATACTGTTATTATCTTCCATTATTCTCTACAATTATCTAATAGAACAGTCAAACTACAAGAGACTCTACACATGTGCTTTGTGCTTTCCAGATTCTGTATCACTCCCATGCTGTGCTGCACCTGTTTTTTTGTCTTGACTTTCCTCCCACTTAGGTTTCTTCTGTCCAAATCCTCCTATAGGTATTATATAAGGTCACATTAAGGCAACTGTTGTGCATAAACCCAAAATATCAGTAGGTTTACACAATAGTTTATTTCTTATTCATGGGAAATCCCCAAATAGGTACCCCCATTTGGAAAGTAGCTCTCTTGTACAAGATAACTCAGGGACACAGGCTCCTTTGGTCATGTGGTTCTGTTATTTTCAATTCATGATTTCCAAGATTACCATGCTCATTTGCATCAGGTCAGTGAAGAGGAAAAGAATGTACAGGGTTTTATGGGCCAGATCTGGAGTTACATGGATCAATTTTGCTCTCATTCTATTGTCAGCAAGTCAGTTACATGGTTACACTTGACTTCAGTGACCTGGCTGTGTACCCAGGAAAAAGAAGAAACCAGCTTTGGTAAATATTCTCTACTATACTACATTTTGGGTACATTTCAAATATTCTCTTTTATGAAGCTCTTCCTGTATCTCCCAGGCAGAGGTTATATATGATACACAATATGAAGATGGGAGCACAGAAACAAATTTACATTGCAAAATTTGTAGTTAGTTATTACAAGATGCTACTGCTGAAATTTTTGTGTTAAATTGTTATTAAAGTAGAATGGAAAACAAGATTGTGTATCCTCTTAATGGAATCTGCATAGAATGGAATATGTATTTATCTGTATAGAACAGAATATGGATTCATACCAGATGGCAAAAGGATGAGTTAATTAATCTCTTAAGGTCCCTTATGACCCTCTGGTTCTAATGATCTAAATGCTTTTGAAAAGGGATTTCCAAGTGTCATTTTATTTTCTACTGTGACAATATACACGACTTGTGTCAGGTATTTAAGCTTTCCAAATGGCCAATACAAAGGGAATTTGCATAGAATGGATATTTTAAGCAATGTCCACATTATTTCACTGAATTAAACGGAACCAAATAAAACTAAAGAGCATACTCTCCCTGTATCTTATTATGGAGAAGTAAACCCTATTGCAATTTAATAATCAAAATTCTATTGCCCATATTCTAAAATTATGCTACAAAAGCCATCTGTATTGCAAACTGATTCAGAAAATGTAGAATATAATGGGGCTTACCAGACAATGCTGTGCTTGGTGTTTTCACCAGCTCCACAGATAGCTTTCTCCAGATGTTGCCAGGCAACAACAGCTCATATAAAGAGATTTCTTGTTCATAAACTAAACCTCATTGGTAATACAATGAGACTCAAAGACATTTACCACCTGTACAGGTGGAATTACAAGTAAAATAACTTTAGTCATGATCTCAATGAAAAAAAACCGGTACACACATTTGTATTTGAAAATATGACAATGACCTTAGTAGAGGGACCTGTAGTATGAATGATGGCCATCACATTAATAATATGTATGTGCTTATATCAAGGAACAAAATAAGAGACTTTAGGAAGAGTTTTTCAAATTATATAAATAATGCATTATATGAATAGAGAATTAATAGAAGATAAATTGATGTAGTAGCCCTTGTGAAAAGTTATCAGACTTTTACTAATAGTTACAATTTGAAAAGCAGTCAATGCTAGAGGATGCATAGACTGACAGAGTTTTGCATTTGGAAAGAGTGCAGTTACATGAACAGTGAAGCACAGGTGAATGAAATATAATATAAAATATAGAAAAAGGAATGTTTTACTTCTACATATTTGGGGGGTAGTGGCACCATGAATACATAACTGATAAATTATTGGGGATATTTTTCAAAATATCACTTAATTGAATAATCATTTTTTAAAATGATTTCAAACAAGAATTAAAAATACAAATTTTCTTATTTTCTGTGCGTGTGTGTGTGTGTGTGTGTGTGTGCATTTTGTTTGCATGAAATTTTTTTCACAGGAAAACTCTAAATAGTTTGTATATTTTGCATATTTCTAGTTATGGGAAAATGATACATGTCCTTGTTAGATAAAGAACTGCAGAAGGGAATATGTCAGTTGAGAAGAGAAAGTAGGGACTCAAATGTGACTCAGAAAAATATGAATATAGTAGGTTGAACACTATTCTAAATACAGAGAATAATTTTCAAAATATTTACTATGACTATTGTATATTTATAGTTTTTAAATTCCTGATATGTTTAAGCACTTTACATATATTTTATTATTTAGATGCCAGTTTGTTTATATCCTACCTTTCATCTTTTCATATGTACATAATTTCAAATTCAACTATCTTCACCCCATGTTCATCCATAAACATACTCCTCTCAATTACAATCAGTTCTCTGTTATCTAGCTTGGCAGGAACCTGTTATGCTCTCATTATTCTAATTTTCTGGCTCTCATCTACATCACACATGGACTACTATAATAATTTTCAAAGTACTGTACTATAAAAATTACTTTAGCATTAAATGATACTCAGTAAAATTACTACTTTTCATACATATAGAGTTTTACATTTCTTTAATTAAATTATCATTTACTTGAAGCATAGAAGATGCATAGCAACAATTTAGTGTGTTTAAAGTTACTGTCTTTTTCCTCAGGAAGCATATAGTATATTGGTTTCATACAATACAATTCAAACTAGAGTAAAAATTATGAAAAGCATATATGCTCAATGTTGAAAAAGATACATTCTCCCAAGTGTTTATCACATCTTTTACATTATTGCAGAATCAAATCATGTCCTCAGTGTTTGATGTCCTGAAAGCTCCATAATATTTTTCTTATTCTTTGTGTTCTATAGTTTCTCAGCTTTGTCTCTAGCTATTCACAAATATCTTTTGAGGAGGGAAGAGGTAGAGTACTTTCATTTTACTGAGACATGCATTCTAATTTTCCACACGTCGAAACAGGCATGTCACTTCACTGGCAAGCATAACTGCAAAACTACCTCTCAACATTTATGTGTTCATTTCTATGCTGCGTAGTTGTTGTAGTTTAAGCTTGAATCCACGGAATCCACAGCATCACATAGTGCAGTATCTAAGAGGTTGGGCAATTCAGTTCACGAACTCATCCAAGAATGTGCTACACACCTCACTGCTGAATACCACTACAGTCACCGTCAAAGTACTTGCCTTGGGAAGCTCCAACGCCAGCTCCTTATCCACCCTTCAAGAGTTTTGGAACTCTTTTTTTCTGGAATGGCCATCAGAACCGTTGTCATACCCAAAATCTGACAATTAAGTTCATGGATTTGCCACCATGCACTTACATTGGTAGCACTGTAAAAACAACTCAGCAAGTTGTCATAACCTTGGGAAGTTCGTGAACTTAATTGTCAGATTTTGGGGACAATGACAGTTCTGATGGCTATTGCAGAAAAACAGTTTCAAAACTGCTTTGAAGGGTGGACTGGTGCTGGCGTCAGTGCATAGCTTCTCAGGGGAATATTTCGAAGGTGACCGTAGTGATATTCATCAGTGAAGTATGTAGCACTATTTCTAGGATGAGTTCGTGAAATTAGTTGTCTGACCTCATGTTGCTATCCTCATTTTTTATAACCAAATAAACTGAGGAAACTTATATAGCAAAGATTATAGGACGAATCATTTGTGAATATTGAG
This sequence comes from Lyroderma lyra, assembly GCA_004026885.1. NCBI lineage: Eukaryota > Metazoa > Chordata > Mammalia > Chiroptera > Megadermatidae > Lyroderma > Lyroderma lyra. The sequence goes on from PVJL010002306.1 coordinate 90,401, forward strand.
TCTATTCGAGACTTCTACATTCAGAGTGAAGAATTAGTTGTTATTTAAGTGACCATATGCTGAGAACAACTAAGAAGCTGGATAAAGGAGAGGGAGGGAGGAAGGGAGGGAGGAAGAGAGAGAGGGAGAGAGAGAGAGACAGAGAGACAGAGAGAGAGACAGAGGGAGAGAACGAGCAGAAAAACCTCACTTAAGGAGCAAAGATGCTGGAGAGAGTATGAGTATGTATGCATTTTCTATTGCTACTGTAAAAAATTACCACAGATGTACTAGCTTAAAATAATACAAATTTACTATGTTATAGTTCTGGAGACAAGTCTAAAATGAGTCTTATGGGAGTAAAATTGGCAGACCTGTATTCCCTCTATAAGCTTGAGGGGAGAATTCATTTCCTTGCCTTTTTGGGCTTCTGGTGGCTGTCCACATTCAGGGGTAGTGATTTTTCAGCACTTGCATTATTCTAACTTCTGATTCTGTTTTCACATCTCCTTCTCTGACTCTCATACCCAGTTTTCCTCTTATATAGACCCTTATGATTACATTGAGCTCATCTGGATAGTTCAAGACAATCTCCCCATCTCCAAACCCTTATCTATTCACACCTGCAAGCCCCTTCTGCCATGAAAGGAAACATACTCACGGATTCCAGGAATTAGGAAATAGACATCTTTTGGAAGTCATTATTCTGCCTAATACAGAAGGAAAATGGCATTGAGATAAGGCTGCATGCATCACTGCTTTTTTCTCTCTTGTTATTGGACATTATGCAGCATAAAACACAGTCACAGTCTAAAGAATCACAGCCAGTTGCATAGAAGATAAACAGAATTAGACAATTTATAGTTCTAGCACCATCTTTGGACTGGATAGACAAATTTCTGCAGTAGCAAGGAAGCCGGGATTTGAGGGTCTGATACCACAGAGAAAAGAGGCTATAGTGAAACAATCTCAATATTTTGCACACAATTTTCCAGAACTTTAACATAGAACATTCAACTTTCAATTGAGAAAATAATTGAAAATTAGTCCAATCTAATCAATATTCAGACTTGGGTATGTCTCTTTCAACAATTTTATACAGGCTCATTTAATTCTATGCAAGTTTATATATATAGTACATAGAATTTACATTTCTGTGTTTTCAAAAATACATGTAATAACTTTACCAACTTTATTTTTATATCTAACATGGATAAACTGCCAGTTATGTGCGTATAAATATAGTAATCCAACGTTACATATAACATAATTAATAATCAGTGTGGTAAGAACAGATACAAGCACTAAGAAACTAATATGGCGTAGCAGTAAATATAACTGAATACCAATCATGCATTTATCACATTTTATAGCTGTATAGTATTCCACAATATAGGTAATATATTTTTTCAAACATTTTTGTAGAATTATTTAGCATATACTTGTATTTTATGCAGTTACATCTTATATCTGTAACAGAAACCAATGAAATAAAACTTTTTAACTATATTTATAATAAGAAAAGCAAAATTATGGCATGACACGTTTCACAATATTTCTTTAAAGATTTATAGCTATCCATGAAGTGGCCTTTTACATAATTGGTACATGCAAGGAAAATTGAATTAACATTTTTATTTACCCAAATGTTAACTATTCTACAAGAGAAAAAAATATGAAGAAAAAAAATAAGAAAATAATATTTGTCTCCAACCTCATCCTTCAAGAGAAAGATACATTTTAAGGAGTAAAATGTATAGTGTGAAGCAGTGCTTCTGGCTGATTTTGTTTAGAGAGAAGGTAAAAAGTTATTGCATCCTGGGCTAAGGCTGATATAGGGAATTAATTCAGTCTTCAGAACAACACTGTAAAGTAATTATTGTCATTTTAACTTTATCAATAAGCTTCTAAACTTGTCAACAAAGACACCTATAGATGCTTACAAAAATACCCATAACAATAATAAGGTGAACCTTAAAAACATATAATAAAGAAATTTTGAACACTGAAAAAAAAAAAAAGAAATATGAGATTCCAAAATTTTAAATAAATTTTCCGTTAACCACACAACCATTAATTTAGGAGCTAAGGTTTTAATTCAACTCTTTCAAACACCAAAGGCTATCTAGTCAATGATGTTTAAAAAATACACAATTGCCATTGAAGATAACACACAAGAAATTATTTTTTATCTCAGAAAAAGAAAATACCACCAGGAAAGCTTCGAGGCTCTATGTGACCTAGCCTTAAAAGTCTCATAGAGTTATTTCTGGAGTGTTGGATTGGTGAAGCTGGTTACTAACACTAGTGCAGATTCAGAAGGATGGTAAAAATAGATTCCATCTCTTGATGGGGAATTAAAAAGTCAAAGCACAGAAGGATAACATTCAACTTGAAGACAGGCTACCACCCCCTCTGCCTTCTTCTGGTTGACTGTGGTCAATGGGAAGTTGAGACTAGGGACATAAGGAGAGAGGAGGACAAGATCTGGTATTTATTAACCTGTTAATTTCCTGTTTGATCATGTATTGCCAGTACCTTTCCTTTTCTGCCTTCTTTCACCAATGGACACAACACCTGTTAGATACCGCTTATATTTGTGCTAGATAGGTTTTCCTAGGTCTTTTACCTCTTCCAAACAGATTTCATCTATTGCTAAACCCTGGGATTTGGGGGCAGAGTTGTGGGAATCAATATCCTGTTGCTTTTCCTTAACCATTACCAAAAATTTATAGATAATTTATTTTTTTATATTTTTTCAATAAATATTTTGCAGAGCACCAACTATTTACTGCAGACTTTAAGCAATACACAAAGAAACTTCAATAGAAGTCAATTTAGGAAAAAATAATCAAGGTAGGAATTTATTATATTTGTATTCAAAACTATTGTAGTTTGTTCTGAAGCTTATATTCTTTTTATTGAGGCATAATTTACATAAAATAAAATGCCCAAATCTTAAGTATATAATTAAAAGATTTTTGAAATTATATACAACTGTTTAACCACTAATCCAAGCAAAATATAGAAATTTTATCAGACTATAAAAACTCTCTTACGCTCCTTTCCAGTCAACCTCACCTGTTACTGTATTGTCTAAAGAAAACTTAGGGTTGTACAATATAATGTTTTGAACATGCATATAGGGACACCCTGCTGGGGTTTTTATTAGTTTAGAAAGTAAGAGTATTTTATAATTAGAAAAGGGCATTATACTATGGCATAGCCAGAAATGGAAAAATTATAATAATGCAAATCAAAAAATACAATTTATTATGGAAGAGCTATTTGTAGAAAAAAACAAAGATAAAATTTTAATTAGACAAAGCACACTTCTAAAATTATGTTAAGTGCCACTAACTAAAAAACAAACTTTGATTCAGCTAATCTTTCATTCCATATGATGATAGATGAGTTTTCATCCAAAATAGACTCAATTTTAGAAAGAGAATATCCTTATTTTTTAATTACTAATTTTAAAAAAATCACTACAGCTTTAAATTTTCTTATTTACTGGGGTGTTCTATTGAGTGTGTGTACATCATCTTATATAGTACAGATTAGATGGAGAAAAAGTAATTGAAACAGCTTGAGTTAAAGACAAATAGTATCCACAGAGAAATATAAAAGCTGCTAGAACAAGCCACTTTTTTGGATTACTATTGCAGCAAAACAATTTACCTCAAAACTTAGCAGCTATAAGCAACAATTTTACCTTTCACACAACTTTATGATTGAGAAATCACGGAATGGTGCAATGAGTGGTTCTTGCTTGGACTTCTCATGTCTCAGATGTTGTGTGGGACTACAATTATCTGAAAGCTCAAATGGTTTGGGTTCCAAGAAGGCATACTCAAGGGGCTGGCAGTTAAAGCTAAGGGACAGCTGAGAGTTCAGCTGGAGCTATTTAATAGATTATTTGCACCTGGTCTCTTCAGCATGATGATCTCATGATGATCATCATCCTCACATGGTTCATGGCTTTTCCTAGAGAGGACATCACAAAATAATCATGTAGTACTATTATAATAATACACGTCCCTTTAATGTCCCTGAAAGTTATAAAGCCTTGCTTCCACCATACTCTGCTGACTGAAATGCTCACAAAGGCAACTCGAATCAACAAGAGGGAATATAGATGCCCCTTGCCTCCCTCCAAAGAGAATGCCAAGCAATGTTATGAGCAAAAAGGTCATAGCATTCTCATATAATTCAGTTTGAGAAGGTACTCCTTGATAAAGTTCACAGGAAGTCTGAGTTTAGATGAATCTGTGATGATTGGGGTTTTGGAAAGTCACTGTAAATGCTTCAGTTTTAATAAGTCAGATCACAATTGTATAATATGATAATGTTATACTACTGTCAGTCCCCAGAAGGTTAAAGCTAAGCCCACTGTAAAGGGTTAAAGCCAGGCCCACCGCCCAGGCTTGACCTTAGTACAATCAGTCCGTGTCTGGGCTGAGGAATTCCTGGGGCTGACAGTTACTGCGCATGTACCGCCTTATGTAACCATGAAAACCTAAACAATTGCTATTGGGCAGATGCGGCACGATGCCACTTTTGTTTGAATACGTATATATTGTCCCAGGTGCGCAATAAAGTAGCTTGCTTGCTGGTGTGTTTATGGTCCCCCATGTCGGCTCCGCGTGTGTTTTTTCAATTGGGTGCACCACCGCCGAAACCTGCCCCACCTGGAAACCTTGGCAATGACAACTACTGAGTTTAGAAGAATGTTTTGCTTTATTTCAAAACAAAATGACTTATGTGTTTTTCCTCCCTATTTGTATATTAGTTACTATTGCAAAGTAACATATTTCCTGAAAACTTAGTGATTTAAAATAATATTAATAGTTACTATCTCACAGGTTCTTTGAGTTAGGGATCTGGGTGCAATTTAGTTGAACTTAAGGCTCAGGGTCTCTCACAAGGTATAAGAATGGGCTAACGCTACCTCAAGGCACACCCAGGAGGAGCCACTTCCTGCTGGTTTGTGTTGTGCTGGCAGAACAGTTCCTCCAAGCCTCTGGACTGAGGGTCTCAATTCCCTATTAGCTTTTGGCTAGAGGATATCCTCAGTTCTTTGCCACATAGGTACCTCAATAGGGCAGCTCACAAAATGGCAACTTGCTTCATCCATAATGGCAAGTGAGAAGAGTCAGAGAGAGAAAGGAGAGAGAGAAGTTCAGTCTTTCATAACCTACTTTGGAAGTGACAGCCCATCACTTCTGCCACATTCACACACACACACATACACATACACACAAATACATGAGGGCTGTCTATAAAAAGTGCTGCCATAATTGCCTGTTTTTATTACATGGCTGGATACTTTGCAGATATGTATATATTTATGACTGCTTATGTTCATCTAGCTAGGAGTTAGGTTATATTTAATGTTTGCTATAGCTATAGGCACTAGAGGTCTCAAATTTCTCCAGGGTTCTTATTTTTGTTTATTCTGTTTTCTTTGCATAACTATAATTCCTGCTTAGGGACAGCTTCTTGTAGGCATTTAACTTGTAATTGACTGTAATTATTTGGTGCACTCTTGATGTATGGTAAGGTATGAGGAAAGGGAAATTTCTGTAATTGAATGATCACGATTATATCTCAGCCCTTAAGTGGTCCTGTATCCCTAGGTACTGAACTTTATTATTGTTTCTTACCTCTTACTACACTTAAGACAGGAAGTCTAGAGAGTGTTAGAACAAGAACAGATTTATGCACATGAAGACATCTGATACCTGACAGTGTAGATAGATGTGAGAAAAAAGTGGAATTGTCAATAATGGTGCTTGGGCATTGAGTCTATGAATGTCTTATGGCTGCCATAGCAAATTATCATAAACATGGTGGTTTAAAACAAGAGAAATTTATTACTCACCATGTGTGGCCAGGCCGTATTCCCTCTGAAGGATCTAGGGGACAATTCTTCCTTTCCTCTTGCAGGTTGTACTGGAGTCAGGTGTTCTTTGGCTAGGATAACATAACTCCAACTTCTGTCTCTTTGTTCACATGGCCATTCCCACTGTGTGTCTCCTCCCTTTTCTTCTCTAATAAAGACATCTCATTCAATTTAGAAATAAGACCGATCCAAAATTACCTCATCTAAAGATCCTTAAATTAATTAAATGTGCAAAGACCATTTTTCCAAATAAGGTGACATTTGCAGGTACCAGGAATTAGGATTTGCACATATATTTTGGGTGAATCACAATTCAACCCATTACATTATCTATATAGAAAAAAATATACTCTCTTATCTCTTATTATGTTCCAGGTAAATCAGTTACTAAGGTACACAAAGAAAAGCATAAACCTTTTAAATTATAAGAGAATAATAGTACTTAAAACTTCTAAATAAGATTTCTTAAAGAATATTTCAAAGATGTAAATTATAACAATATTTATAAATTTAAGTGCATTTAAATTAATCATATTCATTGAAGGACAATATAAAAAAGTAAAAATAGTCATGTAGTCATAATATACTGAGAAATAAAATACATTACTATGAACAAGTTAAGCCACTAAAAAGATTAATACACAAAAACTTATAGATTTCCAAAAGAAATTAGAAATATATAAGTAAACCATAAACATTAAATATGTTCTAATTTATTAGTAACCAGCAAAGTACAAATTAATACCATAATGCAGCATTAATGCAACTCATTTGATTTACAAAATAAAAATTTGAAAATGCCAAGTTAGAATATGGGACATTATAAATTTTCATATACTGTTAGTGGGAGTGGAAATTCAGTCTTTGTGTGGAATATTTTGGCATCACCCACCAATGTGAGAGGGTACTTTTATATATAAATTTTTTCCATACCTTGCAGTGGCAAAATTTGCCATGGGGAAGAAGGAGCTAAAAAAAATATATTGTCAACAATATTGAATCACCCTTAGAAAAAATAAAGCAAGCTATACTTCTACAAATTAAACTTTTGAGTTGGTGTAAAACCCAAGCGTGTTCCACTGTGGAAATGGCATTTATATGCAAATTTATACTAAACATTTAGTTTATAGATGAACTAAATCCAGGCATGTACCATGTGGGTGTTTGTGTGTGTGTGTGTGCGTGCACATATGTGTGTGTATACATACATATATATAAACATTTCAGAAGAGAGCATATAAATCCAATTTTATAACAAAGATTACATATATTTATTACTAAATTCTGCCTCTTTTCCTCCCAAAGTCTTTCCTTCAGTTATATACAACATTAGCTCAAATTACAAGAAAGTAGATAGAATGCCGATTTTTCAGCCCTTATCTCTAGGTTAAAGGGAAGAAAAACTGTCCTCAAATTCAGGGAAAATAAAAAAATATAAACACCCACATTATAACAGAGTAAATGTAATGTCAAGACAAAGCTATTGAAGGAAGAAAAATTTTAAAAAACTGGTAATGTAATTATAAACCCATACTAGATTAAACACACATTCACAATGACTACACAAAAGGCAAAGTTCAAAGTTTATAAAAACACATTTCATCAAATAGAAAAGTTGTCATAATTTATTGATGTATGATAAATTAATAAACATTAAATTCAATATATCAAGAAGTATAGGAAATAAAGAGAAATTAAAGACTAAGTGAAATAGAGTAAAAAATCTAAATAGTGAATTAATAAATAAAACCAGGAATGAACAGAATAGGCACCAATAAATACCAAGTTATTTCCAAAAACAGTAACACATAATCATACTCAATATGCTGGATAAAGATAAAGAGGTTAGAGCAATTAAAAATATACAGGAAATGTGAGATAAAAAGCCAAGTAGCATATGTATATTCTAGTCAGTAACAATGAGGCAGTCTAGTGAGGCTATCATCTAAGAGCTGGCATATCTTTTTGTAAACCTTAAATCCGACCTCATAGGTGAGCACTCTAAACAAGAAGGTAAGTTTTACGTCATCTTCTATACTCAGCACCATTTTTTTTCCAGTAAATTTTCAGATGATTTTATTTTTTTATTTTTTTAAATTCATTTTTATTGTTAGACTTATTGGGGTGACATCTATTAGTAAGGATTACATAGGTTTCAGGCATACAATTCTACAGTGCATTGTCAACTTGTTGTATAATAAGTTCATCACCTAATGTGACTTCTCTTTCCATCACCTTATATTAAGCTTCCCCCCTCCTCTCCCACCCCCTCCCTTTTCTCCCCTCCCTATCCTACTCATCCCCAACTAAACATTGAACTATTGATTGTGTCCATGGATTATTTGTTTGTTCATTTCTTTTTTCTTTGCTTTCAGTTTTATATTCTGCATATGAGTGAAGTCATACAGTTCTTTGTTTTTTCTGTCTGGCTTATTTCACTAAGCATGATGATCTCCAGGACCATCGATTTTGTTGTAAATGGCAGTATTTCATCTTTTCTTATAGCTGAGTAATATTCCATTGTGTGTATATACCACAGCTTCTTTATCCAGTCATCTGTCGCAGGGCACTTTGGTTGTTTCCATGTTTTGGCCACTGTGAACAGCTCTGCGATGAACATTGGGGCACATAAGTCTTTGCAGACTAAGGTTTTCAAGTCTTTTGGGTAGATCCCCAGAAGGGGGATTCCTGGGTCAAATGGTAGCTCCATTCCCAGTTTTCTGAGGAACCTCCACACTGCCTTCCACAGTGGTTGTACCAGTTTGCACTCCCACCAGCAGTGTCCCAGAGTTCCTTTTTCTCCACACCCTCTCCAGCACTTGTTATTCCTTGTCTTGTTGATAACAGCCATTCTCACAGGTGTGAGGTGGTATCTCATTGTGGTTTTGATTTGCATTTCCCTGATAGCTAATGAGGATGAGCATTTTTTCCTATGTCTGCTGGCCATTTGTATTTCTTCATGGGGGAAGTGTCTGTTTAGTTCTTCTGCCCACTTTTCTATTGGGTTGTGTGTTTTTTTGATGTTAAGTCTTATTAGTTCTTTATATATTTTAGATATTACACCCTTATCTGATGCATTATTTGCAAATATTTTCTCTCATTCAGTTGACTGTCTCTTTGCCTTGTTGATGGTTTCTTTTGCTGTGCAGAAGCTTTTTAGTTTGATACAGTCCCATTCATTTATTTGTGCTTTTACTTCCCTTGCCTTTTAGGACAGGTTCATGAAGTCTTCCTTCCAGCACCATTTTTTAATATGAAGAAAAACAACCTCCTAATGTGCATGTATTTACTCCCATTATAATTTTCCCAGAAATGAGTGCTTTTTATTTTATATCTTAAAATGCTTAAATATTTATTTACTGGATTAAATTATTTTCAAATTTTATGAACACATCAACTTGAACAATTGAATTCAGAGCAGAGAAATTCTCATTAACATCCTATTTCATTCATCAATTAAGTAGTTAGGGTTTTTTTCCTGCAAATAAAAGCACTATACAGGGAGTAAAACACCAGGAATGGAATATCCTCATGCCATATATGAAATTCGTTGTGAATTAGAACTTTAGAAAGATTTAAAATGTATTTCAAATAGTGAACATTGACATTCTGAGCTATTTCATTCCTTTTTAATCCAGATTCTTTATAGCCTGTAGTAGCATTTCAGAAGCATTACAATTTCTGCCAATAACCTTTCACCAAAAAATAATTTCAGTAAGCATTATCACTCAATGTAACCAACAGAAACCGAAATCTACTTCAAAAGTCCTTCAAATAGCTAAAAGATGAATTCAGGGGGATAGGAAATGTAAAACTCAGAAGATGAGGCTTGACTTTGATACTTACTTGGTTTGATAGAGTAATTTTGTCTCTATATAGATCTCACTGTATAAGAAAAAGGAGGGGGAAGGAAGCTGTAATGTGTCACCTTATCTAAATAGGGTACCTGTCATTTCTGGAATTCTGTTTAAACTATGATAGATGTTCTTATTCAGCAAAAGAATCTCTTTTCTCCCTAGAAAACAGATCTTTTAAAGGGAAGATAGTACAAGTAAACTATATTTTTTTCCGCTGGAGATGCAATGAACAATGGAAATTTAAGCCTTGATTAAATACAGCCCAGAATTTAGAGAAAAGAAATTACAAACCACCTGCAGTAACCCTACCAAGAGGGCAGTTTCCTTTAATGTGAATGTCACATTGGCTTATTATTGAGTTTTTCCACATGTTGTGTTACCACTAACATTTTTTCACAATATTTTTTATACATTTGGTCTCTGTGTATAATTTATAATAGAAAATATATATTTGGTCTCCATCACCTTTCCAACAAGGATAGATCCTAAAATCCTTGTAATTTCCTAGATGATAAGGACCATAGAGGTGTCTTTTTTATGTTATTGAGGTGACTCTTGGAAAACATATAAGGAGGAGGGCTGGTGGCCAATAGAGCCAACTTGGTGATTTCCAGCCCCACCCCACTGGAGGGGAAAGGGGTTGGAAATTGAATTCAAATACTAATGGCCAATGATTTAAACAATCAAGCATAATAAGTAATGAAGTCTCCATAAAAACCCAAAAGGACATGGTTAGATTGAGATTTCAGGGTGGTAAATACACACACACACACACACACACACACACACACGTATATATACACATCTATGTGTATATATACATATATATGTATGTATATACATGTGCTGGGAGAGTAGCAAACTTGGAGTTGGGGAGTTTGAGATGACCTGGAACCTCTGCCCTTTGCCCATACCCTGCCCTATGCATCTCTCCCATTCAAGCTGTTCCTGAATTATATACTTTTATGATAAACCAGTGGTCCACTAAGTAAAATGTTTCCTGTGTTTTGTGAGCCACTCTTGCAAATTGATGAAACCCAAGGAAGGAGGGGGTCATGGAACCTCTGATTTATAGCCAGTTGATCATAAATATAGATAACAACCAGGACTTAAGACTGTTGTCTGAAGTTGTGGGGTGAGAGGGGCACTCTTGTGGAATTGAACCTTTAAACTATGGAATCAGATGTTATTGTCTGAATGAAAGTGTTAAAATTGAGTTGAATTCTTGGCTATCCTGCTGATGCTGTATGGGAAGACTACCCTTCCATATCCTACCCTGTTCAGATTGGAATTGGTCCAGGAAGCCAAAATTGTCTACTTTTTCTGTCTTCATGAAGATTGAAACATTCATTTATTTATATTTATTTTTCACAGAAAACATTCGAAGCTAGTTGTAAAAGTATAATATTTTCACCTGACTAAAGCTGGAAAAAAATAAGAGAAATTCTTGTTAAACAACAGGTGAATAAGATCTGTTACATTTTGCTTTATTCTGTTCTTCTCAAGCTACTCTTATTTCTGGTTAGCATCCTATCCAAAATGTGAATTAATTAGAGGTCCATTTCCTCAACCACATTCCTTTATAGTGATGATTAAAGTATACACAAGTGATCCACAATTTGCCAATCTTAATTCCTCACCCTCATGCCTCTATCAATCATAGTTGAAAGTTTATATACAAGACAAGCTAGGCCAAATAGTTACCTCCTTTGATTTTTCTAAATTGGAACATGGATTGACAGCAGGGGAGTTGGCAAGTAATATAAGCCCATAGTTGTTAGTAGCCCAATTTTGCCTAAGTAACATTTTTTCCTTTTTTTAATTGTTAAATTTATTTGGGTGACATTGGTCAGCAAAAATTACATAGGTTCCAGGCATACAACTGTACTATACATCATCCATGCATCCAAACAACTTTTAAGATAGATTTTAGCTTCTTAAAACGAGATGCCTCAAGATTAATACGTGTATATAAAAGTCAGATTTCTGGTAATTAACTTTAGTGACTAGATAGAGCAATGGCAGTAACTGAAACAAATATTCTTGATTTAATAAAAAATTAAATCAGCAATATTATAAATATAAAATGCAATGCCATTTGAATGCAGTAGATAGATGATGACAGATGATAGATGATAGATAGATAGATAGATAGATAGATAGATAGATAGATGATAGACGATAGATTGAAAGATAGGTAGGTAGATAGATAGATACTAGTTCCAAAGATATAAAATATTTTATCAATTGAGATACTATCTACCTAATTCTTTTCCAGAAGTACAAACGGCATTCCTTGAAATTTTTTACTAACTCCTTTTGAAGTATGTAACATCAAAATTATTGCCTTTTTACATACATATTGACAATTAATTAGTAATATGAAATAGGACCATTCTGTTTCCACTAATGTAAAAGAAGAATGTGTCTGTTTTACTTTTTATCCAATTCCAGAGCTATCTGCACTTTGCATTCTCTCACACCCTTAATCTACCATCGATGGATTTCATGTTACCCTCTTTACATCTCCTCCTTTAATTCTAATGTATGAAATAAGCTGCAAAACTGCCATTCCCCAGAGTATTTTCTCAATCCATTGAGATTTCGCTTCTCAGCAATTGTCCTCAGTTTGGCTCAAATACCCTCAAAAATTCTCTGCAAAAATTCTCTGGACATTTCTTAATCGACAGTATGTATGTCGATTAAGTATGTATAATGCACTTCCACATTCAGGATTCTGATGTGATTTTAGTCTTAGTATTTATGTACCTTTTCACTTCAGCTAAAATCTTTAAAAATATATATCACATGATATGAAACAAAAATTTATATGTAAAAATAATTTTCATCAAATCTCACAATTTCATACTATTGCAGATTATGATTCTTACCTTTCTTTTCTTCAATAACAGACTAGATATATAAAATACAGCTTAAATATTTTGCTCATAGTATTTTACTCAGGTACAAGACTAGAATTTCACATTTATTTCTACTGTAATTAGCCTATTAAATTATTCTTTCTTCCTTCTTTTTTCTTTTCTCTCTTCTCCCTTCTTTACCTGTGTTGTTTTCTCTTTTTCTTCTTCTTCCTCCTCCTCCTCCTTGTTCTTCTCTCTCTCTCTCTTTCTTCCTGTCTCCTTTTCTCCTCCTTCTCTCATACACTTGATTGGATGGAGGACAATGTCAGCTACTAAAATTAAAAGTAATAATATAAACAAAAACATACCAGTTCTATGTAACACACAAATGCCATTTCAGGAGAAACTTGCATTCCACATACATCATGTTACATTACTGAAAATAGAAATTAAAAATTAGCTTGAATGAAGATTAAAATTAATCAATGCATTCAATCAGTGCCAATGAGAAAAATAATAACAGCTGATATATATTCATGAGATTCTTAAGTTCCAAAATTAAAGAGAAAAGTAAGAAAGAAAAAAAGACTCTACCTATCACACATTCCAGATCCAGAAATAGCAAGAAGCTTCTGTTGAACTAATATTTCAGCAAATGAAAATTATAAACTCTGAACAAAGTATAAAATAAAACAAATATAAAATACATTAGTATTTGGATCTCTTAAAGATAATTGCTTAAAGCAAAGACAATTACAATGTATTCTGGATTTTATCACATATAAAAGTAAAATATATCAAAACAATTACACAAAATCTAGAAGGGGGAAATAGAAGCATACTCCCTTAAGGTTGTTACATAATATATTAAGTGGTATAATATCGCTTGAGCCCACACAGTAATGAGGTAAACATGTATACAATATAAACCCTAGTCTCCAAGTCACCACATTTTTAAAAAAAGAACAAAATAGCAAAGAATTATAGCTAATATGACAACAGAAGCAGTAAATATAGCAATAAAAATTCAATCCAAAAGAAGGTAGAAAAGGAACAAAGAAAAGAAGAACAGATGGGCCAATAGAAAACATAACAAGACTTTATATTTAAATTCAGTCTTATCAATAGTCACAATAAATATAATCTAAACACACCAATGAAAAGAAAGACATTCTTATTGAATAAAAATTCCAAACCTAACTATAAGCTGCCTATAAGAAACCAAATTTAAATATTAGTGTCGTGATAAAGTTTATTTGAAATCTGAAGCAAAAAATAAAATTGGTAATATTCATCTTACCTTGATTTAAAATTAGATTTTTTATTCATGGATCTTAAAAATATTACATTAAAATATTTTTTTCTTGATTACTGACAAATGGTCTTATATTTTGCATTTGAAGTGTCTTATTCACTTCACCCTAGTCTTTCTACAGTTATATACAAACATGTATATAGGTTAGCAGCAAAAAGGTAGAAAAGAGAGATAATATACAAACATTAATGACAAGAAAGCTGTAGTATCTATTTTAATGTCAATCAAAATAGATTTCAGAGCAAAAGATATTACCATACCATATTTGGTCATTTAAAAATAATATTGATATCAGTTCATTAAGAGGACCCAACAATCTTAGATGCTTATGTATCTAACAATAAAGCTTCAAACTACTGAAATAAAACCGATAAAATTTAAGGAGAAAAAGACTACTCCATATTTGTAACTGGAGATCAGAAAATTCATTAGGATATAGGAGAAATAGACCATTATCAACTAACTTAACCTAATTGATATTTATAGAATACTCCAATCAAAAACAAAAGAATATATATTCTCTATATGTATATATGGACCAGTTGCTATACTCTGGTTCCTAACACAAGCTCAACAATTTTAAAGACTTCAGAACACACAAACTTTCTTTTCTGTCTCAATGAAATTAAACTAAATATCAACAAGGAAAACTATTTGGAAAATCTCCAAATGTTTAGAAACAAAATAACATACTTTTACATGACTTATAGGCCAAAACATAAATCAAAAAAATATTAAAAGTATTTTTCACTGAATGAGTATAAGGATGCAACATATCAAGATTCATAAAATTATTCTAAAATCTAATCAGACAAATCACTTAATAAGAGAGAAGACACAAATTGTCAATATCAAGAAGGAAGGATATAACACTAGTGAAAATTCTACAGATGATAAAAGGGTAAAAAGGAATATTTTAAAATACTTTTTGTCCATTAACTTGTCAACTTAAATGGAAAACATGAACTACCAAAGCTCACTCAGAAGAAACTGATTATCTGAACAGCTAAAGTGGAATTTATATATTTTTAAATCATAAGTTTCTTTCCACAAAGAAAAATCAGAGGTGAATTTCACTAAACATTTAAGGGTGAAATAGTAGTAATAATAACTCAACACAAACTCTTAAAAAAAAAAACTACAGAAGGGTATGAAATACTTCTGAATTCATTATATGAGGCCAGCATTATTCTCATACTAAAACCAGTCAAAGATATTACAAAATAAGAAAACTACAGACTAGTTTTATTCATAAGCAAATTCCCAACATAAACCATATGCTTAGCTCTGCTAAGAATATTTTGGGAAGTGCGGCTCTCCTCAGATTTTTAAGTTTACCAAATCAATAGAATTTAGCATTCTGGATTCTGTTTGTAAGTACACAAAATTTAATAGGTATTTTAGTACAAATTAAAATTTGATAATTAGTGTAATTTAATACCTTCTCATTTGAGTCTCATATTTTTTTAAATGGACTTTTCTCTCTGTGCCACTCCATCAGTATTTTTTTTTTAGAGTTTTAATCAAATAATTATCTTCAGAGAAATCTGGCAAAAATGTTAATGAAATTTTGTTTTTACAACTGAACAAATGGTCCCTTAACTTTTATTGACAACACATTAAGTTGTAATATTTCACAATCTAACTTATTGTGAATAAAATGCACTGAAAATGAATAGCCATGACATATGTCTGCATTATTCATTTGAGAAATGATGTGAAGTGTTTTCACATGTTTAAACGAACTGAGGAAATGATGTGATGTTATAAGGTTGTTTATAATAGCATTATTCAGTAGAAATTCAATGGAAATAACATAATTTAAACATTTAATACATCATTAATAAAAATAGCTGAAATTTAATTTTATAATGCATTTTATTAACCTAGTATTTTTTTTTTGGTAGCTCCCTGGCTGGGAATGGAACCCAGGCCACGGCATTCAGGGCGCCAAAGCCTAGCCAATATACCACCAAGGAACCCCCTAACCCAGTATTTCTAAAATAGTTTCATTTCAACATGTAATTGTGGTAAAAATGGTTTGTTTTCTTTTGTTCAGGAGGCTATAATATTGTTTAGCAGAAACCTAAGTAATTTGTAAATATAGATTCATAAATATGCTTCTAGTAAAAATAGGTTTAAATAAAAATTCACATAACTCAATTGCCATACATATCAAGACACGGTACCTAATGATTAAGAGGCTGATGCCTAAAAGCTAAACTGACTGGATTCAAATCTCACCTTCAAAGTTTACTAACTGATGTCCATAAGCCTCTATTTATATTCTATAAAATCAAGATTAATATTAGTACCAAAATCATAGGTCATTGTGTAGGTTAAACAAGTCAAAACATACAAGTATATAAACCACTAGATTAATACTTCACTCATAATTAGCCTATGCTAATATTAGTCATTATTATATTTATTTATGAATACAAAGTATTTTTCCACTGAGGACTCCTATTAATACATACAATAACAAAAAAACCCTCAAAAATTAATTAGAAAAAATGATTACTTCTTCAAGTGTTACATATGAAGATAATAAAATTGAAACACATAGTTATTATATATTCTTAAATGTTTCTACTGCTTCAAATAATTTCAAAGCATAATTTGTCCATATATTTTCATATTTCTCTTTTCCTCTTCTTAATTCTTTTTCTTATGAGGAATACTGAAAATGTTGCACAGACATTCTGTTCTTTCTGCCTTAATAAGTACAGGAAATTCTAACAGAACAGGTCCTTGAAAGTTCAAAGAATAATTTGGTCAAATCTTGTTTGGAATCTTTGACTCTAGGAAAGAATGACATTGTCAATTCTACAGATAGTTTGTTCAGTCATTTTCTGTGCTAGACATAGCTAGCATTTGTATTTAGTGAGATGTTTTCTCTTATTCCAAAGCCCAGGTGAAGTAACTTTTAAAACATATTCAAAGCCTTTTATGGGCTGGAGAGATAGATAGGAGTGAAGGAAGTTTTTTTCTTATTTCTTTTATTGACATTTTAATATTGTGAGTGTGGTAACTTTGATGTTCATTTAGCCATTGGAAATGACAATTGGGAAATTGAAAGTTGTAACATACCATGTTATTTAATTATAATCCTCACTGTCTCAACTGATAATTTATTAGACTAAAATATTTCTTATAAAATAAAGAGAGAAATACTATTCTAATGTTTGTATGCCCAGCTTGTTAGTCTTTGTGAGGTGGAATTATTTGTAAGAATGTCAATTGGTGAGTTAGGAACAGAAAAAGATTAGGGAAATTAAATTTGTGGTACATAACAATTACGATGAGCAGTCCTAGAAGGATGTGATTTGAAATACTACTTCTTGCAAAGTAATTGTGTAAATAAAACATTGCCTGTCGACAGAAAGATTAATTTTGTACTTAGTTGTAATTCAGATTTCTCCTAAAATGTAAGGACAATTGCCACCAGTGAGGACTAAAATCATAGATAAAAAGGCTCAGAGTAGTGTTACGATTTACTACAGAAATGCATTTAAAAAGTGACAGTTCATGCAAAAAATTTTAAAAAAGAAAGATCAAAGTTTATTCTGCTAGAAGTTCACTGGACTCTCTCTTCAACCTCTCCTGTGCTGATACTAAAGTATATGTTACTCCACCGAATTTCAGGATGTATTTTAAAAATGTAGGACATATGTAATACTCATCTTTAGCAGCAATGAATTTTTGACTAGCAAATGTCCTTTCATTGTTGGAATATAAATCTACTTCATATAAGTAAAACCTGATTCTATTTATTTATTTAATTTCTAGAGGAGGTATCACATTTTAAATTTTTAAAAATTTCTTTTTAAAACAACTTTTTAACAATTCTTAAGATCTTGGATACTATCTACTCTTTCTTATATAAAGTGTCAAAAATTAATGTGTATCAATGGAAATAAAAATCAGTATAAAAATTGTCAATTAAATAAATGACAAGACAAAATTATATTTGTATTGATACACCATTTTTTTCATTAAGGATAGTTATAATTATTTTAAAAATCACAGTCCCCTTTTTATTCTCTCTCTGGAAAAATTCATTCAGACTTATGCATCCAAATTTTTGCAAAAAATTTCAAGGGACTCACAGTCCATCCATGGATTTGAAATTACTTGTTCCACTTAAATGAGGTAAAAGGTGTGCTTGTTTCTTCATCAGGGACTACGAATAAGCCTAATTCTCTGAAGGTAGAATGTTGTGACTGGATAAAGCTGAATTCATTGCAATTTGCACTTTATGGTACTTCAGTTGATATACACCAGAGCTGTTAACATGTCAAATTTCTAAGACCTTTTGTCAGGAAGAAAATATTTAAACTCATCATAAAACTACGGTTACTAACAGTTGCTATAATTTGCCTTAATTTAGTTGGAGTCTAGACAAAACAGCCATATGACAGATTTTTAATGGACAGATCCCTTTCACAGTGATATATACATGTTTTTACTTTAATTTGCTTGCATAAAACTATCTGGCATATCATTCTAAGGGCAATGCTATTTTTAAATATAAGGTCTGCCACCCAGAATTATACAAAATTTCATAGAGAACCATATGTTTCATTTTTCCTTACATTAAAGTACAATGTGTCAGAGAATGTGCCAATACATTTATTGGGTCTTCTATACTCATCAGAAATTTTAAGTGAATCATAATAAAAAAGTGAAGTTTTACTATCAGTTATGATAATTGTGAATGTATCCTAGTCAGGCAATTTAATGTCTGAGGCAGGCTTTCTCCCCTGGACTTTGGATTCCCATCATTTACTACTCTGTGCTATACTCCCTGAGGTAAAAGCAAAATCTTGACAAACACAGAGATTACACTTGCAATGCATTAGACCAGAGCTAAGTTGCATAATTTTTAAAGTTTATCTTTGGAACCCTCTTACTCTTCCACATCCCTTGCAGCATTCTGTCTCTTCATTGTTCAAGCCCATAGCTTCCACATCCTTCTTGCTACTTCCTTTCTATGCAAGGGAAAACGTTCCCACTGACACCAGTGCTTTCAGTTTCTACCTGCATGACTGTGAATACGCTGCATCAGTTCTTTGAGAATCAGTCAGCTCTGTTGTAAAAAGAGTAAAACAATTCCTGGTTGTTATGAAGGGAAAGTGAGACAATACATGGACAAGAGTGTCTCACATACATCAAGAATTAGAATTATAGGGGTTTTTTGGAAGAAATTATCAGTTAATGAAACGTATGATATAGACCTCAAATAAGGTTATTTATTTTTGAACGGAAGCCTGTTAAGACCAAAGAGATTAACTTTCAGGAAGAAATGAGTAAATGTAGATGTGTTGCTGTAAGGACACTTCTCAGTGTCCTCCAGCCTATAGCTTGCCCCCTAGTTTCCAAAGACCCGTTCCAGAGACGGGTCCAAGAAATAATGGCTGAAATGGTCATTAAAATATCTTAGTAAAATGTATTAATTTTTGAAACATTTTATCAGTTTCAAAGTATTATTATTATTTTTTGGTCTATCCATTAGCAACATTCAAAACGGCATCCTTTGAGAAATGAGGGAAATCATATTTTGCAAAAATCTCAACTTAGCAAAAATGCAAGAAAACAGGATATAGTTGCCATATTACGTTAGCTTTGCAGAACAAAGTTTTCAAAGAAGAACAGGAAAGATAACTTACTCTAAATATATTAAAATAGACTCATTGATGAATCTATGTAAATGTGACTATAATGATCACTGGCGATAGTTGGGTAAACTTTGCTTTTCAAAATCTACATTTTTACTTGTTTTATCCTAGCAAAAGTATTGTTTTTTCCAACTCTGGAAAATATTAATATATATGTTCAGGTAACATCTGAAAAACTGCATGTGAAATCAGTTACTCTCCATAAACAACGGATTAAAGGATATCAGCAAACCATGAATAAGACCTACAAATTTTCAGTAGGTCTTAAACATAAAATCTTAAACATAAAACTTTAACTATATGCAAAAGTATTTTAAATTTGTTCAAGTATTAAATCCTACAATACTATGTCATAGATGGAATTATTTATTTCAGATTTTGCTATAATGAGGGTGATGTTAAAATATTAAAGAAAGTTACCTTGAAACAGAAAATATATACAGTACATATATATTTACCTGTGAAATCTCATTTCTAATACCTTTTTAGTAATTCTGGGAAATAGAAAAGGCAACAGCTCACGAAGCATATTTTCAATCATCTTGAAATGCCCTTTACCCTGGTAATTTACTTTCTAGCTCGGCATGCATTTTAAATGACTACTTTGCTAAAATGTGAAAAATGTTAAAAAGTAAAATGAACATATCATGCACTAAAGAAGAATGTGGAAAGAAATTGAGGTCATTCAAATTATTGGTAAGAGGCTTATAATTCATAATGATGATCATGACAATGAAAAGATGGCAAAGAAACTGGCAAGCAACCATGGACAAGTTGATTGTATAAGAATGATGTCATTCCTTTGATTGGGCAGCACAGACACTGAGGAAGCACTTGTCACATCTATAAGTGACATTTCCCAATGTCAAGTCAAAACATAAACCATTCATAAATCATCATAACAGCATGTGGTCAGGAATGGCAAGTTGAAAAATTTTAATAAGGCTTTTATTTTTCCCAGATTTTTTCTAAGTTGATCCTTTTTGGTCTCTAAGTACACAAGTCATGTTTGGAGAGTATCCCGATTGCCTAAATATGGTTTCTATACCTACTCAGATGAAGCCTAATTTATTATCTTTATCCTAAATTGTAGTGAAATTTCTATTCTCCCTCAAGTTCTGCCATTTCTACCTTTTCCTCAGTAAACTTACATAGTTTAATATTAATCACAGTGATATTTGAGCTTTAAAGTTCCCTCTGCTGTTACAGTGGAAAATAAATAATAAAAGAATTGGAGGGCATATTGCAAATAAGGATATTTTATTAACCTGGGTTAGAACAAGTCTCATTGGAGTTCAAGTTACAGCATCAAAGAACTCCTCCAAAACATCTGCCTGAAATAAAATAACTCCAATAACTATCACTGTACAGGCCAGTAAAATGAGACTGAGAATGTCAAGTAGTTTTCCTAAGGTGTTAGACTGAAACTCCAATAAAATCAGAAACAGAAATATAAGGGAGGCATGAGGAACTTTCTTCCTGAATTTTCTAACTTCATAATTATTTTGTTTATCTCTTTTGGTGAATCGGCTTCCCTTGTTTGAATACAAAATTATATAACCTGATGTTTCTGAAGTGTTGATTTGGATAAGAGAAAGTTCAGAGGTAAATTTAATGCTTAGTCACAACAATAATATGAAAATTTTGACCTACCATGTTTTAGTACTGCATTTCTAATTTATCTGATTTTAATGATATGTGTTATCTAATATATAAAATCAAATCTTTTGGGAAGCAAACTGTGGAAATAAGTCCAATGGCAGGATTTATATAACTTATTTTGAGCTTTAATCAGAAATAATAAGCAATTATTATTATTATCACCTACTCAAAGTTTAGAATTTCAAATATATGCACTTTCTGTCCATTCTGTCTATTATTTTTTGGAAAAAATAACTACATTTCATTAAATTTTCTTTTTAAGTAGTGCACTTTCCTGTATGTAAAAAAATGATCAATTTTTAGTATTATATAGATTGACATTTTCCAAGAGTTCTGAGTACTGAAATAAATAACACAATATTTTAAAAAATTATTTGTATGTCTTTCATGGGTTGGAAGCCTGCTGTCCTATTTTCATCCACTTACCTTTAACCAAGATCTCTGTGTTTACATCCTTTAATCTTTCTTCATAAATCAGTACCTCAGTTCTGTGATCATATCTGAAAATCTTTTCATAACTCCCTTCAATTTCCCTGCTACTAAATCAGCATTTGAAATCAACACCAAAATCAAGTAGAAAAAATTTTTGTAACAAATTCAGGACAATTTTTCTATTTGTTGGATTGGTATTTTCATTGCCTTTACAATGTATAATATACCATATGCTGTGTTTGCTTAGGTCTCTTGTATTTTTACTTATCAGGTATTTTAATTTACTATATATCTGTGTTTCCAAAAAGATTATTTTATTTCTGCCCTCAGTCTAATAATTTTAACTGCACTTTATATTGCTATCTGCCTATTTCTTAGTTTAGCGTATTGCAGATTTTTTACATACATTATTCTTCCTAGGACCTCCGCTCTCTTTATAAACTCTATACACACTCATTTTTTTAAATCAGTTGGAAGATTTTTTTTCCTCAGAGCCTATTACTGTTTTTCTTAGAATTCTTTAAGAAATGTTGCTGAGAAGTATGATTTAAACTTGTCCAGGCATGGTTATCAGTGAAAAAATTTCTGAAGGCAAATAAAAATACTAGACGATTTTCAGATGACTTCATTTGGCCTCTGATTCTTAACTAAAATTAATTCAATACAGATAACAGAAAGAGATTAAAGGGACTCCGTCTATATCATTCAGCTTTTGCTACACAGAACACAACCCCTAAACTAGTGGCTTAAAACAATCGACATTTACTACATCATGATCCTGTGGGTGAAAAATTTGACATGGACTTAGCTGGGACTTCTTTTGCTGCTCTAGCCTTGGCTCACTCACACAGCTCTGACCTATTGGTAGATAAGCTGGCAGTTGACTGCAGTATCAGGGCCCCTGGACCACACGTTTCCAACATTTAACAGACTACTGTGGACTTCTTCGTAATGTAAATGTGTTCTAAAAGCAAGGAAATAGGGTATCCACCCATGGCTGTGTTTCAGAAGCAGTAAGAAAAGGCATGAAACAATAAGAAAGCATTTTTCAAGTCTCTGCTTCTATCAAATTCATAAACATGCCCTTGGCCAAAGCAAGTCACATGATCAAGCCCAGATTCCACAGATGAAGAGCTAGACACCATTCTTGATAAAAGGTGACAAACTCACATTACAAAAGGTTAAATCACAATCTATTAAACTCTCTTTGGCCCTAGCTTTCTTTTCCATTTCCTTTTATTTGTCCCCATCCATTTACAGACTACCTTTCATTAGTGATTCAGTGGAATTCTTTCTGAGACTTCTCTTTGACCATATAATATTTTCTAAATTTATAAGAAGAGAATTCCTTAATTGTAAACACACCAATTAAAAAATTATTTGCATACACCAAAAGAGGTTTCTGTGAAAAGATTGTTTGAAATTGTGGCCCTGAAATAGTCTTAAATATTTAATTCATTGTATCCCAATAGAATCACCAAGTCAGAGTACTGCTTTCTATTTTCATTACAAATAAAGTGCAGTGATGCTTTTTATCATTTAAATGTAATTTTGATTTTCAGAATTATGGTATTATTCTTATATGACTGGTTAATTGGTACCAATCACAGTTATGACATATCAAAATCCTTCTTGGATGGTTCTGTCAAATATTTAATTATAAGCTGACATATGTGAGGGCATGAGGGTAAGGGATATGGCACAGAAGAAGAAAGGTTTGGAGAAAACTAGGCATCTATATTTATAAAGCCCAAATAAATAACATGGCTTTTAAAAGAAAAAAAATGTAATTTTCTGTTTAAAACCTATGGGGGATGATTTGATCATATTTTCAAAACTTACTTAAACAAACATATAAGGAAAAAGTCTAAAGTTAAATAAATATTGAAAGAATTATTATTAGATTAGGTTTTGACACTTTCATGTTCTAGTGAAAATTGTCTCATTGAATTATAATAAATATGCAGCAAGTTTTTCTAAAGGTCTGCAAATATATATAAACAAAATAGTCATACACAATGGATAATGATAGCTATTAGAATAATCATTTAAAAGAATTTTCTTATGCTTGTATTACTCAACTTAAATTCCGTATCATTTACTATCAACTCAAGGAACAGAGAAAGGATGTGTTTACATCTTGGCAGTATTAACTTTATGTTTTAAGGTTCTTTAGAGAAACAGAAACAATAGGATAGACATATAGAAAAATATTTATTATAAGGAATTGGCTCATGCCATTATGAAAACTGAGATGTCCTACAATTGGCTGTCTGCAAATTGGAGAGTCAGAAAGCTGGTTGATATGATTTAGAGTCTGAAAGCATGAGATCCAGGAACATGGAGGGCAGGAAAGCAAAGATCTATGTCCTAGCTAAAGCAATCAGGCAAGAAAGACCAAATTCTTACTTTCTCTTATTCTCTTGCTTTTTTCTATTTAGGCTTCTTAATGTATTAGAAGATAATGCTCATTCACATTGGGGAGGTCAAATTCATTTACTGAGTCTACCAATTAAAATGCTAATTTTATCCAGAAATACCTTTATAGACATACCCAGAAATAATGTTTAGCCAAATATCTGGACACCTTGTGATACAGTCAAATTGACACATGAAATTAACCACCACACTTGACTTTCACAAAGATGTCTTAGCAGGAATCCAAGGAGTAAGGAGATATATACTGTACAATTATTCATTTCTTAACATGTTTTTCAGGTCTGTGCTCATCTGACAGCCAGAATACTATTTCTGAGATTATATAATATAATATCTTTGCTCAAAATAATTAATATCACAACAATACAAATACAGAGTACAAATAGCATTATTTTCTCTATAATATAAATATATTACCATGGATTAAAAATGTTTACATTTAAATTTTATGAAGTGACTTTAATGTCATTCTTACCTACTACAATTTAGTGAATGTATGATTCTAGTATCTTTTTGAAAAATACAATCCAGTGTAGTGATTTTGAGGATGTTTTAAACCATATATATTTCTTCCTAATCTATACATTTTTACAATCCATAATACTGGCAGGATAATCACTAATATCCATAGTAACTGGACAAATTGTAAAATTTTCAATTTTCAATGTAAAAATTATCAACAGGTGCACTCATATAAAGATACATTCTTAAGTATATCATGACAACTTATACATATAATTCATAAATTAAAGTGCATCCATAAGAAAAATATCATATATTAATAGTAAGCCATGCAAAACAATTAATTCCTCCACATTATTCTTGGACTACTATAAGGTTTTGTTTTGTTTTTTTTGGTAGCTCCCTAGCTGGGAATCAAATCCAGCTCGCAGCACTGAGAGCGCTGAAGCCTAGCCACTACACCACCAGGGAACTCCCAGGAATACTATAAGTTTTGACCCTGGAAAACAATAGACAATAGAAGTATGACTTTCCTACCAGAGATGAATAATGGGATTACTTTTTATATAATATATGTTTTAACAGGGATTCAAAATTATATTTACCATGGAGTCTTTATATCCTTAAGTACTTTCATCCCTCTATGCTACTTATTAAAAATGTATTTCATATGATTAGAAGCAATTTTAAATAACCTCACAAGACTACAATTGTGTGATTCAGATTGCATGGCATAACTTTAATTGCTTTAATTCAGACATAAATCCTATTTCCCAGGAGGGTACTTGTTTCTATTACTTGATAAAAATGATAAATCTATTCTATTAATTTGTATCAATGCAAAAAGTAATTTTATCAGATAATGTATTAACATATTCTTATGCTGTGTAACAAAATTCTGAAGGCAAAACAGAGTGAAAAATTTTATTTAACAGATTTTGTTGTTGCACTGACTCTTTTCAGTACTACACACCTTAATCTTTTTCATCATCAATACCCTTTGGCAAAACAGTAACTAAAGACAGTTTCTATCCATCACATATAACAAAAATAAGAATGAAATCAGAGTAATGTATTTGATATGTGGAAATTTTGTCAGTGAAAGGATACACTTAGGAACATAAGTTTTGGAATTAAAATCTACTTGTAAAATCATGAGGGCAAGATATTCTATAAGATTCTGTTATTGTGTCTGCATGATAAAAATATAAGTTCAAATAAAAGAAAAGGTATGTAAATAAATCCAGAAAATTTTAAGAAGAGTGAGGATAAATACTTTGTCTAAAAAGAAAATAACACTGATATATGAAAAAATTTAGAGGTGAAGACATTCTATTATTTAAAATCTTATATTAATTTCTAAATGAGGTTAGAAACATAGGCAGCGTAAGGGGTCCCACTTAATTTCTCCCATTGAAGTTACAACAAGTTGAAAAGCAATAATTTAACAAAGAATTTTCTACACAATACTCAAACACATCTGAGAGATCCATGCAGTGCTCAAGGTAGGTAAATTGAAGTTAACAGGGGAGGAGGGAAGGGAAAAGAATAGAGACGAGGGCCATGGGATACATCCCAGAGCTCACTGCAGTACCCGGATAAGGGAAGGATTGAGACTGCAGGTGTATTCTCTGTGGCCCCAGAAATCCTGCCTGAGTGACCAGCAAACACACAATATAGCTGAACCCTGTGATCAGGGCAGAGACCTCAGGGCAAATATTGAATACAGAAGTGTGACAACTGTGGTCTAACAGCCCTGATGGCTAGGTAAAAACCAAATTCATGGAGTTTGGCCACCTCCCCCTATTCTGCCACAGTGCGCCTCCCCAACACCCTCCCAGTGCTAGCAGTGGACTCCAGGAAACAGATTAAAAAGCAGAATATCGACTACCTTGAGAACTATGGAGACAGTTCCTGAGGGCACAAACACAGTACAGCAATTTCAGTGACATGGGATGAGATATAGGGGCAAGGCAGCTGTGGTCTGGCATTCATTATAACTCAGAAGAGAACAAAGTCACAAACATACCAGCTGCCTCTCTCAGCCCACCCCACCCCCACTTTTCAAGTCTGATCTCAGTGGGAGCACTGAGGTGCACAGCTCTACATCTGAATACAGGGGCAGCACTGGGATTTCAGGGGCTCAGAACCCCATCGCTTATCACATCTTCCCGAGGAAGTGGTGCCTTGAGACCAAGGTAACCTGGTCACAGAGGAGATACCCACCTTTTCAAAAAATTTCTACCATGAGAAGCTGAAACAGGACAAGAGAAAATAAAATGTTTTGATGCTACCTACTGGATACAAAAGAAAGACCTTTTCTTCATATCAATCTGCTGCTGAATTCAATTCTGAAACTTAAGATGCAAATAAACTTCAGATATGTACTTTAATAAAAGAGATAGAGAATGAAATAGCAAGCTTAGGAAATAGAGCTGACCAGATAGAGGTACAAATTAGTAATTATGAAGATAGAAAGCTGGAAATGATGCAGATGAAAAAAGAGAGAGATATGAGAATTAAAAGAAATGAAAGAAGTTTACAAGAGTTATCTGATCCCAGCAAACAAAGCATTGTAAGAATAATGGGTATACAGAAGAAGAGAGGGAGAAGGGCACAGAGAGTTTATTCAAACAGTTGACAAAAACTTCCCAAACCTATGGAAAGAATTGGATCTTCAAATCCAAGAAGTGAATAGAATACCTAATTACCTCAATTCTAAAATGCCTTCTCCAAGGTACATTATATTGAAACTATCAAAAATTAATAACAAAAAATCATTCTCAAGGGAGCCAGGGAAAAGAAGATGGCAATAAACAAAGAAAAGCTCATTGGATTATTAGACTTTTCTGCAGAAACTCTACATGTCTGGAGTTAGTAGAATAAAACATTCCATTATTAAAAGAAAGAAATTACCAGCCAAGAATAATATATCCAGCAAAGTTATCTTTTAGATATGAAGGAAAAATAAAGAACCTTCTAGATATACAAAAGCTGAGGAAGTTTTCCACTACAAGGTTTGCATTACAGGAAATACTAAAGGAGGTTATTTTACAAGAAACAAAAAGACAAAAGGATGCAAAACTGTAAGTAGGATTCATAATGACAGACAGAAGCAGGAAATGGCAGCCACTACACAGAATAGGACACTATATGCTTAAAGGTAACATAAAGGGTAAAGATGATAAAAACATTAAAAGAGAGAGAGAGAAGAAGACAATTTACTACTGCAACTCAGAAATGAACTCACAGCAGAAATAGGGATAATTAGTGACCCTAAAAGCATAAAAAGGAAGAGAATAAAGGTCTGAATTTTCAAAAGAGAAGTGAGATAAGATGCATGCTGAAGAAACTTTTTTATATGAAACTTTTCTTTTACATAAACTTAATGGTAACCACTCAAAAAACAAAAATCCTGAACTGAGACTTATAAACATTAAAAAAAAAAAGAAAACAGAGTGAAAAATATCATAGAATACCACCAAATGAAAATGACAGACAGAAACAAAGGCAAAAAAGCAATGGGGACACTGAGTTACCAAAAAACAAAATGGCTATAGGAAATCTTCATGTGTCAATAATCACCCTATATGTAAATAAACTGAACTCACTAATAAAATGGTACACAGTAGCAGACTGGATCAAAAAACAAAATCCAAATGTATGCTGCCTTCAAGAGACACAGTGAGCTACAAGGACAAATATAAACTGAAAGTGAAAGGGTGGAAAATGATACTCCAAGTAAATGGCATTCAGAGAAAAATTGGTGTAGCCATACTTATATCTGACAAAACGACTTCAAGATGAAAAAGGTAACAAAGGACAAAGATGACTCTTTCATAATGATAAAGGGACAATACAACAAGAAGACATAACACTCTCAATCAGGGACCACAAACTATATAAAGCAACTACTAATAAAACTAAAAGGAGAAACTGACAAAATAACAATTTTAGTAGAAAATCTAAATGTGCCATTTACAGATATGGACAGATCAACCAAACAGAAAATCAATAAGGAAATATCACACAAACCAAATGGAATAATAGATATTATAAAGCCTTTCAGCCTAGAACACAAGACTATACATTCTTCTCTAGTGCACATGGAACATTTTCAAGGATAGACCATATGTTGGGACACAAAACTAGCCTCAGCATACTTAAGAATATTGAAATCATATCAAGTATATTCTCTGAACACAATGCTTTGAAATTGGAGATCAACTACAAAAAGAAAGAGGGAAATATAAAAAATATCAAGAGTTTAAACAACATGCTACTAAATAACAACTGAGTCAAAGAAGTAAAAGGAGAGACCAAAAGATAGATAAAACAAATGAAAATGTAAATACACTGTACTAAAATTATTGGCATACTGTGAAAGTAGTATTATAAGGGAAATTTATATCATTACAGGCCTATCTAAAGAAATAAGAAAAATCTCAAATAAACAACCTAATATGAAATCTTAAAAAACTAGAAAAAGAAGAACAAATAAAACCCAAAGTCAGCAGAAGAAAGAAAATAATAAAAATTAGAGCAGAATTAAATCAAATAGAGAACAAAAAACACAATAGAAAATAATTAATGCAACACAGACTTTGTTCTTTGAAAAGATTAATAAAATTCACAAACTCCTCACTAGACTCACTAAGGTAAAAAGAGAAAAGACAAAAATAAACAAAAGCAAAACTGAAAGAGGAAAAGTTACAATGGATATCACAGACATACTAAGGGTCATACTATGAAGGACTATAAGCCACAAAATTCAATAACCTAGAAGAAATGGACAAGTTCTTGGAAATATATAACCTTCCTAGCATGAATCACAAAGAGCTGAAAAATCTAAATAGAACTATCAATTGTAAGTAAACTAAAACAATCATCCAAAACCTCCTCAAAAGCAAAAGTCCAGAACCAGATGACTTCACTTGTGAATTCTACTAGACATTCAGAGATGACTTAATCCCTGTCCTTCTCAAACTCTTCCAAAAAAATTGAAGAGGAAATACTTTCTGTCTCACTTTGAGACCAACATTACCTTGATGCCTTGTAAAAATAATAATAAAAACCCTACAAAAGACATAAAACTGTAGACCAACATTTTTAGTGAACACAGATGAAAAATCTTTAACAAAATACTAACAAATCAAATACAACAATATATTAAAAATATTATACATCACAATCAAGTGTGTTTCTTTACTGGGGCACAAGTATGATTCAACATATGCAAACATCAATGTGATACACATCAAAAACAAAATTTTAAAAATCATGATTATATCAATAGATGCAGAAAAAGCATTCAACATGATACAACATACATTTATGATTAAAACCCTTAATAAAATGGGTATAGAAGGGAAGAACCTCAACATAGTAAAGGCAATGTATGAAAAAAAACCTCAGCCGATACCATACTTAATGAAATAAAACTGAAACCTTTTTCTCTAAGATGATGAAAAAGATAGGGATTTTTTTCACCACTGTTATTCAACATAGTATTCCCCTTGGGAAGCTATGCACTGATGCCAGCACCTAGTCCACACTTCAAAGGAATTTTGGAACTCTTTCTGGAATGGCCATTAGAGCTATCCTAATATGACCCTTGATGTCCTGAATGTCATCAAAATGTCTTCCTTTCAATATTTCCTTAATCTCTGAGTAAAGAAAAAAGGCATTGGGGCCAGGTCAGGTGAGTAGAGAGGGTGCTCCCATACAGTTATGTGTGTACTGGCTAAAAACTCCCTCACAGACAGTGCTGTGTGAGCTGATGCATTGTTGTGATGCCAGAGCCATGTTGGCTAAAAGTTCAGGCCATTTTGTCTAACTTTTTCATGCAGCCTTTTCAGCACTTTCAAATAGTAAACTTGGCTGACTATTTGTCCAGTTAGTACAAATTCACAATGAATAATCCCTCTGATATCAAAAAAGTTTAGCAACATCACTTTGACTCTTGATTTGGACTGATGAACACTTTTGGTCATGAAGAATTGGCTGATTTCCATTACACACTTCGACACTTTGTTTCAGGGTCACATTGGTACATCCATGTTTCATCACCAGTGATAACATGGCCCAAAACATCATCTTGCCTCTCCAAAAGGTCTTGGGAAACTTCAACTCTTCATTTGCTTTTGTTCATCATTGAGCTCCTTCGGGACCATTTTTGCATACACATTTCTCATGCCAAGATTTTCAGTTAAGATTTTTCTGTTTCTCTATTGATGTTTGCTTGGTCCACTATGTTTCTCACAGTCAGCCAACAATTTTAACACATAATTTGAAGAATTTTTGCAATGTTTTCATCAGTTCAGCCCATTAATGGCCACCCTGACCTCTCTTCATCAATGATGCCTTCTCTCCCCTTAGAAAAATGTTTAATCCATTTGTGCAGTTCTGTTTCCTTCATGGCATTATCTGATTTCACTTCCACTCTTGCCAAGTTTAACAAGAAATTTAATGTTTGTTTATTGCTTTAATTCAAACTTCTACATTATCCTGATGGCACACAAAACACACACAACAACAATAATGAACACCACTCAGCAAGACACTGCCACATGTTGCCATGAACACAGCTGTGAAACACAGATTTACCAAGGTTATGAAACGTTACCAAGCTGTTTGTGCAGTGCTGCCAACCTAAGCACATGGCCTCAAGTTGGCAAACATAATTGTCAGACCTCATACACTGCTGGTGAGAATGTGAATTGGTACAGCCACTGTGGATAACAATATGGATATTTCTCAAAAAAAAAAAAAAAAGAATAAAATTACCATATGACCCAGCAACAATTCATCTTCTGGCTATCTCCTGAAAAATCTGAAAACATAAAGATATATGTACACCATATACTTAGTGCAGCATTATTCAAGGAGGCCAAGACATGGAAGTAACGGAAGTATCCTTTAATAGGTGATTGGATGAAGAATATGTGGTACATAAATACAATATACTATTATTGCTCAGCCATAAAAAAGATAAAATACTGGTATTTGTGACAACGTTGAGATTATCTTGCTAAGCAAAATGAGTCAGACAGAAAAAGACAAGAATCATATGACTTCACTTATATGTGAGATATAAACTGAAAGCAATAAATGAGAAAGACAAAGAAACAAAGAAACAAAAACTCTTAGACACAGACAACAGTTTAGAGGTTACCAGAGGGTAAAGGTGTAAGGGGGTGTGGTAGAAGAAGGAAAAGTGTGTGTGTGTGGGGGGGGGGGGGTCAAAGAAATTGTGATAGAAGGAGAACTGACTCTTGGTGGTAAACACACAATGCAATATATAGATAATATAGGACTATATACGTGAAACCTATATAATTTTATTAACTAATGTCACAGCAATAAAAGAAAATTTTGGGTTACAAGTACATCCTATGACTTTCCAAGGAGTTGGCCACATTTCAAAAAGATCAGAGAAATGTGCTTAAATGATTGAATCCAGCCAGAAGTAAAATGAAACATGGTAAATGGCTCAGAATCAACACAATAAAGATTTGTTGGAACAAAATGGAAAAATTACCCTTCATAAATTAAAGCAATTGTTACATTTCAAAAATATGTGTCCATTGTAGTCATATCTAAATATTTATGTAAAATATCCTTTTACATTAAATATACAACTTTTCAAATATTGGTAAAAATTTACTGTATCAGCATAAAACAAACTTTACAGTAAAGTCTTGACTTCTGATCTATACACTAAAAATGGTCTGGGAATGATTATATGGTTTAATAATATCAGAGTTTCAAGAATTTATTCTGATGAATTTTGCTAGCATACTATATGAAAAGTATCCAACTCTTGCCTAAAAAAATATTTTTGGTCTAATTAAAGTAGAAACATCAGATTTTGGAGTGGTCTACAAAGTAACCTTAGTGATTGTGTGTTTACGTGTGTGTGTGTGCACACACATAGATAAGAGAGAAAAAAATCATTTTGGGATGATGCACATTTCTCTTCTAAATGCTTGTTTGGTGAATTTCTGGTGATACAAATATGATTCTGGGGTTTTTTTTCTACAAGAAAGTCACTATAGATAGGAAATTACAATTTTTAGGATATATCAATTAACAATATAATATTACACATTCTCATGACACAGAATTGTGCTTAAAACAGATGACTGGGGACAAGATGATGATAATATATTTTTGTTTCATAGGATTAATATTCTAGAAAGTCTTATTCTATATTAAAAATAACAAAATGTAATTTCCTAAAGAGAAGTATACTGTGTTCTTTATAATCAGTGAAACTCAAACATGATTGGATTTCCATTGTGTATTATTATTTAGAAGTCTCACCTATGCCAAGCCAATATTTGAAAGAAGATATTTGCACAAAGGGTAGGGGTGTGTTTTAGAGACAGTATTCAATGAAATTGAATGACAGAGTCTTTTCTGTGGAGCCACTGCCATCATTTCCCTTTTCTGACAGAATTGTGAAATTCTCTTATAGACATATCATAATGATACTTCAAGATGCTTCTTAATGAAAATAAAATTGACATTTATAGTGAATCTTAAATGGCACTAATAATGAGATCTCAGTATTATATTTAACAGAAATTGAGGAAATAGTTTTTAATGCTACAAATGAAATCCCAAAGAAGAAAACTGTACATTTATATGTTGTAAAGTAGGATGAGAGTTTTTTTTAACTTAAAAATCAGTAACTTTAGAGAGATTTATGAAGAGTAGGACAGAGGCAAGTCCTACTTTCTTTTGGGCACTGGGATGGCACATTTTAAAAGGAAATTACAGGTATCTGGAGAACATTCACTCTATCCCTCAAGACCTAGAGTAATAGAATTCTCATTTTATAATGCAGCACTGTAGAATTGTAAACCTGGAACCTATACAATTTTTGCTAATGAATGTCACCCCAATAAATTTAATAATAATAATAATAATAATACTCCAGCTCATACCTTCCAAGCTTAATCTTAAAAAATTTGGGAACTTCATGGACCACATATCTTTGTCAGACATTTTGAATTCTAAAACAAAGTGTCAAGATTGCCACCACATTTTAAATATTTCAATATTTTCACAAACAATACAGAATTTTTTTTTATGTCAGGACTAAACCAGAATTCTAGCTTTGTTTTAAATCATTTACCTTCTGTAATAGTTTCTAGCCAAAGAAATAATGACAATTGACAGTTAAAGAAAAGCATACTAGTATTCACTGACTAGGTTTTTCTAACACTCATTCCTTAATTCTTAACCTCAAATTTAAAAAAATTATCTAAGAGCTACAATGATTATATATTACATTAATTTACTACACTTAGAAGCATCTTCACAAAACAAAATATATAACATTGTGTCTTTGCCTATTATAAAGGGGATACATTAAATATAACAATATAATTTGCCTGATCTTTTCTATAATAAAAGTACTATCAAAGTTACTTTCCAATAAACTGGCTAGTGTCTCACATATAGATTCATCAACTAAAACCCCATATAGTTTATATTAGAAAAAAATTGCATTTTATTTCCTGATTCACTTCAGTAAATTAATAATGAGGTGATGGCACATCACATTTTCTTACATGCTTTGATTTCAGGAGAACCAAAGCTTTGATTTACACTAAAATCAGTAGTTAGTCTTAGCCTGTTTTCTGATTTATTATCTGGCTCTTTTTCTTTTTCCTTGTTTTAATGCTATGTAATATATTTATGACTTTTGGAGCTATCTACTTTCAATTGTTAGGTGACTTATAAAAAATAAAATAACAAATCTAATGTGCCCTGAAATGATTTTAAAATAATTATGAACATTGGACATGGGCATTTCAATAGAAGGTAAAATTGAACTTCAAAATATTTTATTAAGACAATTTATGTCTTGAGTTATTTAAAATTTAAAAATAGCTAAATTCAATCATCATGCACTACATATTCATTATGTGGAAATTACTGTGTACTTTATATAATGAATATGTAATTACTTGGTAAATAGTCCAGAATCAGAAGTCAGGAAAAGCAGTTTCTTTTTTGAACCCACCAGCTTCTTGGCTTTGGAAAAACAAATTCTCTGAACCTTGAGTTAACTGGTTGTAGAAGGTGGAGCCCTAAGCTTTCTCTCAGTTATAAAACTTTATTGTTGATATTGAGAAATACTTTTTACTTTTGTGAGCTTATAAAGGTAATTAGGACATATGTACTAATCACTATTACATGAAGTAAAATTAAGTTTTAATTCTTAAAATAAAATTTTTAAATAATAAAAGATTTTGGCACACAAAGCCTCTTATGTATTAATTTTGACTCATGAATTCAGGGAGCAAGGGATTTATCTGCATTTTCAAGATGGTTAGAATTACAATGAAAGAATATGCAGTGAAGGGCATCATGTGAAGAATAAACAGTATGAGAATGAGTACAAGGGAGCAGAAGTTACTTGGCATATTTCCAGAACTATAATAAGAAATTCAAAGTCCTAAGAATTGAACACACTAAATTGTCTCCCACTTCTGAATAAAAATGAAATAAAATAAAATACTAACATTAAAATAAATCTTAAGATATTCAAGAATTTCTGATAAAAACTCTAATGCCTCTTACATGTCTTAAATAAATGCTTAGTTTGAATATTTGATACTTCGGAACTGTATATCTATGATGCAATAACCACATAATTGAAACTGCTGGATGAGTATTATGAATACATGTAAAGATTTTTTTATAGATAAGATTTAACTTATTATTACAAGGGAGAGGACCAAAGCTTCAGGGAAAGAAATAGACATACAAAATTAGAAATTGATGTCTAAAACATTCATTACATTAGAAGCATTCCACAACCAGAAGCTATTGATGTATTTTTCTAAATTCTAATAGATTAAAAGTGTTACTATCTCTGAATTCACCCATGAAACCACTTCACATTTGAGTATGAAAATATGCCATTTGAACTAAGGGGAAAATCTGGAATAAATATGTATATTTAATTCAATAACTTTTCCTTAAATCAGTTGTATAACCAATTGTGTTTATATTAAAACAACACTAAAGTGAGACCTTAATGATGGAAAATGTATTATAGATCATTAAAACAGCAATTATAACTAAAAATCTTCATCACAGCAAAGGAAATCATCAACAAAATTTAAATGAAACCTGCTAAATGGAAGGAAATATTTGCAAATCATATATCAGAAAAAGAGTTAATATAAAGACATATAAATAATTTTTACAATTCAATAGCAAAAACCAAGCAATCCAATTAAGAAATGGACAGAGGATCTGAATAGACATTCTTCTAAAGAGAATGTGCAGATGGCCAATAGGTACATGAAAAGATGCTCTACATCACTAGTCATCAAGGAAATGCAAATCAAAACCACCATTAGATTGTGTCCATGGGTTATTTATTTGTTTGTTCATTTTTTCCTTTGTTGCTTTCGGTTTTATATTCTGCATATGAGTGAAGTCATACAGTGTTTTGTTTTTTCTGTCTGGCTTATTTTGCTTAGCATGATGATCTCCAGGTCCATGGACACAACCAACAGTTTAATGTTTATTTGGGGATAAGTGGGAGGGGAGGGGAGAAAGGGGAGGGAGAGTGGGTGGAAGAGGAGGGAGGGGAAGCTAAATATATGGTGATGGAAAGAAGTCACATTAGATGGTGAATTTATTATCTAACAAGTTGGCAATGCACTGTAGAATTGCTAACAGATGTTACCCTAATAAGTGTAACAATAAAAATAAACTTTAAAAAATGCAAAACAGTTATGGAACAATAAATATTAAGTTTGAATCACTCTTAATGGAGATACTTCAAAATTAAATCACATTAGCAGAAAAAAAACCCCACCATTACATATGACCTCACACCTCGTTGAGTGGCTGGCATCAAAATACAAGAAATAGGTGTTGGTCAGAATGTGGAGAAAGGAAGCCCTGTGCACTGTTGGGGAGAATGTAAATTGGTGCAACCACTATGAAAAACAGTACAGAGGTTTGGTAAAAAATGAAAACTATAACTTCCATATGCTCCAGCAATTCCACTGGTGAACATTTATCCAAAGAAAATAAAACACAAAACCTGAAAAGGTATATGGACCCTGCCAATCCATTGCAAATCATTTATAATAGCCAAGATATAGAAACAACCTAAGTGTTCATCAATGAATAAATAGATGAATAAAATAGAGTATCTATCTATCTATCCATCCATCCATCCATCCATCCATCCATCATCTATCTGTCTGTCATCTATCTATCATCTATTCAGACAGAGAAAGACAAACACCTTATGATCTCACTACAGGTAGAATCTAAAAAACAAAACGAGGAAAAAAGCTCAGAGATACATACTGATGGTTGCCAAAGGCAGTGGACAAGAGTGAGTGAAATGGGGGAGTCAAAAAGTATAAACTTCAAGATATAAAATAAATGTCTAAGTATCTGTTAATTCTTAAGGACAATAAACATTTAAAAACATACCTTTTAACCAATTACCATAATCATTGGCCTGCATATAGTAGCCATTTTTTAAAATTAGGACAATGCAATAAATTATACAATTGATAGATTACTGTTTCAAAAAAAGTAGGAAACTTTTAGACTATTATTTCATAACCAGCCACATATATAGTATATCTCCTTTATACAATGCATTAGGGCTAATCACAGATATGAGCATAACTAATCCATTTTTCTACCTTTTAAGGAAGAATGAGTTGTAGAGATACTGTTTATGAAAAAGATATAGAAGTACTATATCATTGAAGAATCTAGAGTTCAGTCCAATAAGCTTGATTAACTCTACCATGGCACTCACCTTTACAAAATATGTCTGAAGATTCTCTGTTAATGGCTTTCCTCTTATCCTGTCTTCTAATTCTTGCCCATTTACTATAGGTAAATTGAACTATTTCATTCTCTATAACTTTTCCTATCCCTCTGTTCTTTTACTTGATGCTATCTTTAGTCCCTTGATTGCTTTTACTTTATATTTATTTATTTCATTTTATCAAATCATGGATAATTGTTTTACATATACAAAGTGAAATACCTTTAAGAAAGGAAAAGTTTTGATTGGAAATTA
The DNA here is from genome assembly GCA_004026885.1 of Lyroderma lyra. Classification (NCBI taxonomy): domain Eukaryota; kingdom Metazoa; phylum Chordata; class Mammalia; order Chiroptera; family Megadermatidae; genus Lyroderma; species Lyroderma lyra. The sequence goes on from PVJL010002306.1 coordinate 128,078, forward strand.
AACTATACACATTGAAAACAGGTGACATAAACAAATAAAGTCCTTGAAAATATCCATACTCAGAAGCTCCAAAAAGTACTCAGCTGACACTGCATTCTTTTATAATGAATCCTGCTTTCCCTCAGGCAGAGAATCACAGTCAATTAACATTTATAATCCAATTTCTCTTAAATGCATACAAGTGGTATAGCATATTTTCCCAATTTTCATAGGGATTATATATGAATTTTTGGAAAGTTTGGTGAACTATTTACAATGTTGTTTCTAAAAAATTAATATATTAACACTTCTAATCATTTTATATACAGCTGAACATTTAATTTACAACTGGGTTTTTAATTTGGGGCTTACAATAGCAAATACATTCTGAGTAGTATTAAGTTTTCCTTGGTATTACAGTCTAGTATATTCAAAGGTTAAATAATCACTGGCAAGGGACACTAGACAAATGAGATGGTAAAAATCTTTTCCCCTGACATTTAGATATAACAAGCAAACTCAGTTTCAGTAATAGTGACCCATTTATTACCATATTTAGAAGATTGATACTTAGTGCTTTCTCAACTGGCATTTTTAAACAGACCTAATTCAGGTTGAAGAAATCAAATTCAACTAAGATATAACAAAAAATGGAAAATATAAAATAATTTTTTTGATAATTGAGAAAAATGTTTTCATGTGATAAATTTTGCAATAAATACAATCAGGTGAATTTATTGCTGATAATTTTGTTTGCTTTAACTTATATATTGTTTTAATTATCACCAAAATCATGGAAAATTTTTCAAACAAAATACTAAGGTGTTTACTTGGTATTAATACAATATTTATTATTGCTTTTGTTGTTATTCAATTCTACTGACTAGAAAAAGATAATGCAATAGTAAAAAAAAGTACTAATTCTAACTCTGACTTCTAAGAATTTAGAGAAATACTTATCATACAAGCATATTCTGACCTTCAAAAGTTTAGTAGTTACCCGAGGGTAACAGGTAAGTGGGGTGGGGGAGAAGGGACAGAGACACAAATACATGGTGATGGAAAGAGGACTCTGGATGATAAATGCATAATACAATACATAGACAATGTCTTATAGAATTGAATACCTAGGACCTGTGTAATTTTACTAATCAATGTTACCCCAATAAATTTAACCATAAGTAAAAGAATGTTTTGAATCATTTAAGGAAATATCTATTTTGGATGATGAATACTCCATGTATGATACAAATAATAATAAGTTAGATGCTGTGTTCATCATTTTTATTAGTTTAACTTTTTCTATGACTTTAAACCATCTTCTTGAGTGTAACCAATTGTCTCACATGTTTGTCATAGGGAATCATAGGAAATAGACAAGAAATCATAGATTTACGAAAATCTGTCAGTACAATAGGAGAAACAGAGAGGGAGAAATATGAAGCCTGACAATTGAATTTGTGAGCTCATCTGAAAAAAAGAACTACATATCTTATTGCTGAGTATCACTGTTTTCACCTTCCAAGTACTCCACTTGGTAAGCTAGGCACTGACGCCAATACCTAGCCCAACCTTCAGAGCAATTTTGGAACTCTTTTTCTGAAATGGCCATCAGAGCTGTCCTCGTATGACACTCGATGTCCTGAATATCATCAAAATGTCTTCCTTTCAATATTTCCTTTATCTTTGGGTAAAGGAAAAAGTCATTGGGGTTCAGATCAGGTAAGTAGAGAGGGTGTTCCATTACAGTTATTTGTTTACTAGCTAAAAGCTCCCTCACACACAGTGCCCTGTGAGGTGGTGCATTGTTGTGATGCAAGAGCTACAAGTTGTTGGTGAAAAATTCAAGTTGTTTTTGTCTAACTTGATCATGCAGACTTTTCAGTACTTCCAGACAATAAACTCAGTTGACTATTGGTCAAATTCATAATGAACAATCCCTCTGATATAAAAAATAAAAGATAGCAACATCACTTTGACTCTTGATTTGGACTGAGGGAACTGTTTTGGTTGTGGAGAATTGGTTGGTTTCCATTGTGTAGTTTGACACTTTATTTCAGGGTCATATTGGTACACCCGTGTTTCATCACCAGTGATAACATGACCCAAAATATTGTCTTGCCTCTTCAAAAGATCCTGGCAAACTTTGACTCTTCTTTGCTTTTGTTCATCAGTGACCATTTTTTAACACACTTTTCTCATGCCAAGATTTTCACTTAAGATTTTCCTGTTTCTCCACTGATGTTACTTTGTCTGCTATGTTCTCACAATTAGCTGACAATTTGGACACACAATTCAACAAAATTCTGCAATATTTTCATTACTTCTGCTTGCTTCTGACCACCATGACCTCTCTTCATCAGTGATGCTTTCTCTCTCCTCAGAAAAATGTTTAATTCATTTGTACACTGCCATTTTCTTCATGTCATTATCCCCATAAACTTGGACTAACATGTCCCTGATTTCACTTCCATTCTTGCCAAGTTTAACAAGAAATTTAATGGTTAGTCATTGCTCTAATTTAAACTTCAACATTTTCACGACAGCACACAAACACACAACAACAATAACAAACGACACTCAACAAGACATCACCACAGGTAATCACAAACACTGCTGCGAGACACAGATACATCAAGATTATAAAACCTTACTGAGTTGTTTGTACAGTACTGCCAAAATAAGTGCATGGTGGCAAGTCCACAGACTTAATTGTCAGACAATGTATAAAAGAATTTTTTTGTTAATAAATCGATATTTATAATTACTACATTTTTGTTTGTGTGTTGCTGTGGCAATATATTTACAATTACAAATCCTAGCTGTACATCATTTCTGAATGTAATTAAATCCTCTCTCTCCGGTGGCTGACTTCAGAACATGCTGGAGCATTACTAGGCCAACTCAGGATGATACATCTAAAGGGCAATTGGGCAGGCCCTACGGTCCTATTAAAGAAAATCTTGCTCTGTAGGGTCAACCCCTGCACAGTAGCAATCCCATTGTGGTTATGGCCATTACTTACAGCCAAGCAGCCTGAGGGTCAATCCCTCCCATTGAAGTTAAAACAGCAACCAAGGCTCAACTAAAACAAGAACGCACACACAACACATACAAGGGACACACCTGAAGAACCTGAATCAGGTGACCAGGGTCACCATGCCACTAGGCCCCACAGGACATGAACTACTTAATGCTACTCTACTAAGACAGGGAGACACAGTAACTCTACCTAATAACTAATAAAAGAGAGGAAGCAAGGAGTTGAAACCTATTTGAAAAAATAATGATGGAAAACTTCCCTAACTCAGTGAAAGAAGCAGACGTACCAACCCAGGAAGCACAGATAGTACCAAACAAGAGAAACCCAGAGGCCCACAACAGGACACATCACAATTAAAATGCCAGAGGTTAAAGACAAAGAGAAAATCTTAAAAGCAGTGGAACGCAGTTAGTCACTTACAAGGGAGCTCCCAAAGGCTGTCAGCTGATTTCTCAACAGAAACTTCACAGAGCAGAAGGGATTGGCAGGAAATACTCAAAGTAATAAAAAGTAAAGACCTACAACCAAGATGACCCAGCAAACCTCTCACTTAGAATCAAGGACTGATAAAGAACTTCCCAGACCAGAAAAATTTAAAGAAAATTTTCACCACCAAACCAATATTACAAGAAATGCTGAAGGAACTTACTTAAAAAGTAAAATAAGAAAAAAGTTAAAAATATAAATAATGAAATGACAATAATGACATATCTATCAACAATTAATTTCAGTATAAATGGATTAAATGCTTCAAGCAAAAGACAGAGGTTAGCTGAATGGGTAGAAAACAAGACCATTACATATACTGCCTACAAGAGACTCACTTCAGATTGAAAGACACACACAAACTAAAAGTAAAATGATGGAAAAAGATATTTCATAAAAATGAAAATAAAAATTTAAAGGAAAGCTGGAGTAGTAATACTTATACCAGACAAAATAGACTTTAAAAGAAAGTAATAACAAGAGACAAAAAAGGATCCAGTAATCCAACTTCTGGGTATTTATCCTAAGAAACTCAAAACACTACTTTGAAGAGATGTGTACATCTCTATGTTTATTGAAACCTATTTACAATAGCCAAAATACGGAGGCAACTAGGATTTCCATCAAAGGATGAATGGATAAAAAAGAGGTAGGATAAATTTACAATGGAATATTACTCAGTCAAGAAAAAAATAAAACCTTGCCATCTGCAATAACATGAATACACCTAGAGGGTATTGTGGTGAGTGGAGTAAGTCAGATGAGAAAGACAAATGCCATATGATTTCACTTACATGTGGAATCTAAAAAACAAAATAAATGAATAAACCAAAGGGAAACAAACTGATAAATACAGAAAACAAACTAATGATTGCCAAGTGGGTGGGGGTTGGGGCATGGGTGAAAAGGGGAAAAGAGTAAGAAGAAACAAATTGATAGTTACAAAATAGTCATAAAGGATGTAAAGTACAACATAGGAAATATAATCAATAATATTATTGTAATAACTATGGTGTCAGATGGGTGCTAGATTTATTGAGGTGATCACTTCATAAGTTATATAAATGTCTAATAACTATGTCTAATAACTAACTATGTTGTTCACATGAAACTAATATGATATTGTCAACTATAATTGAAAAATTAAAAGTATTATAAAAATATAAAAATGTTCATGCAAATACTATTTCGTGAGTATGTGCTCAAATATCCATGAGGGCAGGTTGATAAATTTTGCTTCCACTGTAATATATTTTGTTACATTAGACGTATAATATAACCAGACATATAATATCACCAGACATATATCACCTTTCCAGCAGAAGCTTGAATTTTGAATTTTTTTCAGCTGAGATGATCCCTTATGATGGTATTCCATGGATTACCTTTTCTTCTTGGGGTCGAAATGATGAACGCATTTCACCACCTGTAATGATCTTCTATAAGAAGTCCTTACTTTCTTTTTCCAAAATTTCAAAAAATTGGGGGACCTTTTTCCACTGTTAAGAATTCAGTAACAGCACACTATTTGAACTGAACATCTGAACACTCTTCCATTTCAATGTGCACTGTGTGAAAAATGTAAGCATCTGTGTGCACAAGGTCAAGAATGATGGAGGAGAGATACCATGTGACTACACAAAACCAGTTATATCCAGATATGTCTAATGTAACAAAAAATATTACAGAGGAGAAAAATTTATCAGACGACCCTCATAGAAGCTTTATTTAGATGGGGCTATATCTTTAAAAATAGACCATATATATTGTGACCATTCAAAGGAATAAATGTTATTTCACATCTTTGCTTATTTTACAAGGTGAATTTTTACTTACTGATCTTTTGGAAAATTAAAGCATAATACAGTAGACTCTCAGTTAACCAGCACCCATGGGATTGGTAAATGCCCAATAAATGTAACTAGCCTCTCCGTTTACCAGAACTTAAACAACTGGCTGAATTTTTTTGCTGGTTGCTTAAGAGTACTGGTTGCTTGTGTTCCAGTTAACAGAGATACCACTGCATATATTTTATGATATATGATATAGTCCTGATATCAATGACTATAAAATCCTATGATTCTACAATATGTATTTCCTCAATTTTACTTTACAAGCTAATTTGCTGACTGTTATAGATCTCAGATATTAATTGTTTTATTTTGATTATAGATTTCAAATATGTAGTTATTTTTAAATTATTTTTTGAGAATGTATGAAATATATAAGTGAGGTATGCTCTGAGTAGTTTAAAAATATGACCTTGCTAAAGAGAGAATTCCAAAAAAATGACAAACTAGGTAATGTGTTAATCAGTGATGCCTCTGACAGTATTTATAAAAGTCTACCCTCTAGGTTAAATTCCTGGAGTTGGGTAGAACCATGCAAATAGCTTTGGACAATGAGTTTTGAGCACAGTGTTATTTATTATTACTAAGAAGAGTAATATGTGTGTTCTAAATAAATGTGCGTATATAGTACATTCATGCTAATATCTTCTACGAGCATAACTTAGCTTATTCTGATTTATACACCATGTTTGCTCACCACAAAAAGCAAAAGAGTATTAAGAACACTAGCAGATGTCTAAGTTTATGGAGTAGTATAAAATGTAGCACACCTATAAAAAAATAGCCAGTTTGAAGAGACTGTTCAATAAAAATATTAATTAACTGGTCTATTCATTTTTAACTACTAAATCTCAGCTGTTAATATTTGTTCCTCACAGAAGGCTTTTCTGATACCCCAAACTCATCAGACTAAGTTTCTTCTTCATGTGATATCCTCATCTAAGACACTGTTCTTTCCTTATTGTAACACCTTTGACACTCCATTATAATTGTCCTTTTAATGTCTATTTAAGGACCAGTTTTGTTTATTCATGTGTGTATCCAAAGTGCCTACAAATTAATACATAGTACATAACACATTCGCCTATATTTTTGACTGAATAAATTAGTACAGTATGAGACTCTTGACTGAATTTTTGGCCAGGATTTTACTGGAACTCAAGTATGCCAATTGATTTCCGTATTATCAATGGCTGCTTTCACCTTACAACTGCAGATTTGAGTAGCTGTGACAGAGACTGCAAGGCCCTGCAAGGTCTAAACATTTGTTACAGCGCTTTTTACAGAAAAGGTTGATTGAGCTTTGCTCTAAGCAAGCTGAAACATGACAAGTCAGAAGGATGAGCTAAGTCAAATTCATTGGGGAAGGTTGAGTGAAAAACTGAAAGACCAAATAAGAGTGCCGTTTGTAAAAGTCTAGGGATGGATATGAATATGTATGTAATTCAGGAAAAGGTAGAGATGACTATAAACATGGTCAGTACGAAGAAGATACAAGACAAGTACAGTATAATTGCTTTAACAGGCTTTGGGAAAATAAATCTATGGTACATAAATAAGGAGGACTGATTTAAAGGACAGAAATAGTGTGGAAATAGTAGTAATTTTGTTTCCAACTTTCAATGAAAATTGAAAAAACAAAACCCTCCCATATTAAAATTTTCTTTGTGATTTCTAAAATATAATACCTTCTGCCTCCTAACCTCAATATCTTTGATCTAAATTATTTCCTCCTTTCTTCTATCAAATATGGGAGTGTGAGTATGTGTTTGTGATGTGTGTGTGTGGGGTGTGTGTGTGTGTGTGTGTGAGAGAGAGAGAGAGACAGAGAGACAGAGAGACAGAGAGACAGAGAGACAGAGGCATGAGAGAGGTAGATTATATACAGGTATAGTGTTCTTGTTTTAATATTTGCTCTAATAAACTAACATTTAGATCTTTATTTACAGGAAGCACACAACAATAGCAGTTCCAAAGGAGGAAGTAGAACCAGACATGTAGAAGAAATAAGTGGACAGATATATAATTCATCAGGATATGCATTGTGTCTCCTACTCCATAAGATATGCTAAGACCACCTGTCTGAATTATTCAATTTAACTTCTTTGTCTGAATTATTCAATTTAACTTATTTCCATAAATACAGTTTTACAAATGCTATATAACCTTTTCTTAGGTCTTTGGTGCTGATTTATTGAAAACCTAAGAGTTGTTTTCCCCCCTATAAAAGCAGTAGACTCTTATTGTGAATTTGTTAATTTGAAAGATGTCGCTAAATTCCAGCACACTAAGAAAAAAGATATACTAAAAATATCAAGGAATTCACAGTTAATGTTAGAAACAGACACATAAACAAGTCATGTACTTAGTGTAGAATTAAGGCACAAGGAAGTGACTGAGTGATGCTAATAGGGTTAGGGAGTAAGGAAAAAAAAAATGTTGAAGTTTAGGTCAGTCTTCTTAAAATTTAAGTCCAAATCTAACTTGTGGGGCTAGTCGTCATGTTTAAAATCTTGAATTCCTGAGTTCTTAGAGTTGATTTTTAAACTCTAGAATTTGTTTTCGCAAATGTACTATGAACCTCCTACTGAATTTGGGTATAAACAAACTTATTTAATGCAACGTGAGTGAAGATTTTAAGTTTAAATTCAGTTTACAAACTCAAGGGAGAGAGGAGACGCCTCCAGTCACTCAGGGTTCAACACTCTGTTCCTAGAGTATTGCTCCTCTAAATCTCCCAAAGACAGAGTTTAATTATTTTATAATATGAGATTACTTATAGCATAAAATGATCAATATCAAAGTCTTTTACATGTCTATTTTAAACTCTCAACCAGGATGTCTCAGAGAAGAAAAATATAAATAATATTTTTTTCAAATATTTAGGGGGTTTGGCCTTTAATCAATGCATACATTTTCAGTTTTGCTCAGAATGCTTTAATGAGATGATATGATTTTTAAAAATCTTGGGGACTATAACGAAACTATAATATTAAAATGTTTTCTTACTATAGAGATGTACAGAAATACTTCAATTAATTTGTGATTTTAGGCAGTATGAACTTGTTTCAAATACTCCAAATCACATGAAATTGGTTAGTTTGGAAGACATTTAAAGACTCTGGGAACTCTCCCTAAATATTTTACTGGAAAACATAAGCTGTTTTAAATACGTTGACTGCAATTAGGACCTTGACACCTCCCTCCAAAGGAGATTTTTCATTCAAAGACATGTAATTGGGAAGGTAGTATATATTATTTTTCATATATGTATTAGTTGTGAAAATGTTGCATTCTGAGAAGTGACAGAAATTTTTTGAGACAGATCTAATTTTAAGTGTGCTTAATAATGATTACAAAATTACCAGTAAGATGTTTTAAAGTATAAAACCTATTCTTATTTCCTATAAGTGAAATTATAGAAAATATGAAAGGAAGATAGAGCCAAAATTTATTTCATGTTAGAATAAATAATGAGACAAGACAGGGTTTTAAATATTTCTATTATCTTATTGTGAAAAAAAAAAGGAAAAGGCATGTAAGAGGAGTGAGAGCAAAACTAAGATGATATTATTGATGTCCAACCTTCAAAAAAATTGAACTGCATAAAAACAAAAAGGCTGTATTCCAAACAGCTCAGTGTCAGATTGAGTCCTGCCTATGGAGAAGGGTTGGCACAGTGTGTGTAAAGGATGGGTCCAGGCCAAGTGCCTTGGTAGGGTCTCCTCAATAGAGTTACCCTATAAGAGCACTTACAAAGTTTTAGCTTTCACTTTAACTTTATAATCTTTCATTCCAGGGGAAAGAAAGGAGAAATTAATTCTCTATGCACAGGAAGGTTATTTCATTTGCAAAGGTATTTAAAGCCAAAATTACCCCCCCCCAAATTTTTAATGTTTCTATTTGTTCCTGTTGGTTAACAGAAACTTCTAATAAAAGATAGAAGCAAACTTTTCAGATCTCTGATATACCATGTATAAATTAGTTTAATTATGCTTTCATTTATACCCTCAATATATATCATGTCCATTTACAATAGTGTGAAGAGAGAGAGATTAAAATACTGATCATATTTAAGAAGTTTCTAGTCTACAACTTAGAGTTCTATGCTTATAAGTCATTCATTTTAAACATTACCTGTTTTCTTATTTCTAAAACATGTAGTTTGGAATGATAATTTTAAAGCACTTATTCAAACATTACATTTAATTATTTGAATTGTAGTGAAACCTCCTGATTCTCATCTTGAAGGGGGACTACTTGCATTATTTAAAAAGAAAATATGACACAAGCATATAGAAGTCATGATTATAAATACATGTAGTTTTATAAATCATTATTATATACTAGCAATGAAATTTTAACTGGTTTTTAAAACATGGAATGGGAACATGGAAAAAAATCAAAGGGCTAATTTCTACGACAATAGCTCTCAGGTAGAACTAAAAATATTTATTAAGAAAACCGCTATATACAAATATTGAATCAATCATGTTATACATCTGAAACTAATATAATGTTACATGTCAATTATACCTCAATAAAAATGATTAAAGAAGAGAAAGCCACTAGACAATATTCTCCTTTGCAATATTATGTGATTTATACTGAAGTCATCACACCTATTATTGAAAGTGTACCTATAGTTTATACAGTTCATTTATACTAGCAGTTAGCTCTTTGGCTTATCTATGCATAAAATATCCTCTAAGTGATTGAATCAATTAGGTATATATGGACAAATGTATTGTAAAAATACATTTTATATAGATTAAAGGCAATATTCTATAGTTCCAATTGGGAATCTCAAGAAGCAATTCTTTTTTTGGTAGATAAATTTGAACTGCTAGGAAGCTCAGAGCTAGAGACATGTATACGTTGTTTAAATGACCTCTGTAAGATGACAAATTATTTGCACCTCTGTGTCTCTTCAGAAACCTTTGAAATCTTCTAGGAAATAGTTCACAAAATAAGACAAAGCTATATAGTTGAAAAGTAAAACATTGCCAGTTTCAGTTTCCCATCTCTATCTTAAAAGATGTTTTATATGGCGTTTCATTGTTTTCCACAGGAACCAGAATCATGGTACATCCAAATTTACAATGTCGCTTTTAAAATAAGGTTAGACTACAGTATGAAAATGTCTAAATGTAATGCAAAATATGGTGCCAAGGAGATTGCGTTTTGAAGTTTTTTCGCTCATGATTCTAAATTCATATAGTAGCTACATTAGGTAGCCCTTATGACAGGGAAGTCTAAAATTGGGTTAGCCATGGAAAGATTTATAATTTAAAATTTCAAACACTGTCACACATTTTTTATTGCTTTTTAAACTGGTCATTCTTAGTTCATTTAGTCATTGCTTCTCTGCTAAATACGACTTAGTTGGTAACTAAATTTGTTTGAAGTTATTTTTTATCCAATTATATTAATACAATTATCTATAGAAGGTGACTTATACTGAGTATCAAGCATTAAGATACTTTCTAAAACTTCATAACAAAGTTGGAATGCATTTTAATTATATTTAATACATTTTCTATAATTCTGTTCTAATGCAAACAGAGCCATGAGATACTAATTTGACTCAGTGAGTGAGCCTTAGTACTGAGAAGTGTTGATAAATACAATGGAGAAGAAAACAAATTTCTATGTACCAGTAACCTATTGTCTAAAAGGGGATATTAGACACATATATTTGAATTCCCGATAGATATTCATAAATTCAAATTCAAATATATTAATATAATTTATGGGAAATCAGAACATAAAAAAATACTTCTAGCTAAAGTGATCAATGAAAAAATCATCTCAAACCCAGTCTTAGGGGTGAGTCTTATGTCATCTGACAGAGAATCTCAGTCCAGAATTTCAGCACATTTACTGGTTACCGAATGGCTAGGCTGACTCAGTTTCTTGCAAGTTAGTTTTCTGCTGATTAACTAGATTAATGTGGTATGCACGCAGCTCTGGGGGAAAAAGGGGGCATGAAGTTGGCAGAGGAGAGGGAAGCAAAACAAAGAAACAAGTTTTTAAAAAGTTCTAAGCTAAATTACATTTTTAAATAGAACTAAACTTAGAATGTTAAGTTCTGAAAATAGAAAGAAAATACAGTGTTACCCTTACAGATGCAGTATATTTTCTCTTTATTTTTCACAAGAAAGATTTTACTACATATCATGTATAACTTATCACATGAAACATCTGCAAGATAATTGTTTCCTGTGACATTGAATTGTCATGATAAATAATGACTGCCAAGCAGTTTTCAATCTCCAAATAAACTTTGTAGAATTAATTTTTCAAAGTCAAACTGCTTTATTAAATTGAGAGTTTTTTTCAGTATGTATAGTTGATCCTTAAAGGGCACAGGGTTAGGGATGCCAACCCCACCACACACAGTAAAAAATCTGAGTATAACTTTTGACTTCCTAAAATTTTAGCCAATAATAGCCTGCTAAAGACTGGCAGCCTTACTAATAACATAAACAGTCTATTAATACATATTTTGTATGTTATTTATTATATACTATATTATAATAAAGCAAGCTAGATAAAAGAAAATATTGTTAAGAAAATCATAAAGAAGATAAAATATATTTACAATATTTACTGAAAAAAACTTGTATATAAGTGAACTCCTCCAGTTTAAACCCATATTGTGCAAGAGTCAACTGTATTTTAAATTTCAATTATAAGACGTTTCAGGGTTTTTTTTCCCTATCTTCTTCCTTCATAGTATATCAAAAAGCCTTATCAACAACTAATTTTCATTATTATTCAATAATGAAAATTAGTTGTTGATAAGGCTTCTGAAGTAAAACATGTACATATTTTACTCAATTTTAGGATTTAAGTGCAAAAATAGTACAGGAATTTTTAAATATATTTATGCTTCTCATCATTGTCTTCTGCTAAATTATAGAATTTATTCACATAACATGATACTAACATAAAGGAAATATTTTGATAGCTCTGATGATTATTGATAATAAATTTCCATTTTTATTTCTTTTTCTCATATAAATTTTATTGAAAATCTGTTGATTACATGGATCCTTTTCAATTACTTCTAATGAAAAAAAGTCCTCATAAAACTGTTTCAATGGGATTATATAGATAGATATTATTCAAATATCTGTCTATCTATATAAAGATAAATTTCCATCTGATTAGTTCTAACATGTACCAATATGTCAAACTCAAGTTTGTGTTTCCAATATGGGATGAAATATTTCATTGAATAAGGCCCATTTGTTCAAGAGTTCTTCTATTTATGTTCTTTCTATTACACAGGACAGAGCTAAGATCAAATAAAGTTATGTGGATTTTAATTCACTATTTACAAAGTGCTCTATAAAAATAAAATTATCTGGCAAAAAAATGAGCTGCTTCATAAGTGAAAGCCCCTACACTGGAAATGTTTAAGCAGAGGCCAAATTAACATATGATAACTTCATCAAATAAATTTTTTTGTTGAATATTTGGTACCTTCCAAAATTGGTATCCTGACATAATACCTTTCCCCAGCACCCTCTGTACCTGTTACCCTACCACCACCTTGGCAAGAACCCACAATGGTTTTTACATGAACTAATATAGCAAATAAGTGTAATAAAGTGAACAAAAGTAATACTTGGTTGGTACCCAGGAATTGCATTTCAAGAACTGACTCACTATATGCTTTTATAAAGTTAATCCCTATTCATGTCATTTTTTTCTCACTTGAGAAATAAAAGGATCTCAAAGGTCATTCATATTTTATTGATTAACTATGTTTTCAAAATCTGATCTCTTTAAATACTGTGCTTGGACCTAGATATAAATCAGTGAACCAAACAAGTATGTCCCTTGCCCTCACTCAGATTAAAAACATATTGGGAAAATAATGATATTAATCAGATAAGAAAACAAAAGTATTTGTGCCTTAAACTTCAATTCAAATAGAAATCAGAAATATAAAGAATAATAGTATGATGTAAAAAAGTTCTTGTGTTAACACTGACCACTTTTCTGAAGAATTGAATTTTAAGTTGAGATGCAAGAAGCAATCAATCAGGCAAAGAAGATAAAGATGATGCTAAGCAGAGAAAACTGCACATCTAAAGTCCCAAGACAAAAATAAACCTGGGTTTTCCCATTAAAAGAAAGAAGACCAAAATACTGGAGAGGTTAGCAGGTGAAGTCATGTTGGACATTATAGGCCATGGTAATGAGTTAGAATTTTATTATTTAAGAATGAAAGCAATTGAAGGGTTTAATGTAAAAACTGACATATTCAAATATATATATATATATTTTTTTTAAATTTCTGTTTTGCATAGAGAATGGATAAAAGATTTGGCAAGAGATAAAATGGGGATATTAATTGGGAGGCTACTGTAGTGACCCAAGAAATGATTCTGGCTTTGACTGGAGTCTTGAAAATAGAAAAGAAAAAAAAAAAGAAAAGATGTATTTTGGAAGTTTCATTAAAAAGATCAGGGCAAGTATTCTGTGGGTGAGTGGTCAAGGTGGGTTTTAAGAATGACTCCCAAGTTTTTGACTTGAGCTATGTTTCCTCCAACTAACTGGGGCAAAGACTGAAAAGTCCAGTTTTAAGCAAGTTAAATTTAAGATACCTACAAATCTCTCTAGGATTTGTAAATTAAAGCCAGACACTTCTGTCAGACTTTTCATAAAAATCATCTTATCCTATTTCACATATCACCCATATTTCTTTTAGTCTGTATATGTACTCTCAGCTCAGTCTTTTAATTGTTTCTTTTAATTGCCAATCTATTTCTCTTAGAGTGTTTATTTCTCTGTCACGTCTTTTTTTGGAATATTCTGGATACTTCTTCATCCAGGTCCTGACATGAATATTTTTTAGAGTATATACACATTCCTTGACTCAGAAAGATTTACCCTTTCAGAGAGTGGCAGGTTGGAGATTCAAGTCTACTTAAGCTCTATAGGAATCAACCACTGCTTTGTATAATTTGAGAAAAATAGTCCTTCCCCTACCGTGGTGATCTTTGCCACATGGACTTCAGCCTGACAGTTCCATAGCAAGTATGTGACGTCTCCTGTACACTTTTAATGGCTCCTCTCCAGGCCTTCATAATTGGTTTCTATTTGATGACCAGCATAGCTCAGAGGTGACACTAATTCACAGATAGCCTACTTCTAGCTGAGAGCAGCTCTTTTGTTGAATCATTTTGTACAGTAGCTTGCCAAGAGTTATACTCATGAAGACTGTTCATAAATGCTTTCAATGGTGAAAGGATCTAAACTTTGTTTCAGGCAATGCTAAGTGTGTCTGCCATTTCACAATAAGCTTTCCATTCAGCTTTGGAAATAAAGTTTAAGCCAAAGAATTTTCTTATTTTACATTTGTTTTAAAATGGCATGTCTAAATTCTTGGGAATATACCTCTAAATGTAAGTATATATTTATCACAATTTTTCAAACAATAAAATGAATTAAAGATTAGACAAACATGGAAATTACAGACATGAAAGGAACTTGACATGAGTTGTTTTATATATACATGACAAAGCAGAAACATATCTAATGAAATAATTGCTCTGAATTATATTAGTTGTTTAGTATTTGATAGTCCTTAGCAGAGATAACTTGCAATTTACCTTTCAGGTAATTTCTACTTTGACTCCTATAAAACTCAGTGTCTATTTATTGAGAAAGGAATATCAGTAAATCTTCCTGTTATTATGGTAATATTAGCTCAAGTTAATTCCCAGCTGAGACGGAAAAATATGATTCAGACAATGGAAAACATATGTTTTACAGAGACAGTTTGCCATCAAACTACATCAACAATTTATATGATTAAAATGTTTCTATAAACATCTTTTTCTTGTCAGTGGTAGATGAAAAAGACTTGCTCCCTATTGTTTTATGTGTGTGAGTGTGTGTGTGTGTGTGTGTGTGTGTGCATATATATACACACACACACACACACACACACACATTTTTTTATGAACAGCTGTATATGTCAGGAAGGAAACTTATTTTTACAATGTTATAATTAAAACCATGTATTATTATCTCTTTTGTCACATATATTAAAAGAAATGAAATTATTTCATCAGCTAAGCTTATGAAGGAAATACTCTCTTAACAGACAAGTAGATCAGACTACAGAGGACAGTTCAGATATGTGCGTATTCGCTTATTTAGATGGAATAGTGTATGAAATCCTTAATTTTACACCTGTTGAAATAGAAAAACAAATTTTTTGGAATCATTTTCTTCTTGCAGGTGCATTACAAAAATTAAAGTGTAAATAGCTAATCAGGTCCTATCTACTTACACTGCTTGATGATTATACTCATACAAATTCCTCTTAAAGTAGGAAGAAGTTAAAGTTGTGTGCAATGGCTCTGCAATTTCACATCTCAATCAATAGCTTCAATATGGTGTTCCCTTTGAACTGCTCTTACAGAATGAATTACTGATAGTTTAAATGTTACATTTACATTTATTATTCTCTGATATCACATGGAAAGCCAATGAAGATTAAAGCAGTAGTAATTGAAATTAGATCTTTGGAAAGAAAGCTGGACTATGAAAAGGAGTTTCTCAATAATTAGAAGAGAGGTAAAATTTATCTATTTCCAGGCTGCATACTCCATGATTTGGAGGGTACCATAAAGCACTTTTGAACTACATTTTCTTATATTGACTATAGTCCATTTCTTGATCATAACAAACAAGAAAATGAATAATGTTATCTATTTCTTGATCATAAGGAACACGAGGATGGATATGCTTACTCTACATTCCAATGAAAAATACCATGCTACAAGAAAAAATGTTATTGGTAATTATTATTCTGAGTTTCCTATAATTCTCAATCTCTGGCAAAACAAAAAATTTCTCAATGATTTTATGACTTGATTGAGAACTAAATTTTCTATTTTCTATTCCTACATTGTAGAACACCTCCATTTCCCAAGATGTTTGTGCATTTGTATGCATTTGTTAAGCAAAGTTCAAATTCAGCTTTAGCGGTCATGTTATAAGGACTTATTCATAAAAGTAAAATTAAAATCAGTAAAAAAAATTATATTAGAGCAGGGTCAACACTAATGCATGACATTTGCATTGCGAGAACATGGATTTAATCAAAGGAATAAGTACAGAAAACTAAACATAAAACACCTTCAGAGATTAATATTGAGATGATAGTCATGAAAAATGCAATAGTTTATAATATTGGAAATCAAAGAAAATCATTTGTTCTGCATATTTGATTTCCACTTATAATGAAGTAGATTTGATCTCTATTATTCCACTGATGGTAGAGAAGATGAGTGTTGATTAGTAGATTAATGTTTTTCATCATATCAAGAACACTTTGAATTGCGTATAGTTTCCAACATCACTGAAGTCAATGCTGTTAGTTGGAAAATCTTGTGTTTTGTGTTCTGCTGCTGCTAAAACTTTTGCAGAATCAGATTTATAAAAATATGAAATATTTAAGTCCATATTTTCTAAAGAAACAATGGTACCTAGTGGAAAAATACAGATACGGTCATATGCTATTTGCATAGCGTTGACTATGGTATTAAACTTCACTCAGCCTTGTTTTCTCATTCACAAAATGAAAATACCAATACATATATAGAATATATTTGTATTTAAACAAAACAAAATATCTATATCAAACATAGTTTTGCTTTGAGGTTAAACGTTATATGTACAGTCCCTAGAATATTTCATGTTAAAATTAATGTTTTATAAATGATATATTTTCATCACCAGGCTAAAAAACTATAATAAATCACATAAAATTCCACAGTGTCACTTGATTTGTCTAAAGAATAATTTTCAACATGAGTCAATAAATATGAATCGAGCACCTAATATATATGCAGCAATTTTTATGTTGTGAAAGTGATTTAGGCAATTAGTAAAATGTGATTCATATCCTTACAAAATGTATAGCCTATAGTAAACTTTGTGGTTGACTTCCTAGGAACTATTCCACCTGAGAAAAATGCAAGCACCTTCACACATTCACATTACTGGATACAAAGTATGAAATACCAATCACTGAAATGCCCTTGCTTTATGACAATACTCAATCCAGAGAATTCCCCTACGTCCTTGAACCCTTAACAAATTCTCCAAACATAATTCCATCTTCTGTAATACTCCCTTCCCAATAGTCATTTAACAAGACATCTCACAGTTCTTTATGATAAGCAATCCCCGTTGCTGCCCCAAGAAATACACAAAACTTTGACTACACGTGTGTTTCTGGTGGTCTTTGGCTGGTGGCATCAGCACATCTTTAGGCATTTGTACAGATGGTCTAGAGACAGATAAAATGTTTCCATTCTCAGATGAAGAATGGAAACTTTGTCTAGGATACTGATAGATTCAGAGTGGAGCAGGAGGGATATATGACCCAGTTCTTAGCCAATCAATGCATGACATTTGCCTACTCAGAGTGACTTGATAAAAGATGGATGCATGACTTAAACTAGACTAATCAGAAGGCAGAATGATACATTGATATGATCACTGTGAAACTTGAATTTGCTCTCCTTCTAGGTATTATTGTTTGTGCATGTGACACTGGAATTGCTATAGCCAATTTTCCTGCAATGTGAGTAGCTACCTTGAATAAAAAGAGAAAAAAAAAACCACAAAAAAACAAAAACTGAACAAAAAATCTACAACAGAAAAAGGAACAAACAAGAAAATGATAGAAAGAGTGAGCCTAAACCTAAACCTTACACTGAAATCTTTCATGTCTCTGAAAGTTGAAGGTACATATACCAATAAATCTTCTTTATTTTTCAACAAGATCAAGCTGCTTTTCTATCATTTACAATTAAGACTATTCTGACGAGTACAATTACCTTATAATCTACAGATTGTTGACGGTCACTTAGAGATGACCTACTGGATCTACCAGCCATTACTTTGGAATGATGATAATGAGCAATAAATGATGATTATGACTCCAAGATTTTATGCCTGAATGATTAAGGAGTTTGTGATTCCTTTATGCAAAATAGAAGACGTTGACTTTCTATAGTAATATAAAAATAAAAAGAAAAAATATGGACAACTATTATAACATAAGGGATGCCCAAAGTTACACCTTCAGCTCAGAAATGTGATAAAGAATATGAATATTTTTTTAAAATGCAAAGTTGCTGGACTTATACCAAGAGAATATGTTTTGGTTTTGTGGGGGTAAGTCCATGTACCAAAATTTATTTTATTAAATAGAAGCTAGAAGCAAATATTGTAAAAAATTATTATGATATGGATTAAGAGCTGTAAGAATACTAAAAAGATGGACAGCTTAAAGATACAATCTTTACTTAACAATTATTATTTTCAAGGAGAAGTCTGAAGACTTCTTATTTGAATATATCAAACTCTAATGTAATTGAGAGGAGCCCACTTTTCAGATGGACATAAATGCACCTGCTTTTTACATACCCTAATTTATTCTAAACAAATAACCACACATGTTTATGAGCCATATTATCACATGTATGTATAATTAATGTTTTCAAATAAGTCTATTTAAAATGAGCCATTTCTTAGTACCACATTAAGACTGGAGAAGGAAAATAATAAAAATTTTGCATCAAAGTGAAGTTTTTAATATACAATGTTTATGATCAGGTCTTATGGTGGAATGGGAATTTCTCAAGCTTTATCATGTCTGATAACAAAAATGAATATAATCCAGAAACAAGCTAAGTTGAGTCCCTTGAACACTTGTGTACTCCCCTTCATTTTTCACCTGACAGCTCTGAGCTATCTCTGGATGAAAACCCCTGTTGATATTTATATTCTTCCAGATGTAGCCCCCTGACAGTGCTAGATGAGCTGTGATGGCAACTCCTGTCCCAGATGTAAGACTGTTTTCATTCTTCAAGACCAAAGGACATGGGGGAGGCTGATACGGACGGACAAAACAGCTGCCAGCTGTTCCCTTTTCCTGCCTCCTGGTACTCAGTGTTCCTGGGCTAGAAGCCCAATCCTCATGTTGGCCTGGTAACATTTTGTGATGCCAACACTTTCTGTATGAATCCCCTATGAGTACGCACCAGACACTGTGAGGAATGGTCTGTGGGGTACTTCAGTGCCCTAGTTAGGGATTTTTTGAATTCAGACCATAAGGAAGGCTGTGTCTCTAAGCAGGTGTGACACCACAAATGAGGCTTCAATTCCCTCCAGTTGGAATTTGCTCCTGTTATTTGATTCATCAGCCCACTGGCCAAGTCAGATGTTTCTAGCAGCCTCGGGCTTCCAAAGATAATTATATTATTATTATTATTTTTATCTATTGATACCTCATCTAATTTTGTTGGACATAGTTTATGCTTTGTACCCAGAAAGCACATTTTAAATGTTTTTTTTTAATTCTGA
The DNA here is from genome assembly GCA_004026885.1 of Lyroderma lyra. Taxonomy (NCBI): domain Eukaryota; kingdom Metazoa; phylum Chordata; class Mammalia; order Chiroptera; family Megadermatidae; genus Lyroderma; species Lyroderma lyra. Next base: position 147,842 of record PVJL010002306.1, read on the forward strand.
AAGAATAGATTTGAATGATTTATTATGCCTACTTCATGGCAGACAATAATCATTAGCAAATATTATTACTACAAAAGATTGTAAGTGAGAAGGAAGTGTAAGCCATACTCAAGGCAGGCTGACAATATTTCCTGATTTTGTGTCTCAAGAGATGTCAATATTTGTTTGATTGTCTCAATCATCATGTCTATCCAGGCATAAGTATATATAGTCTGAGTCAAACTCAGAATAATACTTAGAATATATATATATATATATATATATATATATATATATATATATATATATATTAAAAAAAACAACCTCTGTAGCAAAAATGTGTCCTGCAGTCTAGGTTGTACATTCAGATATCTGCTTTCTAAGTCCATGCCCACAATGGTATTTATATAATATATATTTTATTTTCTGACATATATTTACTTTTGGTGAACACAGAATCACACTGCTCACCTCAAGATCCCCAAATTCTGTAACCTTCTTCTTGAAGGAAGATGCCTGGATCCTGATACATTCTTTGGACTTAGGCCCTGATTGTGTCCACATTTTCAGGGCCTCCTGGTCTTTCACATACTGTGGAATAGTCCTCTCCAGGGAAAGCTTCATCTCTTCAAGCTTTCCTTAGCCATTTCCTTCTTGATATCTTTTGGTCCCTAACCATAGCAACAATGAAGTCTGTAACACTGGGAAATATTGCCTTGAAGGTCACAGTGAATAATATTTTAAGAAAATATAAAGAAAATCTATATAGAATAAATGCACACCTATACAAAGTTACAATAACCTAAAAATCTCAATTTAGATTTTTTTATAGTCAGTATGCTTAACTGGAATATTGATACATTAGAATTGTTTGAATGTGCCTATACTAATACTAAAGATTTGAGTTAAATGAGACTTCTTCTAGAATTATTCATTAATATATTTATTAGAAGGAAATAATATGTAAGAATTTTACTAGTATCACAATTGCTAAGTCTTAAATTCATTAACCAAGGCCTAGTTTCGAGCAATATGTTATTAGTAATTTCCACAAGACTTAAATTTCACATAAATAAAGCCTTGATTGTTAAAATAAAACCTCAAATAGTATCTTATTTAGTGTATTGGTGAAGATATATCCAAATTTGTCATTTAAATTCAAATATGACCTTAGTCATTATGAACTATATTGTGAGATCATTTAAAAACCATTCACAGATACCCAGGGATTACCTAATTAAGGAAATACTAAAGGAGTTTGTATTATTGCTAAAACCTATAAATGAACTTTTGACCATAAGAATACATGATTTTCAGAAATCATTGGGTCTACAAAACTTGATATAGTAATCTAGCAAAGATTACATTTTGCTCTTCATGTATTCTCTTAAATTACCCTCACATTTTATTCCTTTTTAAAATAAATTACTACATGTGACAAAATTCTTCCACTGATTGCGGAGGATTGAAATAGCAAAAGCTTCTGTAAAAAAATGACTTGGCAACACATACAATAAATAGTGTTTTGATTTAGGATTTCCATCCAGTTGGAAAATACTGCCAAAATACTCAGAGATACTGAGGGCCCTGAGATTATTAACACCAGTGTAAAAAGGACCAGATCTTTTGAAGACATTATCCTGTTATTTTCTAATAATTGCAGATTTTAAAACTTGTGTGCTAGTTAAAAAGAAATAATTACTGAAAACTAGATCTAAACAGTGAAAAACAAAGGTTTTACCTAATATAGAGGAAGAAATGGTAAAAATGTAGAGGTTTACTAAAATTCTTAAATATATACTTTATCTAAGGGTGTATAAATTATTATTCATCTAGAAAGTAACTGTTTATCAGATTTGGGGATGTGTGATAATGTCAAAAAGGCAGTGGGTAATGGTTCTGTTTCCTTAGGAAACCAGGGGTGAAGAAAAGCTGCCTCCTATTTCACTCTCAAGCTCTCACAATATTTCATCTGCCTCATGTCACATAGTCCTTGGCTGCCTTTTCCAATAGCCAGTCTATCGAGTTCCTTCTAGATTTACATCACTGTCAACCTAGCTTTATCTCATATGCACATTTTATATACATTCTCACCAATTCCCTCAAATTCTTCAGCCCTTCACATTTTAACAAAAAAAATGAAAATCTTCTAATCCTAAAAACACCATCTTTATGCACTAGCCATTCTTATAACCAGATGGTGTTGAAGAAAAAATGGATTTGAAGACAAAGTTATTCATTAATTCCCATGTCAATTAGGCCTTCAGAACTGTTCAGCCACCCTTTCACGAACAAGGGGGCAGCTCTCATTCCAATTCCAGTAGCAGATGTACAAATTCTAAACTCTGCATAGGCTCTCATCCCACACCATCATCCTCACTCTCTGATGATAGCCTGAGGTGACAAGCTTGGAGGTTTTGCCTTGAAATAGAGGGCATCATACAGTTTATTTATTCTTACCCTCGAATTAAAATTTCATCTCTCTATTATTCATCCTCATTTTTTTGTCCTCTTTCTTTCATTCTGTGTTTATTTTTTAAATTAAATTTTTTAGGGTACATTGGTCAGCAATATTGCCTATCAATAAATGATTGGATAAAGAGGCTGTGGTACATATACACAATGGAATATTAGCCACAAAGAAGAATAACATCTTACCTTTTGCAACAACATGATGGAGCTAGAAGATATCATACTAAGTGAAATAACTCAGACTGAGAAAGACAAATACCACATGACCTCATTTATATGTGGAATCAAAAGAACAGAATAAATTAACAATCAAAATAGAAAGAAATTTTTTGAATACAGACAATAGTTTAGTAGTTGCCAGAAGGAAAGTGGGGAAGGAAGGAGGGGTACTCAAATATATGATGGAAAAAGAAGTGACTTTGGGTGGTGAGAACACAATGCAACACGTAAACGATAAAGAACTGTATACCTGGAACCTATGTAATTTTTCTGACCAGTGTCACCCCAATAAAGTTGTTCTTCTTTATTTAAAGCAAAAAGCATTTATCTTTCCACTTAAGTTTTAACCTTCCACTTGTGTACTTCCTTTGGATTGCATCCTTCTGCCTCTTCCAAAATTGTGCTTCATGAAATACCTTGAATTTCTTCTACTTCACTGACTCTTTTAATTTAACCTAGAAACTTCTTCTACTCTTTTATATTAAAAAAATAAAACAAAAGCAAAACAACATAAAACAAAGCAAAAGTTAAGAAAACAATCCAAAACAATCACTTTACTTTTTACTTAGAAACTTCTTGGAATTCTTTATGTTCATTGACTTCCTTCTTACAGTTTTCATGTAGCAAATAAATTTATCTATGTCAAAGTAAATATCCTATCTTATATTGTCCATCACTTGGTGATTACTGAAACACTTGACTTAATGCTATGTTTTATCTTTCTAAATTCAAACCAAAGGTATTGATTATCAAATTGATAGTTTTATGTAATAATATCACATATTCACTGGAGAAAGTACAATACAAAATATACTGTAATTAAAAAATTTCTAATGTACCATCTAGACGTAACAACTTTTAGAATTTTGGTAATTTCTTAACAATTTTCTATCTAGAAGTATATTTTACCATCATACTTAAAATATGTTGCTTACACAAAATTCCTTATAGTAATTTTTTTATAACACTCATACCACAGCATGTCACTGAATTACAAAGTTATTAATAAAACATAACTTTTAGTGGCTGCATAATAGTCCATAATTTGTATGCATTTCAGTGTGGTTTCAAATAGTCTCTCATTGTTGAAGACAGTTCATTGTTTAAGCGTCATGAATTATGCTGTGATAATCATCTCTGTATAATTTTTGTCCTCGTGTTTTATTAATCAGTCAAATGCTATGAGCATATTTAAATTTAACATATATAATTTTCTATAAAGATTTAGCACTGATACTCTCACTACAAGATTATCTACCTCATTAGACTCACTAGTAAATAAATATATTCATCTTTAAAGCCTGCTAATCAGGCAGGCAAGATAAAATCTTGTTAGAGAATATACTAGACTTAATTACTTATGAAACAAAGTTATGTGTACATATATAAACCAATTATAACATTTTTTTACTGTGACATATTTTTAAATCCATTTTCTGATTTTTCTATGTAGTATGTGTCTATTGATTCACAGCTATTTTTATATATACCTGTCATGTTTTCAAATATTTCCCAAAATTTTGCAAATGTTAAAATATTCTTTTCTATAGGTTTGATTTGTGATATATAGAAATTCTAATCATGTTTTATTTTATTGTCTCTATCACTCTTCACTTTAATTTTTGTGTTTGTTTTGATATATAGATATTTAAAATTGTATCTCATTATCTTTTCTATCACTTATGTTTTATAAGTCTTCCTTCTCCTCAAGACATTTGAAAATGCTTACAACTATTTTCTTCTAATTTTTACATATCTTTTCCCCATATTAAGTCCTTAATATGTTGTGTGTGTGATATAAGGACTTAAGTGGATTGTTTCCAAATATCCATGCCCAAGCTTTTTGAGACATCTTTTTATCATATTTAAAATTCTTATGCATATCATGTGCAACAGTGTTTTAGTGCCTTCTGTTCACCTCATAGTTAAGGGAGGGATCCTTGCTCTAGGATTATGGAGTTAGCCAAACATAGGACATCCAACTCTAGATAGATTCGATTGACAGCTGTAGTTTGTTAGTCGTATGTACACACAGGCCAGGGGAGGAGGACACCACATGCCATACAAGACCACATATAGGTTACACATGCAAACAGAATGAAAAACCAGAGTCTGTAGGAGGCATGTTTTGTCATATCAACAGAGTACGTGCCCCCTAGTTCCCATGGTAGTTATGATTGACTTGTTTAAATAATTATGCCAATTGGCAGGGAACTGAAACTTGCTGCTCTGAGATAAGTGAGAACTTCACTTAATCTATCTGAAGTGAGATGGGGCTTGGGGTGTAGGGTGAGGTATTTGGCTAGAGAGTCTCTTCCATGGAAGCAGAGTGGGAAAGAGAACTTTCAGTTAGGCCATTTGAGGCCTTTCTACTTTCACCTTATATCAAGGTAGTACATAATTTGGAATGAGTTCATAAGTACATATCCACTTTAAATTCTTCTAATTGCATACATGTTCTCTCTCTTTGCCTATTTTTCCCTTTCTCTCTTTCTGTTTTTATGGCACTCTTTCCTTTATATATTACCATTTAAATATTTATAAAAAGAAGTGGTATTGCAAAAATAAAGCTGAAGCTGTTTTCATTTAGCAATTTAAGTAAAACTCTACATATCTTAAGAAATAAAGGTTGGTTTTGAGTGTGTGTGTGTGTGTGTGTGTGTGTGTGCGCGCGCGCGCGCGTGTCATTGTTGAAGAGGAGGGGAAAAAGTTAATTAGTCATTTATAAATTAAGAAAATAGATACTGCATGAAAGAGCATGACCAGGGGTCAGCTGTAAGGGTAACATGACAGGAATCCCTAGGGCTTTTGCCCCATGAGCAATCATTAGCACAGAAACATTGCATTGGAAAGATTCTTATTTTTGGGATACTACTTTTTATCTTTCATTATCTTTAAGCTTATATGTTAGAACCCAAAGTACAAAAAAAGGCCCTGATTTTAAATCAATATGCACTATTCAGTTATTCTGTTCACAATTTCAAAGTAGTGGTTTATGAAGCTACGAACAGCTTGTTTAAGTGTCTATAACAACTTAACTCATGTTGTTTAATTTATAATTTACAGGATTTTACATTCATTGCAATTTCCAAATTCAAAACACAAGTATACTGATGAGAATATAATGTGTTTACTCCTTTTCTAAGCCATGTTTTTGACATTTATTTTCTTACACAATTTATATAATCAGTTATTCAATGACCTACATGTAAAATAAATATGCTCAACATATTTTATTTTTTGGGGGGTAGTTCCCTAGCTGGGAATCAAACCCAGGCCATGGCATTGAGAGCGTCAAAGCCTAGCCACTGCAACACCAGGGAAACCCCTCAACATATTTTTTAAAATGTGAAATGTGTCATATTTTTGTGTTAGTGTCAATATCTAGTTTGTGTCAAACTACTCCATATTGAAAGAGAACATTCCAGTGAATATACTGTAGTTCTCAATTCCCCCTTCCCAGCTCTCCTGTTTTTCTTGCTTTCCTTTGGCTTGGCTTGTCATGTTTTGTCACTACTATATTTCCAGTGACTAGATGAATGCCAAGTACATAGTAAGAACTCAAGGAAGTTTTTTTTGAGTGACAAAAATCAATGTTGCTAACCACTGAATCTCTATGAATAGGATAAACTCAGGCAAAAACCTAGATAAGTACAATGTACTGTGTTACTAACAATGCAAAAATAGTCATGTTCCACATCTTATCACTATTCAATAAATATTTTCAGAAATAATAAACCTGTTGCTTAAATTGATTGGCCTATAATTGTACTAATTCCTGCATTAGAAAAATGTATCTAAAAATCTTCAATAATATATGCCCAGTAACTAAACTGTTTTGTTATTTTTGAACAAGGAGAAAAAGAAAATGAAAGAACTTCCAACAAAAGCTATGTATAGCCTTTTGCCTCAGTTGATTCCACCAACACATTTAATTAACATAAACAAAGATATAAACATTTTTATAAAAGCCCTTTAGCATTAAGGTGATAAGTTTCTTCTGCTGTCCTGTGTACTTTCTTCACACCCACTCTAATAAGACAGCAATAATTAAGCAATTAGTATGAAATTTTTCCCAGAGATTTCAATAATATGATGGGGCTTATTGGTTAAAGGTCTGGTATATATAAAAACAAAGTTAAGGGAAAAATAGAGAATAATATCTCATATTAGGAATTTGTTAGAATTAATTATTAAAATAATCTTCCCATGTTGATACAAATATTAGGTTATATGTACTATTCTTTACTTTTTGCAAGAAGTTATAACTCTAAAATTAAATCTCAGTTTATTTAAATATGTCTTATTTACACATTTAATTCTGAAATCAGTTACAGCTCTATGGTTTGAATTGAGATGTACAGAATTGCCCACTTGTCTAAAGATATCTATTCAAGAAACTTACAGGATGTAAAGCCACTCATTAATGGTTAGATAGGATAAGCTTCTATTAAAAAGAATATATGTTTTCTAACATCATTAATACACCACTGTTACTGTTCATTAATAACAACAAAAAATTATTTTTCAAATTCCTACTATGTGCATAACATTGGAGTAAGCTCTCTGTGTTACCCTAAAACAAAACCAGTCTATACATACAGTATTATTTATTTGAGGAAGAAAAATATGAAATGATATAATGTACAAATGTGGAAAGGAAAGAATGCTAAGAGTTAACTAATATGGAATATAAACACCTCAAGTTCCAAAACTAAAACACTGGTGTTAAAAGAGAGGCTGACTGCCTTTATTCTTGCCCCAGAAGTTGCATATTATATTTAGTATCTAAAATAGAGAGTATAGAAATTAAAGCCTTCTTGTTTTATATTAGTACTCTATATGGTAGTTTCTGGAAATAGACCCTCAAACAAATACATTCATGTATAGAGCTATAACTGTAAGAGCATGCTAAGAGTGGCAGTGTAGTCTGCCCTGGATAAGCTTAGTCTAAGTGCCAAGACAAAGTGCCAGGGAATAGCTTAAGAGTTTCATGGGCTGTGAACGCAAAGGTTATGGTGAGAGTAAACCAGAGAAAGGCATGAGAAAAGGGCATGAAAAACCACATGGAATTTCATTCACCAGTAAGAATTGAGGTCAACTTTGCAGAATTATATCCAGTTTTCTAAAGAATTAGCACCAACTTTATATTCCGTTTTCTAGAGTGGCCAAGAAATTAATTTGCATTTGACATTTATTTCAATCAGTTGAACTGCAATAAGGTTAACTTGTGTGAAGGCTACAGACAAAGAATCCTGAAACATTAATGCTTAATCAACTGCATACGTGCACTTTGATTTCTGAAGTCAAGCTACTTAAGAGAAAAGAGAGAAACCTATATATCTAGTAATTGGCAGTCACGTTCTGGGCAGGACATTTACAGAGTCTGCTCCATCTCATCTCATTGAAATTATCAACAAGTAATTTGTAAATTCTAATATATACAACATATAAAGAAGCTGTCATGGAAAACAAATTAAGTAGACCATCTCTGGCTTCCATGATTTTACATTTTAATGGGCAAAATATTAATGAAAAGGCAAAGTGTGAAAGTCAATGAATACACGTATCTGCAAGGTGCTTCCTGTTCCAGGTCCCCTGTTGACTAGAACCCAAACATAGGACACAGGAGAGGCTGCAGTAAGTCTACATCATTTTAATCATCTCTAAAGGGAAAGCAAGAGTGAGAATCTTAATCAGCATATCTGGCTAGTGACAGTGGTTAGACCAGAAGACATACCTTATATATTTGTATCAATAATACATTCCAAAAATTGTGATATCCCTAATGGAAACAAGTCAGTACGTTAAGCTTGACACACTGTGATTTTTGTTTGTTTTGTTTTTCAAACAAATCTTTTCTCCAAGAGATTCTGCACATCTGTTCTATGATAGAGCTCAGTTGGTTCAAGATGAGGTCATCAGACATCCTTTGTTTTAATAAGATCTCAAACTTCAAAAGAATACTCTCATAAGATGAAAATTCTCATATAAAGTCTCAGATAATATTAGATAACCAGGGTATGTTCAGGTGGAAAGAATGTCTCAAAAGGGAAAAAGTAGGTTTAAGTTAATTGTCACTCCGTCATAAAGCATTTTTCTTGGGAAAGAGCACTGTTAGTCTATGGAGATTTTTCTGTGTTAGCTTCTCGGTCACTATGGGCTGCCAACACTGACTAAAGCTTCAAAGATTAACAATGCACACTCTACTTGACCCCCACCCAACAGTAAAGAGGATAAACTGTGATGGCAGACTGGAATTTAACTGTTGTAGGAAGGAAGCTTATTGCTCTTAATGAAAAGACTCAGACATTTTATTTGCTAGAAGGAAATTGCAGCAACCTAAAAGACACAAACACCATTTGTTTAAACTACAGAAAGAGTTAACTTAATTAGTTTAGAAACAGGAAATTTTGATGATAGTAATAAAAGTACTCTTTCCTGTTCTAGAATGCATAATTCAGCCAGCGATGCTTTCCTTATTACCCCTATCAGCTGCACTCCCCTTATGCTGCTGACCCTCATTAATTAATAATTGTATGTCATGGGTAAGATGAGTCTCTAACTCAGTCTCTTTGTCGGGCAGATTTAAGATCCATTAAGGTATATTTAACCCTGAGTGGGGAAGAGAAATAATTAGTATTGATGAGCTGGAAATCAAGTACCTTGGAATAGTCAGGTTGCAGTTGTCTGGGAAAAGTAAGCTGGGCTGCATTTGAGATGCACAGAAATTCTTCCTTGTTATACGGGGAAAAGGTTCACCTCTGTATATAGCAGGGGCATCAATTTTTAATACTGATTTATATTCAGTGTGTCTTGCATGTAACTACATCACTTCTTTTTTTTTAGGAAGAAGCAGCCTGGTAGATAAAACTACATATTCAATTATGTATAACTTGGTTTCTTTTCTATTTACTTTTGCAAGCCCATTTGTTACTAAATTATATATATTTTTAATTACCTTTGCTTGGTGTTCAGAAGGTTAATTTAGACTCTCTAGAGTCCTGTTAGCCAAATGACCTGTTTTGGGTTATGGGCCTTTTCTTACCCTAGGCAGGCAGGACAAATGACATGACTTTATTCACACACTGGTCTTCAAGGATCTACATCAGGTTAATTCTGAATCCCCAGCCCCCTACCCCCAAACCACCTCCTCTCTCCCACCTACCTTGTGCCCTTGCCCTACCTCCTCCCAGTCAAGACCTTTGCTGTTGTTCTACCTGCTCCTCTTCAGGCTGATTTGCTCATTCATTTCCATATTCACTGCCCTTTTCTTTAGCTAGATTTCCTACCAAGCTGCCTCACAGGTTTCTCTTCAAAATCTCCTCATATTTAAGAGACTGCAGGATACAAAAATATTCTTTGACTAGGCATTTATGTTTTCATTTTTATGTATATATACAAGGACTGTCCAGAAGAAAATCCAGCTATAAATGCCTCTATTTTTCATATTACAAGGTGGGATATTTTCCAGACAGCCCATGTATAAAACCAATATATAACCAATATGTATGCAGTATATACTATAAAAAATTATTAAATTTATTGGGGTGACATTGGTTATCAAAAATTACAGGGGAGTTCCCTGATGGTGTGGTGGCTTAAGGCTTCAGTGCTGGTGCTGTCAGTGCTGTGGCCTGGGTTCGATTCCCAGTCAGGGAGCTACCCACATACCAAAAAGCAAAAAAAAAAAAAAAAAAAAAAAAAAAAAAAAAAAAAAAAAAAAAAAAAAAAAAAATTACATAGGTTCCAGGTGCACATTTCTACAGTGCATCATCTGGTGTTGCATTATGTGTTCACCATCCAGGGTCAGTTCTCCTTCCATCACCATATAATTGACTTCCCCTCCCTCCTCTCCCACCCCTTCCCTCCTTGCCCTAACCACTGAACTATTGACTGTGTCCATGAATTTTTGTTTCTTTGTTGCTTTCAGTTTTATATTCTACATACGAGTGAGTCATATGGTTCTTGGTTTTTTTCTATCTGTCTTATTTTATTTAGCATGATGATCTCCAGGACCATCCAGTTTGTTGCAAATGGCAGTATTTCATCTTTTCTTACAGCTGAGTAGTATTCCATTGTGTGTATGTACCACAGCTTCTTTATCCAGTCATCTGTCGCAGGGCACTTTGGTTGTTTCCATGTTTTGGCCACTGTGAACAGCGCTGTGATGAACATCGGGGTACCTAAGTCTTTGCAGACAAAGGTTCTCTCTTAATAAAATAGAACTTTAAATTATCATTAGACTCATAAAGGTTTATTGATTTACCATTTCCCTAGTGTCATATGACCAAAACAAGGTTTATGTAATATGTTCAAGATTCCCTGTGCATACCAATGTTTTCAAGAAATCAGATCATACCAAAGATTTTGATCTGTTAGGAGACAGGTTATAGGCAACATTCTTTGAAAACCTGGAAGAACTTGATATCCTTCCTAAAATCAAATATAATTGAGCTAATATTACTTGTTTAGATTTGCTCATTTGAAAGTGTGTAACAGAGATTTAAGATAATCATGTAACAATTGAACCATGACTAATGGAAATTCTAAGGTAAGTAAGAAAAGGAAAAAGCACTATTAATAATAGGGTTTGTGTGGCTGTGTCCTTGAAATAAAGAGTGATTTTGCTCAAGTTTAGTGATTTTATCCTTCTCTTCACAACATACAGTAAGATTCTGAAGACTAGTGATAGTAAATTATTGAATAAATGAACAAATTAACAGCCTATAGCCAATCATTTGAAAGGAATACCATAATGCCCTCTGAGCCTCTACCTTAACTTACCAGTCCCAGGAAGATAAAGAAAAGAACAAACAATTGTCCCTTGTCGTTCTCTTTATATTCTTAACATTAGAGACATTCACAGACTAAAGAATGCCACTTTTTAAAATGTAACTCTAAGTGGAAGAACCCTGGGACACGATGTTTTGCTTAAGCATCTCCTATTAGAAAGTTAGATTGAATTTGTTCATCAAATTAACTTAATTTTACCGTAAGAGGCCCTAAGTTTCCACCTGGAAGAGGAAGATGGAAAATGCCTTGATACCAGGCTGGCAGCAAGAATTACTGACCTTTGAGTCAAGCCTTAGAAAAGCACCAACTTGAGAACGTGGTATTGAGAGTGAAAGCGGCATCTAAGAAACATAACAGGACTTGGGATAAAAGTCCATTAGCTGAAATATGCAGAAAAAGCTTTCATATCTCCCCATCATCATCAATTCATATTTTCATGTTCTTTAGCTTTCCTTTTTCTCTTCTGCTACCCTAGGTTTTGTTTTTATTGTTGAAATATCAAGTTTTTCCTTATAAATCCTATTAATACATTCATGATAGAAAATAATAAAGAGAAAAGTAAATATTGCATAATTATTCTACTCAATGAAATAGTATTCATGTGATAATATAAAATTTCTTCCACTTTCACTAAATTTTTGATAGAGTAAATATATCATTTCTGGAAGAAACAGATTATTAAAGTCAACTCATATATGTGGAAAGAGTAAATAATTTTTCTATGAGAAATTTTGTTTATTAATGTCTTTTATAAATAGTGTATTTTTAAAAATGCTACCTTTGTATTAAAGGCTGATATTCATTCAACCATACATTTAGAAATATTTATCAAGAACCTATAAAAAGTAGAACTCACGTTGGTGTTGTGAAATAAATATAACAAAAGAAACTAGTGTCCTGCTCTCAAGAACTTACATTCTACTGGGTTAGACAGAAAATAGCAACTAAAAAATTCAATAAATTATTTCAATTAGTGATAAATATTATGAAGAAAATAAAAAGGATAATGTGACAGTGTCAAACTGGAGTGAACTGTCAGATGAAGAGGATATTTAAGGGTTTCATATGTGAAAGCCAGTCTTATAAAGATCTAGGGGTATGAGTAGTACTGTGCTCTACACAGACTGACAGCAGTGGCCTTGAGGCAGGAACAGAGAAAAGTATGTTCAAGGAGAAAAAGAGGCCTTTGTGCTGGATATGCAGAGAATGAGCAGAAAGATTAAAGGAAATGTCCAGTGACATCTGGAGGGTCTTGCAGTTCATAGTAAAAAAAAAATTGGATTCTGTTTTAAATTTAATAAGAAGCCACTGGGGAATTTTACTCAGTTTATATATAGTTTCTACACCGTAAAGTGACATGACTCCTACCTTACCTTTATTTGCAATAAAATAAGTCAGAATAATGAAATTAAAATAAAATATAACATTTTGAAAGGCATGTCGAATTTAAACTACCTAGCTTTGTTCTTTCTTTTTGACTTTCTGTTTCTGTAAATTTTTATTTTCTGAGTAGAAAGCAATGGTGAGAAGTTTAGAGGAAGAGATTCTTTGAAGAGGCCAAGAAGTTGGAATTAAATTATTGGCACTGTGATAAAGGTTCTGATTTGGATTTCTTCCCTAACTTTTTCTTTTCATTTCCAATGGGAAAAATAGAAGAATGTGAGTTCATATGCAGAAAGGCCAAGTTTGATTTGGTTTCCTTGTAAATCCCACATAACTAGAATCAGAATTATGTCATTCTTACATATTTTCCCTGTGTGTGTGTCTGAACAGTGCGCACGCATGCGAGAGAGAGAGAGCGCGTGCAAATTTTGAGATAAAAAGTACCTTTAAATAGAAAAGGAAAAGCTGGTAGTGGGTAGGAAATTAAGGAAGAGAAGAGGATTTAAAAATAAAAAGGAAATGGCTAAAAATATATTCAATTTTATTTAGGATTTTGTGGGCCAATAATAATCAGTTTACTAATAAATATTTAGTATAACAGAATAACCTGCACTTTGGAAGATGGTTGGGAAATGTGTTTGCAATTTTGGTGTAAGAATATTATTCTTTCTCCCTCTTCTCAAAAAAATAGAGATAGAAATATCAACATGGAGAAAAAGTGTAAGAAAAGAGGTAAGAACATGGCTCTGGCAAAGGTGACAAGCATAATGTACTTGTTAAAATTAAAAACAAAATGAAGTCCAAACTTGAGAATTCCCTAAACAGACAAAACCACTTAAATTATGCAAGCAAAACTTAATCTAGCTTATTTTGTAAATGTAAGTAAAATTAACTTAGGTTATTTCTTATAAATGCCTCTCATAACCATGAAAGAAGTCATCTTCCTAAAAATGGTATAAGATAATCACTTTTAATCACTCCCCTGCTATCTGGAAACCCCCATTGTAATAACCAATCACTCTAAAGGTTAAAAAGCTCCTAATTTTTACTTCATAAGCCACCCTGTAACACCATGGCTCTGAACTTCATATCAGTTTTTGGTTGGAAAGCTTCCAGGTCATGAAGTGTTCTTAGATGTAAAGTCTTACTAAATACTATTTTATTGATCTAGCATTTTTAATTTTGCTATTTCTGGATTTTTGACACACTTAAAGCAAAAGAAATTGACAAAAAAATTATAATACTTATTATGTCATATATGAAATTGTCTGTTTCTTGCTGTTTGGGTTAATTCTGTAAATATGTTGATAGAGACTGAGTGTGAATACAGAAAGATAAATACAGTCTTGCGGACTTTTAACTTTAACTCATATTTTAAACCCATAGAATCTGCATAGCAGAAGTTTCTGACAACAGCTCTATAAGAGGGTTCTGAAATGGTCTTTTTAGAAATAAGTCCCTTCAAGCCCCCAAAAGCGTGCTTATGGAATAAATTGAACTGATCTACTCATGAGGTTTCAGAAACTACATGTACTTTAATGCAAAAATGATTCTGATTGTTCATCTGATTGATTTAAAGTTAACAAGAATTTTGTGACCATTATTACTTTATAAAGAGCACTTTAGTCTCTTAGGACATTGCAAATTATCACAGACATAGAAATGACAATTAACGTGTTGCATGGCTGAGAAACAGGTACTGTGTTAGGTGATTGGCTAATTCTGCCAAGCATTGTTCGAAGTAATTGTGGCCAACCCCAATTTCCCAGTAATAAAAGGAGGCTCAAGAAATCGCAAAGGTTTTCCTGAAGTTTCACACTTAGAAAAGGCTACAAATAAATTCAAGCATTAGTATGCGTAACTCATTTTACTACCTAGAAATTTAAAATGAAAAGAGACTGAGGGTTATGCTGACCAACTTTCCACCCAGTGCTGGATTGCTGTTTCTAGTATGCAGCACTAGTGGTCACGCAGCTTCCCCAGCAAACTCTTCACCTCAAGAAAACAAAATATAATCTTGGCTCACCCTGGATATTTCAAATATCCTTGATGTGAAATTCATAAAAACAAAAAATGTTCAAAGATTAGAAATACAACATCTATGTCATTAATCTCAATCATTAATTTATAATAATAATGAAATTCTAATAAAAACCCTAACAGTTTTTTCAGAGATGTTAACTGTCTAATGTCATAGTGCAAGAGAAAAACTTAAGTAGTCAAAATAGGTGAGCTGTCTGGAATGTATCCAGCCATGTAATATGAAAAAGAGGCATTCATGGCTGGATTTTTTTTTTGGACAGCCCTTGTATACAGTGTGTGTGTGTCTGTGTGTATAGATAGATAAAGAGAGAAAGAGAAAGAAAGAGAGAGAGAGTGGAAGAACTAAGAATTAACCGAGAAGATAACTACCAGATATAAGGGTTCTAAATGCTAAAGACATTTATAACAGTGTGAGTTTGGGAAACAATAAAACCAAATAAGGAGCCCAGAAACAGTTTCATATAATTCAAGTAGCAATACAAATCATGGAAAAAATATGAATTAATCAACAAATATGCTAGGAAAATTAGTTATCCATATAAAACCAATAAAATTTAATCATACCATACACAAAAATAATTTCTAGAAATTTTAATTACTGAATGTAAAAATAAACAAATAAAACTGAAAAACTACTACAAGAGAATATAAGCCATCATCTTTGTATCACTAAAGTAAGATAGAATTTATTTTTTTAAAAATAAACAGCAAAAATTATAAAGGAGAAAAAAAGAACAAATATATCAAATAAAAACATCATGTGAAACATGAACTATATCCAAAACAATGTGAAAAACGATAGAATACAGTAAAAGAAATGTGCACTCCATATAGACAATAAAAGATTAGACTCCAGAACATGGATGTGTATGTATATATTTATGTAGACAGGTAGCTAGACAGCTACATGGATGAGAAAAATAGATGATAGACAGATAAATTCTTTTATGGACGAAGTCTGTCTGGAAAGTATCCAGCCATGTATTATGAAAAATAGATTATTATGAGGCATTTATGTCTGGATTTTTTCCAGACAGCCCTCGTATTGTCATTTAACAAATCACCCCAAAACAAAATTATTTAAAGTCACAAAAATTATTCATTTTACTCACTAATGTGTACCATGAGAAGTAGTTGGCAGGGATGATTGGTTTCTGTTCCATGTTCCATGGACAAAATTGTAATTTTTGGACCTCTCCATATAGTCTTCTACGTGTATCCAGTGTAGTGGTTTCAGGGTAGTGTGAATTCTTACCTGGTAGCTCAGGGCTCCAAAGGGTTTGTTTCAAGAAATTAAGGTGAGAGCTGAGAAAACTTTTATGACCTACACTCAGAAAAGGACCAACCCTATTTGATGACTTAGTATATGGGACTACACAAGGGTGTGAATACTGAGAGACATAGATTATTGGGGGTTTCATTTAAAATATATATATGAGGTCAGACATTTAATTTTGTGAACTCATCCTAGAAATAGTACTACATACCTCATTGCTGAATATCACTATAGTCACCTTCGAACTAATCCCTTGGGAAGCTATGCACTGACACCAGCTCCTAAGCCTACACTTCAAAGCAATTTTGAAACTCTTTTTCTGGAATGGCCATTAGACCTTTCATTATACCCCAAATCTGACAACTAAGTTTGCAAACTTGCCACTGTGCTCTTACATTGGCAGCACTGTATAAACAACTTGGTAAGGTGTCATAACCTTGGCAAGCTCTGATGACCATTGCAGAAAAAGAGTTCCAAAATTGCTATGAAGAGTAGACTAGGCACTGGTGTCAGTGCAAAGCTTCCCAAGGGGAGTACTTTGAAGGTGACCATAGTGATATTCAGCAATGAGGTTTGTATCACTTTTTCTAGGATAAGTTTGCAAACTTAATTGTTCACACACACACACACACACACATCACAAAACAATTTTATAAAATCAAAACCTGATTTTAAAAAAGAGCAAAGAATATGAATAGATAATCTGGAAGAGGAAACTAACAGGTCAATTAAAATATTGCTAGCTCTAATAATAAAAACAATACACATCTGAAATTGACAGAATTTACAATCTAATAACTTCAAGAGAAATGGGAATCTAGATTATTAAGATCACTTTAAAAGACAATTCAGCAGTACCTAGAAATTTGAAAACTCACATATTTCTGGCAAAGCAATTCCACTCCTACATATCTACAAAAAGCTAAAGGCAGCATTTCTTATAATAATGAAAGAAGAAAGGAAGGAAGGAAGGAAGGAAGGAAAAGAGAGAGACAGAGACAGAAAGGAAAGAATAAATCACTTAACTGTCTCCACATAAGGACATTGACGAATATAATGATGGTTTATTCAAGTCATTTAATAGGGCAGTTAAAATAAACAAACTACACCTAGATATATTAACACTGAGAAATATATTAAAAAAAAAAACCCACACACTATATTGCCTAAAATAAGTTAGGTGATAAAGGATTAGTAAAATACTAATCTAGTATTTAAACTTTTAGTAGCAAAATAATGTATAGTTGAAGAATCATATACATATAGCAAAAGTTACAAAATTATGAAAATACTGCAAACTAATTTAGACTGAGTGGCTCCGTGAGAATTAAAAAGAAAAAGGCAAAGAAAATCAGAAACCAAAAGGAAGGAGGAAGGAAAGGAGGAAAAGAAAGGAGTGAGGCAAAGGCAGAGGAAAAAAACATGTTGAAGAACACTTCTTCTTGCCTAGTTAATGAAAGTTAGAGAAATTGATCACCTCTCCGGAGTTGCTGAATGGTTCCTGAACTTGGGGTATACTATTATTACTACTAGCAGAGAAGACTTCGAGTTACAAATCCAAAATAAAAACAAACAAACAAAAAACTCTGGTCTTTCCTAAAAGATGCTTGCATCCCTGGTTGGTTGTTCTTCTCGTTTTGCCTCTCCCATTGCTCCTGGGGCTGATGCCTTCCTGGAGGCATAGCTGCTCTGGGAGAGACAAAGCGTCCTTTTCTTGGTGTGCTTGTTTATAAAATTGATGTCAATATCACAACGCAAATTATACCTCTGCCTGATCAGAGAGCTTGGGTCATGAAGAGTTTGGGTTTAAGGAATACAAACCCAGCATTAAAGTTTCTTTTGGACCCCAGTCTTTGGTGGAGAAGTCATTCCTCCTGTTCCCTTGTTGAATTCTGTTTC
The DNA here is from genome assembly GCA_004026885.1 of Lyroderma lyra. Classification (NCBI taxonomy): domain Eukaryota; kingdom Metazoa; phylum Chordata; class Mammalia; order Chiroptera; family Megadermatidae; genus Lyroderma; species Lyroderma lyra. The sequence continues at coordinate 165,909 of PVJL010002306.1, forward strand.
AGCAGTTTCATGACCTTGTCTTGGCATCTGGTCCTATTAGAGGCTATCCCAGCCATCTGACATCTGACATGCTAAAATAACTTTGAAACTCTAACTCAACTGACAAGCATTTCCATCAGTTCCCCACTAGGAAAACAAAAAGTGTTTGTCCAACACACTCATTATAGACATATGGTCATAAAGAATTTTTAATCAGGAAAATCAGTTTTAAAAAATATGGTGGAAAAGGCAGTCAGTACTTGTGAAATAGTGGTTAGAAGAGGAATTAGTATTCATGGCTGATTTTTAAAATTAGTAGTTTCTGAAATGAAAATAGCAATGAGTGAATTATGATTTTGTATATTCTCTTTTTTTTATATTTTTAAATAAAATACTTGCAATATATATTTTTGCTTAATTACAAAACTGGAGGTAGATTACAAAATATGCTAATAATAGATCTTTATATTTATTAACTAATAATACTTTAGTGGGATTATTATGAGAGCAGGCTCTGGGACCTGAGTTTTTAATTTAAAAATTTCAAACACACTATTTCAATTGAACACCCTTTGCTGAAATTAGGTTATTTTCAAGCTCATCAGAAAAATTGTGTGTAATCTGTTGGTGTACTTCAGGTCTTTTAGTCAACCTCACCTCGGTCTGTGCTCGGGTGGAGGTGTGTGGGCTGTCATACTTTCCTGTGAGTCCCTTTGTTTTTACAGAAATGATAAGCCTTTGCCACTCTGTCAGGTCTAGTTGAAATTAGCCTCCGGGATCAAAAGTTATTAGTGGAAAAGGATAGGGCAGACTGACATAGTGATTTTCTAATTCTATTGTCCTAGGAAAGTAGGCTAATGAGGGTTGACTGGTCCAAATAAAAATGATTATGAAATGCTCCAGGCACCACACCTCTATAAATAGTGATGGGAAACAGCCTATAAAACCTCTCCTGCTGCCACTGATGCTGGGCTGATAAGGTGAACTCAGCCCAGTTAAAAGGAGAATGAGACATCCTCTCCCCAGCTCTCTGACCTCTCAACCCTTTTGACACTGAGATGATCCTCATCATTTGTTTAAACAAAGGATTGTGATATACATATATACCTAAATCATGTTCTTTCTCTGTTGTCCTCTTGTATAATTCAATGTATTTTCCTTGTATATGAACATATGTGCCTATAAAAACAACTCAGGAATGAAGTTTCATGAGTGACTTCCATCTAATAAAGGCAATGCTGAAAAGGTGCCTAAAGTGAATAAGGTATCCTCTGATAACAAGTAATTTGAAGTATTTATGAATGACACCATGTTTAGGAACTGCTAAGAGCCAGTGAGACTCCTCCAATTTGCAGTATACAACTATTCAGAGGTGCTCTTTTTCAAGTGCCCTGGACTCTTTGAATTGTATTAGCAAATTGAATATATTTTATAAGACGATACCTACAGTACTCTACATCAGATCCTGGGAGGACAAAGATACAGCATTCCAGTGGAAAAATAAACAAACAAAGAAACATTCAGAGACATCCATAACTTTATAGGAACTTTGTTATGTATACTAAAGTAGGTAACACAAATCAAGAGGAAATAATAAATTGTTGAATGAGTGGTATTGTAGAAATTTGTTCACTATTTAGAGAAAAACAAAAGTAGACCCTTATCTAATATTACATACAAAATTGGATTCTACATGGATTACAGATTTAAGTTTTATATGTGTGTGTGAGTGTGTGTATTTAACTAAAAAGTTAACACAAAATGTATATAAAACACATTTTTTTCATATATAACACACTAAAGTGGAATAGAATAGCTTTTCAAATTAGGAGTCTGAACAAACTTGAAAAATACCAAGCAAAATTTGATGATTTTAACTATGCCCAATAATTAGTAATTGATGATCACTGCTCTTACTTGACAGGAGGCTCTCATTTGGCTCCTCCAGTTAGCTGATATGTTTTAAAAACTTTGGATCTCTAACATAACTGGTCAGCATCTCTGACAGGTTTCCCCCAGAAAGATATGTTATTCATATCTAAATTCACCCAATCTCTTCCTAAATGTGTAGCCACCCTATATGGATAAATATATTAGGGGAATGAAGAGGCTACATGGCCAAATGTAAAAGATAATGATATATTGGTAGAAGATCTTGAAATTTCTAAAAGCAACAAGAGACTCCTTAGGAAAGTCACAGTACACTTACAAGGCAACTAGTTTTTTTCAAAATGAAAATCAAAAGACAAGCATATAATGAAATGCTCAAATTTGTTCAGAGTAATGCAGATTAAGGTAAGGACAGATCAATTTAAACCTTTTAGGTTGGCTATAATTAGAAAGCTGGATAATGTCGAGTATTGCTGGAGGCATATGGGCTTAAGAAACTTCACACCCTATTGGTATGATTAGTTTAGTAAAAGCGAGGAGATATATACTCCATCAGGTAGCAGTTCTGCTTTGGCTTTATACCCCAAAGAAACTACCCTGTGGTTTATGAGGAACATATATGAGCATGTTCACTGCAGTGCTGTTCAGAGTGCTGTGGAGATGGAAATAATCTAGGCGTCCATGTCTGGAGAAGTCCATAGACAACATGTGTATGCTCACCGAGTCAGAGCCAAAGGATAATGGACCAGAATACACATAGTATACAGATCTAAAAAAAAAAATGGTTTTTGCAAAGTAATAACAATGATTTGTATTAACAAATAGAATGATATACAACACAATATTACCTAAGTATACCAGTACTTTGAGGTCTCAAAAACTAAAACTAAAACAAAGAGATATTGTCTTCATTTTCATGACCCATTTTTGAAATAACTGACTTTCACAGTTTTTTTTCCATAAAATTAGTGAAAAAAGCAATTTCCCATTGGAGAAATAAAGGGAAGGATTTTGTGCTGCTATATTTCAATTGTGAAGTGACTGGGCTCAGTTTGGTTTTCGAATTGCTGTTCATTCCTTTATAAAGCTCACTTTCCCCCAAATATTTACCTGGAAACAGCTTCTTGGTGTCTCTCTCTCTCCCTCCTTCTCCCTTCCGTCCTTCCTTCTTTCTCTCCTAGCCTTGACCTCCACTGTAAGGAGAATAAAAGTGACAGGAAAGTTATGTTCTGTAAGCACGAAATTCTTTGTACGAGTAATTAGTACAAACAAATACTGACTGAGTGCAGGGGCGTGCTGGTAAGAAGTCACAATGCACTTCATAAACACAATAGCCAACTGCTTACAGTACAGTCAACACGACTAAATGTTCTTTATAATGGATGGGTTTGGCATTAACAAATCATTAAGCAGGCACATGTGTTAATTCTTGCAGAGGAGGACAAATCACCTCTGGAAAACTGCCCTAGAATTTAACTTTTTTTCACTTTGAAGTAGGTTGAATTAGGAATTAGAAAATTCAAGACCTATTCACCATTCAAAATTTACTAGTCATGCAAGGTTGAAAGATGTGGTAACATTTCTGAGCTTTGTTTTGTTTCATTTAAATATGAATGGCATAGTACTCTGATGGCCTAAAGAATGAGATTTGAACACATGATCCCTTGATCCTTGAATTGGGCTGAATGGAAAGATTCATATGGTCCACAATCAATCCCCTTCTTATGGAGATGGATTATTATACAATGATAAACTTATAAAGAAATACATCAGAACTGCTACTGAAAGGTATATTGAAAGAATGTCAAGCTCCAACTTTCTCAGTAGTTCAGCGATAAGGACAGTGAGCTTCAAGAGGTTCAGTGCCTTTCCAAGATCTACCAGGTACATAATACGGCGGCTGGTGCCAGAAGCCAAATCTTTTGACTCCCAAATGAGTGTCTTATTTGTAAAATGAACTCTAAAATTATGTGATTGATCAAATCTGCTGTCTGATGTTAGAAACTCCAAAAACTTTTCTCTCACACAGAAAACCCCAACATTGGAGTACTTATTTAGTGGAATAAAAAAAGAATACTGTCTATATAAGGATAGGTTAAATACACATTGTTATCATGGGCATAGTTTGCTGGGAAGCACTAGGATTAGTTTATCAGTTTAGTGGAGATATCTTTGGTCTTACAGAGATGAATGACAGACACCTATCTATGTTCAGCAACGTGACATTAGCAGTCCCAGGTCGGAACATTTGGAGTATTGAGAACAGTATAATATTGCTATGAAGACAGGAGATGATAGATCACATGGACATAAGGGCTGGCTTAAAGGAAGGGGAAGGAAGAAAGAACAGGTATTGAAGCAGAGGACTGTCAAAAAAAAACCCAAAAAACAAGGTTCCCATAAATTGGCATTTTTATCAACAGCCAGTCATGTATTTCAGCTTCCCTTGCTCCAGATTGACCTGTATAAAGTAAGCCTAACAATGAACTGAAATAATACTCTCACGCAACATGAAATAATGTACAATGAGTTTTGACATCGATGTAGCCAGGCATTCTTGGAGTTAAGAAGGCATATTCAAAAGGAAAAATGAAAGCTCATGTGTGCTTCAACTGACTGCAGGCTCCAGAAGAGAAAATCATTAAAATCTGTTCTAAAAACCTCCTTAAAATCTAAACTTGCATACAAAGACTGTTGTGAATCAGTCAATGCACATGCATATGAATGTGCGCTCATGCACACGTTTGTGTAATTTCATAATATTTTCCAATATTACTTGTTTCTTTACATTTTTAAAAAAACATAAATTTTAGGTATTATTTTATCTTCAGGTTTGAAATTAATTAGCTTTTTCATGCAAAGAGAATAATTACTAGAACTTGTAGTATTCTATATATATCTGATATTTATACCATAGTATAGATTTGAATATTCCTATATATTCCTATTTATATATTTCTATATTCCTTTTCTCAGACCCAAGTCTTCTGAGGATATATAGGCTAACTTGGATTTATTTCCAGGACTTCAGGATTGTTTCTTAAAGCATATCTCTAAGCTTTAAACAGGGCCACTGGTGGTAGCCTTTGTATAAATTAACAAGCAAGTGTCCGTTGCTCGGGGGGACATTCATTCACCAGGATTCATGACTTGGCAAACACAACACGTAGATTGTGTTTTTGTTACCACTCACTCTCCTTGCCTGGATGCCCTTGTGGAGAGAAAAACTAGTGCAGCCATAAGTGAAGGCCTTGTCTTACAATAACTGGCAATGAAACAGTTAAAAGCTGTTAATTGGCAACTTTGTCAATCTCAATCAGCCAAGAAACTTGTCATTGTAATCTTGCAATTTTTCTCCACTTGAGGAGTTCACGTGTGAATATTTTCATATTCACAATATGTGCCATTTTCTTGCTCAAAATCAGAGACAAAAGATGGTGACTGATTGGGAAAAATTATTCATAGTAATCACAGACTATCTCTTACGAATGTGTGAACTCCAATTCACATCTATTTAAAGGAAAATGTTTTCAAGGAATTCTCTGGATTTGTTAAACTTTCTCTATACTGCTGGACTGGTAACTCCCTTAAGATAACTCTTATTAATATTATTGAGTAACAGTATTTACAAATTTGGCCAGCTTAGAACCCTCTCAGCTTTTTCTAAACCTACTGTGTAATGAGTGATTTGTTTATTGTTTGTTTTTTTCCAAACAACTAAGAAAATACAAAACAAAAACAAAACCCACAAACACATTTTTATGAGTTATTTTAAAAGAACAACAAGAACCTCATGACTATGTGCGTTAATCAAACGGTACTCATGTGCATAGAGTATCAACACATAACAACCTTAGTTCCCACTCTTCCATCCTTTCTTATTTCTTCTTTTTCATGAGACTAAAAATAAAGCTTTATAGTTCTGATGCATTTGCTGTTAAAGATTCTGACACTTTAGCAGAAGAGAACTAGTGGCAGCTATTTTTGAAAAATATGCTGAATGACTAAAATGTGGATTTGCATGAAGAGCAAAATTAATTCAATCTTTAAGAATTATTTTTCCATTTTGAAACATCCACAATAAGCAGTAGTGTAATTAAAGGTCCTTATTTGTGCTTCTCAGAAGATAATGCATTCAGTTACTCCTCAGAACACAGCCAAATGTAGACAGCAATCTACTGTGTTCTGAGGATCGGTTGGGCTGGTTTCTGTCAAAGTAATCATATAAAGCATATTTGTGTCAGTATACAGTGATACTAAATACACTCAGCCACCTGGCTTTTGTTCTGTTATGCCAAGAGCTCCCTAAACTGATGGATTCGTAAATTACTCTCTTCCAGCAAGTGCTAAATGATCTGCTGATTGATTCTTTCTCTTGTCCTTCAAGCACATCTGCACAAATACATGACATTCTATTAGATAGTGGAGACAAAAGTCCTGCCATATGCATGAACTTACACCACGGTAATCCAAACTGCACCATGCCATGCCTGTCTTCTTTAAACGTAACAAAAATTTCTCCTCTTCTCTTACTGACTCATCTCCTCCTAGAGCTGTCCAAATCTTTTCCTCCATACTGTAGCTAGAGTAATGGTGGAAAAAGGAATGAAGTAGATTATTTGAAGAGATATTTAGAAAATAGACTATGTTGAGCCTGAAAGTGATTAAATGTGAAAATGTCTATTTGAAATATTGCTCACTGCAAGTTTCTAAATTGTATGGAGAAAGCATAAACAACACAGTGTGATATGGAGTGTCATGACATAAATACATGCACACTGCCAGAAACCTAGAGAGACTGTCCATTAGGATCTGATGTATTTGAAGAACCTGGAAATAGATTTAAATAGAATGGGGAGAGTGAAGGAAAATAGAAGGAAGAAGCTGAACATGTCTCTAAAGTTCCTGAATACATACGATGAAAAATGGATGGTTGTGCTTTTGATAAATGAGCACTGAAAGAGGACCAGGTCGACTTGATCCAAACATAAGGTGTTAAAGGGTACTTTTTAAAATAAAGGTAAAATCATAACTCTCATACAAATATAAAATGAACATATATTAAAGAGTCTATTTAACTCATTAATTAATGAGAACAGTAAGATATTACAATCAGTTCAAAGAAGCACCCAAAGGAACACACACATAGAAGCAACTAGGACTGCAGAAATGAACTTGCTTAGTAGACACAAAGCATGCATCTTCCACAAGGAGAAAGGAAATCAATTGTACTTTATAAGACAAACTTTATTTGCACGTCTAGGGACAAGAATAATTTGCATTTCTATCATTCATCCACATTCTCCAAAGTAGTAAAGCTCAGAAAAAATGAAAGGTGTAGAGACACCGAAGAATCAGAAAGGTATATTACACAATACCTAATTACCATTAAAATACTCAGTAATCTTTTTGATTCATTTTAAAGTACTTCATAATTTTTCCATACAAAAGTGATTTAGAGACACATGTGCAGATGTCAAGTGATGCCTATATATGAGTCCACTTCCTTCCTTCTGGTATATCCTCATACTAAGCATGGAGTCAAATTGGCTTAAAAAAATTGAAAAGGGCCCCTTGTTTATTCTGCTCTTGAACAATTGATAAATTACTCACTCCCTACATTGTCATAAAAAATGGATCATTTTTATACTCTTTCTTCTTTACTAAACAAAAAATAAATTATTATTGATAAAAACATATGAACAAGAAAAAATTACATTACCCTATGTATTAATTTTTGCCTTTCCAGGCCCAACTGAAGTTTGTACCTGATCCATATAGCTTTCAAAATATGAAGCATGCATCTCTCTGAATAGTTTACTCTGAAATGAAACAAAGTGAAAAAGTACTGTTGTGAGAAATATTCAGCTGGAAAGGAAGTGAGTTTCAGAAAAGGACAACACTGAATGAAAACTGTGAAAAGTGGTTTGTATTTGATTTGTGTCAGTTCACATTTAGATGGTCTCAAATACCGAACACAGTAAATATTTGTTCTTTATTTTAAAGGTTTCATCTGCTTTTTTCCCTATTGTGGGCAGAAGGGAATTTATTAAGTAGATTAAAGTTACAGATACAGGGTGCTATCTTCCCAAAACACAGGTTTTCTTAGAATAGAAGCAGTGTTGAAAACTATTCAGAGGAATCAATATCACTTAACCTTCAGACATTCTGAGAGCTGTCAACTCCTTTCACTATTTAACACAGTGCTGGCACCAGAAGTGAAGAGCAAGTGTTGTGTTCAAGTGTTTGGTCCTCGGAAGAGTTTCCAAAATTCTCAAGTGGTTTTGTCTTTATTGCCCCATGTTTAAAGTGGGCTTACTAATAGTTGGAATATGTCTGCCACGTAATGGCTGTGATTACTAAAACCTTGTGTATAAGCCATAGATTTAGTCATCAAGTCGTCAGTATGGTGACATTCAGTGGTATTCAGTTTTAATGTATGATAAACCAACCTACTATTGAAATGTATTTCTAAAAAGCAATCTATGAGAATATATTTTTGAAACCAAGAGATAACTAAACTCAGAAAAATTGTATCACCCTAACTTTGAATTTTCACAATTTAATTGTGATCTTTTAATTTGAATCTAGCAGCTGACATTCAGAGCTTATTTTCATTGTAGTACTATCAGAAAAATTGTCATGCTATGTCTTAAGGTTTCTTTTCTTTGTCAGCTTTCTTGATTCTCTCCCTTCTCACAGCCCTAATAATGAGAGAAAACATGCCTACCTCAGCTTACCACATATTTTATCATTCTAAGTGGATCATCATTTATACTGCATTGGGATGGATGCTGAATGAATAAACTAAATACAGGTTAGGCACACAAGCTTGCAATGATCAGTTATCTTAGAGCAACTGAGTGTTGATTTATGGCAGTCCTTTCATTACACTTTCATTTCTTTTGCTTTCTTGTTCCATTTTCATATATATAGATATCTATACACACGTATATATCTATATATAAATATAATATATATTATATACTATATGTAGAGTACATATTAATAGTATATATTATATACTATATTTATATACCATATGTAACATAGTATATATTAGATTTAACTTCAGTTTACTTCTGCAGTCCATAGATGAACTTTGGAGCTCTTTTGATCCCTAGAGGGTTTTCTTTCATTCTTCTGTGGTTATAAACTTCCATGTCTTAGTTTAAGTTATATTAAGTTCTTGACCACAACCTGAGATGTGCCTAAATGGACTTCCTAATGACTATGACTGTACCATTCTCCTGCCCTGTTGCAAGCTATTCTTCTGATGGACACTTTTCTATGTTTTTATATTGATGCTCTATTTTCAATAAGCTCCTCCTAAGGTCCCAGAGACTTATTTTATCCTTTCTTTTTTTTTTGAAATGCAGATGTCCTCTATAAATTAGCATTTTTTTGTATAAATCTAAAAATAAACTGCTTATGTATGTGCATTCTCCTGCTCATTTTAGGGAAGCTCCTCTCTTGCTAGTCACATTTGTATATTCATTCACAAATATCTCTCCTAGTTCTAGTCAGCTGAACATATCTATACATTCACAGTGGTTATGAGAAATGGTTTGTTTGTTTCCTTTATGGGTTATCTTTATCTGACAGACATAAAACCAAAAATTAAAGATTTATTTTGTTACCATCCTAATTTAAGTTTGGTATTATGGAAGCAAAATATAATAAGGGTTGACTTACTTATTTTCTAATTGAAACACTGACATTTAAATTCATTTTGAGTGTAATTTTGTCATTCATTAACACTTTGCACTTTTTTCTATGCATATCCTTCCCATTTCTAACCAACATCTCCCTTCTCTCCATTACACAAAACTACAGTATACAAGTATGACATTCAGGCTTTTTTTTTTTTAACCTAGCTGTGAAGTAGTCGTAAGAAGCATTGCAAAGAGATGGGATATGCTTTTGTTTGACTAAGAGAGAAACCAGTATTACAATAGTCATAGCATGATTTTATGCTGTTTTCGTCACCCTTCAGAAATGGGTGGATGCACACCTTGTCACACCATTTGGATGTTGAGGTGGATAATGCCAAAAATGGGTCAAGAGGGTATAAAAAGATTTATGTACATCATGAAACTTTCTAAGGAGACAAACAGGCTTCCAAGTATCAAGTTAGAACGTGGCTTACAAGAGCCAGAAGGAGATAAGGTTTGGTTTGGTTTTGGTTTTGGTTTTGGTTTTGATTAGGCATTTGTATTGGGGTGAGGGTTTCCATATGTAGATTTGAACTTCCCCCTGTTGCCAAAGGAGAGAGCTACTTAGCTTTCTATTGGCTTACTCAGAAGTGGGACAAAAGGATTGAAGGCAAAGGTGAGGATTGAAAGTTATCAAGTCAAACATCCAAAAATGAAGTTATATTTTTTATTATGTATGTAAACTTTCCAAAATACTGGACAAATACATAATAACTGGTTTCTAAAATCAGTGATCATCTATGTTAAAACAAAGAAAATATTATAATTTAATTCAAATTGGAATTTTGAGTTATTCTCAAAAACCTAGTAAAATAATTAATATATATACACATATATACATACACACACACACACACACACACACACACACACACACACACACACACATACATTCATGCATACATACCAGTCTTGGTTCTTAAGGTAAGAATATATTATGCTTCTAGAATGAAACACTATATAAATTCTAATTTATAGACACTATAAGAAGGTATTACAAGATGTTATAAAAGTAACTTAAAAATAATTCTGATTTGTATATGACAATTTAGTTATATTACTCCTCAGATATAAATATTAACCAGAAGTACCAGAAATATTTCTGCATTTGAAATAAATTTTAAAACCTTGCTCCATGCTTAACAAGCAAGTGAAATTGAGGAAGTACCTTTCCATTTCCTTGATTATGAAATAAGATACTGTCATTTCCATTATAACAGAACATATGTGTTCCTTAAATGTTACTGCACTATACAAGATTGGCCAGTAAAAAAAATGACAGGCTTTATGGGGAAAATGAAGTTAGTGACACATACTAAAAATTTTCATCAATAAGACAAAAATGGTAGGAATATACAATCATAAAAATTATACAAGTTTATACTTATTAAATAATAAAGAAATACATATATGTTATAATGAATATGGCACTTTACCTTGAAAAAGAACTAAAGTTTGCTTGTGATTGTCATTGGAAGTATTGCACCTTGTTAGTTCTTGTGAAGTGGTGAAGGATGGCTATCTGAAATTGGAAGGAAAGCTATAACATCAGAGGTAAATGATAGGTAGATGTTTGAGGTATGTTCATGTGTGCATTTCATGTATTCCTACATGGCTTGGTTTAGCTGTGTGCAGTGTTCTGCATTTACCTAATGTTTCTCAGTTCAAATCATATATACACAATCCACAATTTCCATTATATCCAAATTATTCCCTAATATATCAATTGCATTGAAACAAATTTGCATTTTGAAAACAAATACGTAGAAAAACTGACTATATTACCATCTGCCTTGTCTTTATTGTGATGGTTGAGGACACAGATCTTATAGTCTGACTGACTGACTAGGTCTAGATTCCAGTTCTCACCTCTTTGCTGTGTGATCTTGGACACAACATGTAAGATCTAAGTGTCCCTCTCTCTTCATCTGTAAAATGAAGCTAATAATTGTTTCCAGCAAATAGGCTTTTTTTTTTTTTGGTATGGATTAAATTCTTAGTGTGTGGAGAGGATTTTGCACTGGTTCAGAAAATCTTAAGCATAAATATTGCCTTTAATAAATGAGGAAATGCCTTAGTGAAAATATTTTGTAAACTAGGATGCCATACAGACTTGAAAGCACTTATTTTTGTATTACGTTGTACCATACATAATAATTGCCAATACTTGATCTTTTTTCTTCATCAAACACAGAAATTTTATGTGGTTCATTTTAATATTTCTTGTGCTTTTTGCCTTTATAATACTTATATATCTGGTAATAATTTTAGAATTATATAATATTAGCTTAAAATTAAAGAGGTGGAAAATATGTTTAATACCATATACAATGTAAGCCAGTTACTTTAATTCATGCTTCAGTTAACTAAATATGGATTGCATAAACCACTTTCATAACTAATATTCTTATTCTTAATTTGTACTTCTTCCAGTTCTAAGGCATTAAGAATATAAATTAGCATGAACATTTTCTCCATAAAGGAAAATTTGAAGTGTTCTATTAAAAAGCACACAAGAAGGTAAATTAAAGATTAATGGTAATATTCCCCTTTGGAGAAACTGAATTGGTTGTAGACAAAGACTCACTGAAGCCTTGGCACAAAGTCGTTCTGGAAATGTGAAGAACATATTGTCAGTTAAAACTTTTAAAGTTTGAATACAGATGTTCGTTTCATATTTTATTGTATTTTTTCATCTTCTTCTGTTACTCAGTTGTTTTAAGTTTAGTAAATTAAATTATTTAGCATTTCATGGATAGAGGCCCAATTTATCTGGATTTGGTGTAGTGTTACACAAGTCTGAATATGGTAGAAGCACTTTAGTCTCAACTAGTAAATTTTCAAGTAACACTAATTCTGAATTTTGTATTTTGATTAATATCTGAGGAGCTGAGTCACGTTGCGATGTTGTTTTCTGTCATCAGTCTGTCTCTTTGAAATAAAATGAGTGACAGAAAAGAGATCAATCAGTGTACTTTTATTTGCTGTGAGAAACGACACCAAAGCAAATTTCAGTGGGTTCACAAGACTGTGCTACTTTTAAAAGGAAAATAAATATTCAAACTATTATTTATAGAAACCAGATAGAACCTATCATTCCATTATCTTTTAAATGACAGTATTCTTTGTAAATCAGATGTTTAATCATTATGCTATTTTCTGTGTATATTTACTTAAAATGAAATTTACTTACAAGAATTGTCAAGCTGATAAAATACTATACCCATCAGGATTTTATATCAATTTTAAAAATCATACAGAGATAACTGTACATCTATGGATTGTGAAATATTTCATAAAATGTATCAACTATATAAAGCTCCTAAAACCATCGACGTCAAATTATAAAAATGGCAAATTGTTGTAAAACCAAGTTTTTAAAAAGGATTTGTTGAATTACTCTTGATTATTGGATACAGTCATTTAACTATTTGATAATAATCTATGGCTTTGTGATAAGGTTTATTGTAATCAAGTTTTTTCTGCATAAAGATTAATCTGAATGAAATCTATATGTTTAGCAAATAGATTTTCACTTCATTAGAAATCATATATTTTTACATTTGTCAATTCCCTGGCACAAGAAAATTTATATTTCTAAGAGAAACCAGTTCAAACAAAACCTAGATAATTTATTTTTCAGGCAAAAAACAAATGAACAACAACAAAAAACAACACATAAAACAAAAAAAGTAAGGCCATAATGCTTACACTTACAAAAAATGTAATAGTTTAACTTTTATTTTACAGTGGAAGTTACCATCAAAATTTTCTTTTAATACAACTATATTGAAATCCTGTGCTGAAGTCTTCTGATTAGATTACAATGGGGCATTGTGGGGAAGGGAATTGAATGGGAGAGAACTACTCTAAGCTTTCTGAATGGAGTGGAAAGGCTCTGTGATGATTGTCTGGAGACCAATTTTCACACCTACTGTGTCTTAGGAAAATGGTTTGCTGCCACTTCCCACAGGTAACCCAAGGAGAACTTTTAGGTTCACTGGCATTATTTCCAGTTGCAAAGGGTTCCCCCAAAGGGCACACTGAAATATGTCCCACTATGTCAAACAAGATGCAGGACTCTCAGAATGTTGTTTAGAATGAGAAAAAAATTTCCTGTCATTGTGATATGGAAACTATAGGAGAGAAAGACAAGACAAGGATCAATTCTAATTCTATTTTAACACCTCGTATTACCTTGTGAACAATGGAAAATTATACTGCTATATGTCTGGCATTTATTGAGTATACAGTGAAACTGAAATTAAATTATTGTAACTATAATACAATATAATAATAATCACATAATACATATTAGATAATACATATTAACATTCAACAGAAGATGAAAGTAAAAAGAAGGCAGTGTTCCTTAGTAAAAAAAAGGCTTTTCATTTAAATTTTGCAAGTGATGATGTTATATTTTCAGTTTTACAGAGGAGAAAACTAAATTTCAGAATTATTTGTATTATCACCTTTTATTTATTTTCATAGCAGTGTTCCTCAAGCTAAGTAATTTGTTTAGACAGAAAAACTTCCTCTGAGAGCATTAAGATACAAATGTGTCTCAGCAAAAGGGGTATTACTCTTCCTCTATAAACTTAAAGTAAGGAGAATATCTCAAACTCCCATATCATAAAAAAGTTGAAGGTTAAAATAATATGTCAATATTTTATTAATTGATATTTTCCAGTTTCCCACTAATTTTCATCATTATCATTGCTCTAATACCATAATTCTTACTAAAAAAATCAGTGTTTTAGGACAAGTAACAGTATATTCTTAGAAGCAAAAGGATTATACTTGATACCTAAAAAATAGTTTTATTCAGAATCCTATGTTGATCAACATCCATAAACACTAAAATTAGAATGGACATAAATCCAGACAGCAAAAGAGCTGTAATTTTTTAAGAACATAAAACCACTGCAGCTAACCCTTAAACAACATATTTGAACTGCACAGGTCCATTTATACATGGTTTTTTTTTTTCAATAAATACTGCTAATATATTTTCTTTTTCTTATGATTTTCTTAATAACATTTTCTTTTCTCTAGCTTACTTTACTGTAAGATTACAGTACATATACACACCATATATAATATGTGTTAATAGTCTATTTTATCAGAAAGGTTTCCAGTCAACAGTATGCTATTAAGTAGTTACAGTTTAAAAAATCAAATGTTGTATGTGGATATTCAAATGGGCAAGAGTCAGCACCTCTACCCATGTTATTCAAGGGTCAACTATATTTAATCTTTGCCCTGGTGATGACTCAGTTATAGCAACTGTTCCAATTAATGCAAAAGTAAACCTAATTAATTCATTCTAATGTGTGCTCAGCAAGATGAGAATCATCTGCTTTTCATCCTCAAGCAATTCGCAAATTACTAATGTGGAGATAATTTATATTCTATCTTGAAATATACTTACTATATAGAAGTAATTTTTATATATCCTGAAAGAATAACTTGAAAAGCTTTGAGGAAATCAAGAACAGTTTTTTTTTACTAAAATTCTGTTTGATAAATTATTCACTAGAGTAATATATATCAGTGAAAATCCAAGAGAGGACTACAGAATTTATGTCCAATATCTGGATCTGAAATACATATAGACACATACACAAGCATTTGCAAACATGAAGCAGACTGTCAAATACTTGGCCAAATGAAATAAAATTAGGAAAAGCAAACAATGAGAAAGGTTATGGATTTAAAAGCACAAATTGACTAGTGTGAATTACAAGGATGGTGAAAAGTTCAAGAATATTGTTGACTATCATTTCTGAACAATCTCCTCATTCAAAATAAGGAGTCACCCTATTCAAAAATAGTAGTTTGGTGTGGTAGAATTATGACTTCTGTAAAATTTTTTGTTCCTTCCAAGGCTTACTGCAAATACGTTGGTTTCAGCAGTTTCAGAATTCTACTGTAACCAGATGATCTTATACAGGAGCATGGCAGTGACATCTGTTCACTACACATGCCTATATTCTCCTCTAACAAACACCTAGGTAGAGAATGGCAGTATCTGGGTAGAAAACTGTCTTCTGAGAATTGAAAAGCTGATGCAATAGACATAAGCATCCATACCTTTGACCTTTTTAAATAATGTATGAAGAAATATGTCAGAGAAATCAAAACTCCTCTACAAATCAATAATTCTTTGTGTTTGGCTCTCCAACCCAATTATCTATCAAGCAAAGACCTGCTCTAGCTGTGAAATTAGGTGTCATTTCCTTCTAGATCCTCCCTTTTTTCCTTCTACATGTACCCCTGCATCTACCCACACATTTCTAAATGCACAAATCTTCCTATGCCAACTCAAGAATTTTTTTAATTTCATTATTTATTCAAGAAAAAAACCCTCAACAAACCTCATATAATTTTCTATGTATTTTCTCTTTCCATTTTTTCTTTTGGGTTTTTTTTTTTTTTTTGCCTTTAGATCATCTAATTTAAACACAATTTTTAAAAATATAGTTTAACCTCAGAATCTCCCCAGTTATAAATGGCCTGAAAGGAAGACAAAATGAAACTACCTAAATACTTAGCTCTATTATCTTCCAACTTGTTTCAACTCCTCATCAAGTAGCTAGTAAAGTTGTGAGTATATGTGAGAGAATCAGCATGACCTGAACCCAAACATAATTCTATTTAGTTTCTATTAAACAAACCTTTCTTGAATACCTACTCTTCAAGCCAAATTCTAGGGGTAATTCTTGTTCTTCAGGATTTCAAAGGCTAATTAGTGAGAGAGTGATGTATATAAAAACAAATCTCAAAATAAAATCTCATACTTTATTTAAAGTAGGCACAAACATCTCTATGGATTATAATAAGGAGCATCATTCTATTGTGGTTCTTCCTTTAGAACAGTATGTTACAGAAATCAGAAGCACTGTAGAGGTTCCTACATACCTTCATTCTTAAGATTTTGAGACAGTTGAAAAGTTTAAAAATGCTATTCGGTATCAATATGATTGATCATCAAATAAAATGGATTTAAGACTGAATTTAACTTGGTTCAAATTTGTGCCTTAAAACTGAGTTATCAGTTAACCTTTCATTTTTCTCTGATGAAGAACCTTTATTATCTATTCATTAATCGTGAAAAAAAAGGATGGTTTCATGGACGAATGTGATTTTTTTGTTTATTTTTATATTAATCTAGATCCTTCCCCAATATAATCAACTCTAATTACATTAACTTATTTTGTAGGTTCTATTT
The DNA here is from genome assembly GCA_004026885.1 of Lyroderma lyra. Classification (NCBI taxonomy): domain Eukaryota; kingdom Metazoa; phylum Chordata; class Mammalia; order Chiroptera; family Megadermatidae; genus Lyroderma; species Lyroderma lyra. The sequence goes on from PVJL010002306.1 coordinate 182,727, forward strand.
TACATACTTGAGAATAAAAGTAGAGATAGGTTATTTCCCTAAACATAGGCTATCAATTATGTAATTCACATGGGAGGCTATTTAGGGTATCACGATGTTTTAGGGCACCTAAAATATGCATTTAGTTTTTCTTTTCCATTAAGGAAGGCAGAGAGGTCCAACCAGAAAATATGGCTAAAATAAATTAAATGTATGAAATGTATTACATATTATAAATGTATTGAATATATTTATCATCATGTATTAAAATATTATAGCAAATATAATAAAAATTTGTTATATATTTTACTGTAAAATTTTCAATATCTACCATCATGATTTTATAATTTTAAAATAATCTTAGAGTCAATTTATTGACAGTATAATTTATATGTGATGCTAAACAACCTTCTATAAAATAGTTCTCTTTTTTCTGGTGTTTCCAAATTTATGATAAAAACATATGAATGTATAAATCTAAAGGAAGGGAAAATGTTCATTTGTATAATACTAAGGTTTTACCAAAAATGAAGTAAAATAAACAGAGCAATGAGTAAGTTTTTAGAAACCAACACTTCCATTCCAACTTTTGTTCAATTATGCATACCTAAAGTTGTTACCATCTTCCTGTTAATATTTGACCACAATGGCTATATAACAATAGCTAAAGATTACTTTTTACATAAAAGGATTTTAATTGATTTTTTAAACCAAAATAGTCTTTATGTGTCAGAGCTACAGTAAATGAATTGTTCCTTGGAAGTAAGCAGCAGGAAGAAAATGACAAGTGTTTACTATATATGATAGCTGTGCTTCATTGAACAAGCTCAGTCATGAATTAACAGAATAAGAGGAAAATGAAATAAAATTGATAAGGGTTTCAAAAAGAAAATATAGGAAAGAAAATTACTAAAAGATAATTGGCAATATGGTCAAGAGATAAAATTTGAGAAAAACAGGTAAATTGCTCAGAGAAAACAGTATTAAAAAGAAATATTTTTTTCATTGTACAGGAGCCCAGGTATAGAAAGCTAAGTCAAGAAGGAAAGAAGAGAGGAATGTAATAGCAAATACAAAGTGTAATGTGACACGGAGACAAGAAAATAATACTCCAAATGTATGCCCCAACTCAAAAGCACTGAAGGTGCTTATTCTGGGCTACAGACTTTATTTTCTTATTGTCATGCCTCTTGTTTTTATTCCCTTAACTTTCCCACCAACTTTGTTCAGGTATTCCTCAAGTGCTTTTTCATCCTTGTGATGCAATGATACCTAAGGTATGTTATCCTTATAGTGGATTTTGGAAATGAGAGAGGGCAATCATAATCATACAGGTCATATTTAAAGCCTCCATGCATTATATCTTGTCACATTTCATAGCCTCAGCAAATTACATCATCAAACCCAAAGTCTGTGATCCAAGAAGTATATTTTACCCCAAGTTGAAGAGGAAGAGAATAGTATTTCATTGAATAAAAGAATGTATTACATTAAATGTCATTGTTACAGTATTACAGATCATTTAACCAATATTTGGAGAGTTTAAACAGCTTGGTAAAGTTTTAAAACACAAATAACAAAGCTAGGATTCAAACATGTTGCTGTTTTTAGAACTTACAGTTTTAATTATTGTTTCATTTCATGTGGCCACTCTGATCTTCTTTTGATTATTCGGGCACAACACCACAAGAAACACACACACGGACACACACGGACACACACCTCAACACATATAAACCCACTCGCTAAACTTTTATTGGCAGCATTGTACAAACAACTTGTATCATAAGGTGTCATGACCTTAACTCGGTAAGGTGTCATGACCTTAACTCGGTAAGGTGTCATGACCTTAACTTGGTAAGTTGTCATAAACCTTGGCAAGTGCTGCCAACTTAAGCACAGGGTGGCAAGTTCTTGAACTGACTTGTCAGCTTTTGGGCATGATGACTGCTCTGATAGCCATTCCAGAAAAAAGGTTCTAAAACTTCTTTGAAGAGAGGACTAGGTGCTGGGGTCGGTGCATAGCTTCCCTAAGGGAGTACTTCAAAGATGACAGTAGTGATATTTAGCAGTGAGGTATGTAGCACGTTTTCTAGGAAGAGTTCACAAAATTAATTGTCCAAACTTGTACACATAAAGTGATCAGATTTAACTACACAATGCATATTTAGCTATACCAGTTATAACAGCTGAGTAATACATGTGTATATATACCAATGTAAGTGAGAAGAAAAAAATATGGTTAGCATCATAACGGTTACCTCTTAGAGAATATTAATAGATTTTATAATAACCTCTTTAAGGATATGAGAGAACGGTAAATATGTGAAACAGACCACTATAAAGACTGAAAAAAATCAGCACTGTTTGCATCACATGAATGTTATATTGTCAAGAAATGATTAAATGATTTGCAAAGAATCTGTACCATTTATTTTTCCTGATTTGAAAAATCAATTTAGAGTTCTTCTCTAACTCTGACATTTTCTTTTTTTAAAAAAAATCTATTCTAGACATAAGTATTTCTTGAATTTCAAATAAAATCTGGACTTATGTAAAGATATTTAAAATATTTCTTTAAGTGTAACTTATTCTACTTCAACATTTAGAACATCTACAAATTTTGGTTATTACTCAATACTAACATAATATTCATGTTATTATACAAACAAGGTGTAGTAACAAAAAGTTATGCTGCTCATGAAGAAATACCTGTGAATGAGATTTTAATGAGCTCCATTTTTTAAAAAAAAATTACCACTTTGATAAAACTTAATATACAGTAATCTCCCTTTTATGTGGTTTCATTTTCTAAAGTTTTAGTTACCACAGGTTAACTGAACTTCAAAAATAGCAAATAAAAAAGTCCAGAAATAAATAATTCATAAATTTTCAATTATTTGCCATTCCACGTAGCATGATGAAATCTTGTGCTGTCCTACCTGGGACGTGAGTCATCCCTTTGTCCAGCTCACCTATGCTACATAGCTACCTGCCCTTAGTCACTTACTAGCCAACTCAGTTATCAGGTCAACTGTCACAGTATCACAAATCTTGTGTTCAAATACCCTATTTTAATACTCTGAAAGCCATTCACATTATTTTTATTGCAGTATACTGTTACAATTGTTTTATTTTAGTATTTGTTGTTAATCTTTTACTATACCTAATTAATAAATGAAACTTTATCATAGGTATATATGTATAAGGTCGGGCTGATAAATTTTGCCTCCACTGTAGTTTGTTTGTTTGTTACATTAAACATCTCTAGATATAAATGATTCTGTGTAGTCACATGGTATCTCCCCTCCATCGTTCTTGACCTTGCACACACAGATGCTTACATTTTTCATCCAGTGCACATCGAAATGGAAGAGTTCAGACTCAAAAACAGACACTATGACTTTCCCAGCCGAGACCCGAGTTCAGAGTTTTTTCAGCAGTATTCCGTGGACTGACTTATCTTCTCAGGGTCATACGTTATGATGGACCCAAGTTTCATCACCTCTAATCATCTTCTTTAAGAAGTTCTCACTTTCTTTTTTCAAAATTTTCAAAATTGAAGGAACTTATTCCACTATTAAAAATTCAATAACAGCACATTGTTTGAACCAAATATCTGAAAACTCTTCCATTTCAATGTGCACTGTGTGAAAAATGTAAGCATCTGTGTGCGCAAGGTCAACAATGATGGAGGGGCGATACCATGTGACTGCACAGAACTAACTGTATCCAGGTTTGTCTAATGTAACAAAAAATATTACAGTGGAGGCAAAATTATCAGCCCACCTTTGGATAGGGAAAAAATCAGTATATTTGGGGTTCAGTAGTATCCGGAGCTTCAGGCATCCATTGGGGGTCTTGGAACATATCTCCCATAGATAAGAGGGGTTAGTTACTACTGCATGCTTAAAGTTTTGAGTTAGCTTCTTAATCAGTCTCCCTTTACAATTTTATGCATATAAAATAACTCCACTTTGCCCATACAATCTCCCATTTGCCCACCTAATATTGAGAAAATTCATTTTGTTTATATTATGTTTGTAGGGTGATTTAATAAATAGGCATGGAATTAAAATACTTTGCTGAGTAATATGGCTTGTACAAGCAGTTTGCATAAATGAAGATGACCTAATATTAAAGTATATTCCTTCTCTGTTTACATTTGTTCAACTAAAGCAGGCAGCATAAATGGGAACCATCCTAAAACCAGAGGAAACCCAAGGAAGTACTGCTGCATTATATTTTTATGTCTTTTTAGTTGCTTTGGTCAATAACTTAATTTATCATTTGAGTTGTTAAAATATCCATATAAAAGTCAACCCCATCTATAAGCACACATTTATATTCCTTCCCCTATGTATAATTTTTAACCAAAAGTCAGTTGTCCGAGCTTGTTGATTAATATTATTAGTTTTATTTGAAGGTAAACAGTTTTGAAAATTTTATTTGCTATTATCTGCATTTATACATTGTTCTAAGTGGAACTTTCAGAGGTACTAGAAAGTTTCCACACATTTTGCTAGATGACAACCAATGATAATGTTCTTAACATGATGGGAAATTAATTGAGAAAGCATTTCTACCCTGCCATAATTTTATCATCCATTCTATTGCTGCTATTAGCAGGAATCCATAACCCCATGGGTGTTTCAGTGAAGCTCTTTTAGCAGAGCTAACAGTCTGGAGGTCATACTGTTAGCTACTCCCATCAGCCGGGTGTCAAATCATTGTCAAAAAGAAATTACTGGTGTATTCATTTTTTTAGCTTCTAGCCTTGTGCTGTGGTATATGAGATGATTTGCAGAGAGCCTTTGGGGAAAAAAGAGTGCTAGTGGTCATTGAAGGCTTTTTCTTTCACGTCAGCACTTAGTTGAATCATTACAAATTAACTGGGATGTGTGAGGCACTGTTTGCAATTGAACTCGTTTTTCAGACAGATTTAGAAAATCCTGGACTTTAATCCCTGTTAGACGTAATTTTTTCTTCACTGAATGACACCACAGAGTGGATCATTGCCACTTGTGATATTAAACATGACTATTAAGAATCAGTAGAGGGTTCACCCATCATACAATTGCATTGCTAATCAAACAATAAGAAACAACACTTATTATATTTATGGCTGAATGTCCATTTTCATTTCATTCTGCACTGGTTTCCATATATACATTTTAGATACCCTGAATGTAGTTTACATACACACACACACACACACACACACGCATGCACGCACAGAACATGCAAGTGCACAACATGAATAAAATTCAAAGGAGAAGGATAATTCTATAAAATCTATTGTTTCTATTCTGTACTTTTCCCCTCTGATATATAACAAGCAAACATTCAATCTCTTATCTTTTTTAGTGCCTGCTTTCACAATGAAGTTCTGCAGATTACAGTGATTTTTTAAATATACTTGTATAAAATGCAACATGTTCCAATGCTCTGAGTTTATGTAAGTACCCCGTAGACAATAGTTGATGTTTTCCTAATAATATTTTTTTCAGTGAGACGGTATAGGAAGGCCCACTGTCTATCTTGCCTCCACTAGTAGGCATTTAAGTAAATGGAAACAATTACTGAAACATGACATATGATAATGGCATATAAGAGGATTTTATGTACATCCTAAATCAATTGTACTTAAAAAGAAAAATGAAGTACTCCTCTGACAAGTGCAGGCATACTCTTGTATAGTTCCACTTTCTAAAATCTTTCACACATTTCTTAATGGCTTTAACAACTTTATCATATAATATAATGGCTGCACCAAGACTGAAGCTTTCTTCTCTCAAGTGGAATTTCTGAATCAATAGCAATGTTGAACTCTTCAAAAAATTACGTACAGTTTAACATTTTTCTTATATAGAACAGGATGAGAAATAAAAATAACCAAAAAGGAATACATAAGAAAACAGATATGACTTATTCCAACTAAGGACTGTAGGTAATCATATTCATAATTGAGAAAATATTCTCTAGATTTTAGAAATAAATGTAAACAACTATATTCATACACACTGGAAACTTTTATAAGAGAGGACCATTTCTCTATACAACTTAAATACTGGTCTCTTGATAACTCATATGAATCTGTCATTCATATATTTATCAAAAGTCTTTTTGAACATACTCATAGTTCTGTCAGCACGTCCTTTCTGACTATTAATATCTATGTTTTCTATCAAACATAGATAAGGCATATTGCCATAAAAGGGAATTTGAAAAGAAAGATTGCATACAAAAAAATATATAAAATGAGTTGTGTTGAACATAAAAGCAAAGTTAAATATGCATGTAGACTTTTTAAAAGTAGAGTGTATGCTTTAAGTTTCAAATATAATATTCTTATGTGATAAAATGGTTCCTGATTTAATGATACCACCTTGTGACTATAAAAATGTTATAACCAAGAATAAATGCAAAGCAAATGCTCAAGATAATACCTTTTAAAAAATGTTTTAAATGATTAAAATGCACCCTAAATTACTTTCTGATTGAATTATTTTGAAATTACAGGCAATTAAAATAGCGTCTAAATTGTTGATATTTACAATTATTGGCAAGAAGAGAAGTTTTTTTCTGCATTTTAATCATAGTGATTCTAGAACTCAGTTGGCAAAAAATGAAACATTTGTCCAAGAAGCAGTACGATGATAAAAAACCTCTATTAAGTTACAGAGCATCAGGTTACTGTATTACTGGGCAATTATATTAAGCTTAAATGTAGAAAGTGTGAACAATTTTCAAAATATTCTAAATAATTTACAAGGAGTGAGGCTCTAGAGTTATAAAAATAAGAAACCTATTGGAATTGAAGCTATATTCAGTTTGCTTTATTTTTATAAATCCAGGAAATCCTGAATTTAGGCTAAATAAATATCTACATTAATTTTCGGTGATTTAAAGGACTTAGGTTCACCAAACATTATCATAAAAATTTGGATTTATTTATTAATTCTAACTGGAAATGTTGGACTTGATCCCATCTTCATTTTTGTTGTAATTGTACTCTAAATATTGCCTCTCATGTGTTACCCAAAGGCCTTGGGAACTAGTAACTCCAAAATTATATGAGTACAGTTCATTATATTTTGTGCTTTTATAACCCCATACACTTACAGATGTCTACTTATCTACAAGCAATTGCATTTCTTGTGAGTTTTTTTCTAAAGGGAGTATGACTCTTACCCTTGAATTAGTTCACTTTTTTTCCTGACATTTACTGGAAGTTAAACACTACTAAAATTACTATCTCTTTTAATTCATTTCTTTGAGATCAATGTATTGATATTCTTAAATAAGAATAAAATTATCCATGTGATTAAGGTCAAAAACTTATTTCTGCATTTATTATGAATTTTTAACACATGTAGTACTTTAATTAATTATATAGTACCTAAATGAATACAATTGTGTTTTTTCTTAAACTATACAAAAAGTCAGTAAATAAGAAAAATACAACTTTGACTCAAAGCAAGAGATCTCTTCTAAGCACACATTTCTCGGAATCAGTGTTATCATGTGTCTTGTCTTGCAATGATGTCTTTACACAGAAGCTTAACTTTGCTTTCAATAACACATTATAAATGCCCTGTTTGAAATATATATATTTTAATCATATTTATTAGATTTTTCATTTGTTCCTTTCTGTGTTTTGTTCTGTCAACTGTTCATTAGAAGATTTCCCTCAAGAAAAATCTGAGTTTCGTACCCATGCTCATTCATCACAGAGTGAATACAGCTTGCTGCACTCCACTTGGCAGGTAGGAATATCCCTGAATAACTGTGAAGTATAATTGGCTTCAATCCTGGTGTTGTACCCTGAAATTGCTTCATTCTTATATTCCCTGACCTCAGCAGCAAGGACATATTTTAAATTCAGACTATTCTAAATTACTGTACTACAGCTTTTTTTATTAGTGAGGTGACAAAAAATTGCTTATTTTTCAAAATATTCTATATGTTTTGGTGAGGTGTATATGTGAAGTTACAAAATGCTGGAGTTACAAAATGCTGACAGTATTGATTGCATTTGTCCTATGAATAATATCCACTGGGTTTGTGTTTATACTATCCTGCTTATGTCTACGTGAATTGCATATGGCTACTGCATCCATTATTAAAATACGAACTACTTTCTTCCCTATTAATTGAAGCATTAATTATTGCTTATATTGTTAATATACTAAACATGTGTTTGAATATGGTCTTTGGCCAAATTTCATAGCCAGTGGTTTAAGAACACAGAAGACACACTCCCAACCTGATTAGCTAGTTCCCCATAATAATAGGGGGAAGGGTGAGTGGAAGCAGCATGGGTAATTTTTCAGCTCATTAGATACATATTCATCTTAATGGGGCATCAAAGTTTAAAACTATAATGCATTCCCCTCATTTAATCCACCAGAGAATATGCATAGTAACCACAAGAAAGCAGAAAGGATTTCAGCACTTTGAAGCCGCACAAGCAGGTGTCATCTTTCCCTTTAGGCAGAAGGGAAATGGAAACAGAAACTTGATTATTCTAATTCTGCCTCAGTAACCCGCTTTGCAGCTCCCTTACCATCCGGAGTGGATGTATAGCAGTGTATCACCTCAGATAAAACACAAATTGAATTGCCTTGGGCTACATTTTCAGATAGTGGGGGTGGGAGGGAAGGAAACATGACCAAAGTCATATTCTCTCCAATAAAACTGTTTTTATTCATCGTCTCTGCACACAATCATTAGCCCTCCCTTTTACATAAAACATTCTGTTGGATGCTGCAGAATAGAGTATCAATATTCAGAAAGCATTAAAAGAGGACATAATTCTTTTGCATGCTATCAGAACACACTCTTAAAAATTTTAAGCAAATATTAGACTTTACAACTTATTTTTCACAATTTAACTTAAGTGGGCAGCTGGTATATTTGTCATTTAAAAACTATCTGTTACATACTTGAGTTTATGATCAGATAATCTCTTGTATTAGTTTTGCTCCAGAGAATGTAAAGCTTATTATTCATCCTCTCCAAATAAACTTATAAATATTAACTTGCAATTACTTTTTGATTCAAATGAATGATTAGAATTCTTTTCAACTTAGTTCCAGGTAACAAAGGAATACCCCAATTTTAATTTGGGGAAAAGAGGAAGATGGAAGAAAGGATGATAACTTATTTTGGCATAATATGTACTCTTTTTTTTTCACTTATTTATTTTAAATTAATCTAAAGTCACAAATAGAATAATTCAATGATGCAAATATATTTTTAAATTTCATCAGTATATTTTAGCAGTAATAATAAATTATTTAGATGTTATTTGATGTAAGGTAATGTTTCAGGAGAAGAAGCATGCATGTATTTTCACATGAAGCTGAAAATTTATAAATGAAAGAGTTATCCCTGAGGGCCTGAAAAGGCAGGACTCTTTTGTGAAAACTTCAAAACTCCAAAGCATATGATAATATAAAATAGTTTGTTAATAAGAAATCATCAAATTTATGAAAAAATTGGAAGGAAAACATTTTAACTCCATGTCATGTGTGTTTGTTACTAGACTGTCAATAAATGACTTAAGGGTGAGGTCAGTGGTACTTTTCCTCTTGTGTCCTCATTCTTGGCATATAACAGATGCCAGTTAATAAGTATTGGAAAAAAAAACAGGAAAAGTTCATATGAAACTAGTGCTATATTTGGATGCCTATACTTCTAAATTCAATATTGGTTGGTGACGTTAACTTACCAGATTTGTACAATAAACTTGAAATGACTTAACTATTTTAATTGGTTACATGTAAGCCCAATAGCTTGCAGAAATGATTTGATGTTAAAGAAACATAACATGAAGAGTGCATCTTGAAACCACTTTGTCTGGTCAGAACATTAGTCTTGGACGAGTGGGTTAGGGAGGGGAGCAAGGGGAGGGGGTGGGAGAGGAGGCGGGGAAGCTAAATATAAGGTGATGGAAAGAGAAGTCACATTAGGTGGGGAACTGATTACACATCAAGCTGACAATGCACTGTAGAATTGTATGCCTGAAACCTATGTAATCCTTGCTAACAGATATCACCCCAGTAAAACAAACAAACAAACAAACATTAGTCTTAAGATCAAACATTCCTCATGGGTAACATATACATTATTATGTGTATTGTACATATTTCATTTGATAAAGCTCATTACTTTACATTTCCATTATTTGTGTACATCCAAATACAGAAAATAAATTCTAAAATTAAAATGGTGGTGGTATATAATCAGCATAGAATACTGAGGCACAACAGATAGAATTTGACCTCTTATTTTCCCACTGAATCAAGGCCTCAAGTTACTTAGATTTATATCTGATCATCTGATTAAATCAGGTGAAACTCAAATCTGGATTGATAATAGATTGTTAATCTCACTAATTATCCCAAAAGAAGACTAGAAAAGGTCTCCAGTTGATAGAGTAAGAAATTATGTTTTTACCTATCATAACTCCAGGAATTTTTCTTCCATAAGGTTGTAGCTTTCTTCTTCTACCTAATATATAGACACACACACACACACACACATTCTCACATATCAAGTAAACCTGATAACAGAAGAAGCATAATTTATCACATACCTGAACTCTTCCCCACTTTTTCAAGTGATTATTTATTTAAAGAAACTTCAAAAATAGTCATCTTTGAAGAAAAGAGACTCATTTGCAGTGTGGTAGATTCACTTCTAAATTGTAAGAACTAAAACAAAGGTTGTTTGAACATATATAAAATGTGGTCATGTGTTAATGTTTAACATTTCTACGAAGCTAGATAGAGAAATAGAAGTCGTGAGATAAACTGGCAAATGTTAATCACTTGAAACACTTTTTAAAATTACCATCATAATAAAAATAGTGTTACTGTTAAATTCTGTTTTTTGTTTTTTGGGTTGTGTTTTTTTTAATTGATATTGCCAGAGTAAATTATTGCTAGAGTAAAAATCAGTAAATCACTTGAATTCTTGCTAGGAATAGTCCTGAAAAGTGATCTTCAAATTACATGTTATTATTAGCTTACTGCTTTTATGATTCATTGGTGTGAAATCTAAAGTTCTAAGATTATGAATTGTCTTGACCATTCATTCACCTAAGTTCTGGTCCTGGATATCTAGGAGCCTCATCATTCTCTCTAACCCAATATACTCACGACAATTTATTTTCCCAAGGCCAGAATCTTTCTCCCAAAGCTTCATACTTAACATCTATCTACATGGATTTTAAATCTAGCTCTGCCATTTACTAGTTGTGTGGCCTTGGACAAGTTACTCTTGTTTCTCATTTCTAAAAGGGAGGTAATGATAACTATGCTTTCGGAGTGTTTGATAATTAAATGAGTCAATATATGTAAAAACCTAGAACAATGATAGGCACATAAAAACTTTCTATATAAACGTTATTACTCAATCTAGGAAACTCATATTCATCTATGTCATTTCTTTCTTTTTCATCCCAAATATCTAGCTTATAACATGGTGTAAATACTTCTATTACAGTATTTTTTTGAAAAATCATATCTTGGGTTCATCTTCTGTCTTCTCTTTAAAGCAAGATCTATTCACTTTATACCTTTAACATTAGGCCAAAGTCTCTCACCACCCTGCACCAAGGAATCCGTGTTGCATAACAATGCCGGAGCTGAAGTATTAACAACATCTTTCATCACGCCATCATCACTTTTTAAATTTTTTTACTGGGTGTTCTGAATTTTTTTTTTATTGTTAGACTTATTGGGGTGCCATTTGTTATCAAGAATTACATTTTTCAAATTCATTCTCATTTGATCATATGATACCTATCATCCCTGAGTTCTTACTACTTCTACTTTTTGTATGCAAATAACAGGAAACATTACTCAAGCTGGCTTAAACGTATTAAAAGTATAAATTCACAAGTGCTTATAAGTAGGGCTGGACTTAACAGTCAGTATATCCAGAGGCTTAGCAAATGATATTAATAAATAACTTGAGCATTTTCTCTCATTCACACTATTGGCATTACTGTAAGGCTAGTTGTTCACAAGAAAATAGAACGGCCTCATGCTTCTGTGTTCATGTCTTTCTCCAAAGTGGCCAACCCACCTGCACTTCCTAGCACTAGCCAGGCAAAAGGATTGAGATTAATATGATTTGTTCAGATTATCAGCTGGGGTGGACTCAATATTGGGGACGCAACCACAAAATATATTAGAGATGTTAAAATTAATCGAAACTTGATAAATTCATGTTGATTGTGACTAAAAATCTGTTTGCATTGCAAATTTATAAAATGGATAAAAATCAATGAGTCATTGAGTTCCTGGGATTGGTAAAGCATGACTTGGGTGCTTCACACATTATATGAAGTATTAGAAGATGATAATTCTGGGAGATAGAGATGCAGGATTAAATTTCAGCTGTATCATTCACTAGTAGTTACTCTCACCTACAACTGAGGTAGGTGAATGAATACAGAAATATTTAATAAGATAGTTTTCATATTAAATAAGGATGAAGTCCTTGGTCCAGTGTGTGGTGCATAGTAATCTCATGATAAATCTTATTTTATATTTTCAAAATAAATAAATTATAGTTAATTAAGGGAAATATAAAAATATATTCTCAATTAAATGAAAATCTAAATGATAAAAATATTATTTTATTGATTCAAGATTATAAAACATACCAGTGAATTGGGGGTTTCCTGGTTAAAACATCAAGAAATCTACTATGCTATGTATAAAGAAATGATTTGTAATGGTTAACTTTGCAACTATTTGCTTTAAATTATTGAGTCTAATAATAACAGAAATTTGTGTAGTTTCAAGAATTTAAATGTTTATCTTGAAATCAATTAAGCAAAGTTTTTTTTTCTCCCTACATGTAGTTCAAAAACAGATATCAAATTAGCACTGTTAAAATTATTCATATATTCTATGTTATAGGTCTAAATCCATGTGGTTCTAGTGTATCCGATTAACCTACTGTTCATCATGGGTCTACAATTTAGATTTGGTCAGCCTGAAGCATTGATCAAAAGAATGACCTCATTCTTCATGGTTCCCCAGCAATCCATATGCAAGCAGCATTGCTTAAAGCTGCGGTTCTGTTCATCCTTAAAGCGTTTCTTCGGCCCTCCCTGCTTGAATTTATCCTCTTCAATCCCAATTCAAAAGCTCCATGGGAATCCTGCTGCTATCTGCTCTTTACCCATCTCCAGCCCAGCAGTGCTTCATTAATCATCATCTTAGTGCCAGCAAAGACACTGTGGATGGGAATTTTGTCCTCTATTTGCGTGCATTTGCTAAAGCTGATAGGAGACATCGTTCAAGTAGATTGATTCAAAGTCTGTGTATAGTCTGTATTCACATATATTTTACTTCTAAAGGAATTGAAGAGGTATTACATTACCACCACTTAATAGACCCTTCGTTTTGTCTCCAACTTGATGTCTTTTTAAAGTCACTCCTGCAAAAACAAACAGAAAGAAAGACATAGCCCACCATTTACAACTTTCTGGGTGTGAATACAAAAGTTTTGGTTGTATGAGTGACTTCTAAGAAGCAAGTTAGTCCATAATGTCTTCATCTGGATTTCTCTCTACACAAAATTTTGTTGTAACCCGAAAAAGTCTTAGGAATTTTATCTTCTTAGGCAAAGATATTAAGAGAACAGATAGTAATATTTATCTTTTCTTTTAATCCTAGCTTTGAAATGTTAGTTAATCTTTTTACACTATTGAGTTCCCTCACTTTTGGAAAATGAAAGAAAACGTAAGTTTCAATGAAAACTTAAATCTGAAGGGGTCACTAGTGACCATGATCCATCCTAAATTCTCCCTTTTCCGGATGAAACAACTGAAGCCTAGAACTGTTTGCTGAGCAGTACACTTTAATATTATCACAACTATGACTGTTACTGACTATACACTGTTCTAGTAATCAATGTAAGGAAATGTCTTTGTGTCAAAGTATTCTTAAATAACATGGTTGTGAAGACAGAGAAGACTATAGCTAATCTATCCTCCACAGTGAGTGCAATAACAAAGGATATATAAGAAAGTTGTTTTTTTTCTTTTGGGAGTTGACAAAAGACAAGAATGATAAAATTGCCAATAACACTTAAGAACATAAAAAACTTAAAACAAAAATTAAAATAGTATATAAAGTATAGGGAAATGCTGTCTCATGTGCCCAGTCTTTCTACCCTCACTCAGCCACGTAAGAATGGGTCTAGGGTCTGGAAAATACCTTAACCAAGAGATAAAGGGTCCATACAGCCTGCGTCCGGCTTATCATCTTGTGTGAGAACATCTTTCTTTATTACAGGTGTGGTGCAATGAGTACTCTTTTTGTCTCCGCTTAAAGTGTGTGCATCATACGGCACCTGAGCAACCCCACTGTTAGATCTGTTTTCCCCTGTAGGGGGACAGAGTCCTCCTATTGTGGCACAAGAGAGGTGCCAGAGGCTAATTGCCCTGGGGGACTCATGGATGCCCATTACTGAAGCTCATCTTGCTATCCTTTCTCTATATAATTTTTCCATCCACTGCTTGACTATATTGTGGTTTTCCTGCAACTCCTAATACAAAGATGCCACAGGCAGAGGTGTATAAAGTCCTCCTCTGGAGTTGGTATCTGGTGCATGGTATTATGCTTGACACGAAGTATGATTTTGATTAGGTAAATACAATTTGAAATAGGAGAAAAAAATATTTGAATTCAAAATTACTACAGCTAGTTTTGCTTTCTGGGAGTGGTGGGGGTGGGGTTAGTACAGGTGAGATCAATGAGGAAGGAAATCTTATTATAGCCTCCCTCATCTAACAGACCATGGAGTGTAAAGGAGTAGGAATGAAATTCAGGAGAGAGGAGGTATCAGTTAGCAGACACAGTGAGATTTGGAAATGCAAAGGGGAGCAGAAAGCTACACTCCTCTGTGTCGTAATGCATAGGAAACTTTCCATTGACTGTCAGGGAGAAGCAAAAAGAAAGCAAGAAGGCTGAAAAATAGAGTGGGAGGTCAAAACCGGAACCTAATTTTCAGTTTTTACATTTTTGCTACCTGAACACCTGCTAAGTCCCCAAACATCAGTAAAATCTGGTCATATTCAAATGTACCTGAGTAGCTACTGGTGAGAGTGGCACAGCCGAAAGGAATGAATAACCTGGAAAGGTGAGATGCCAGGGCATGTGCAGAGTAGCACTAGGAGAGTCCTGAAAAGGAACAGAAATCTAAAAAGTCTGACTCTTGGGTTTAACACTTTTCCCCCACTTTCTATCTTCCACTTTTATTTGTTTGTGTGTTTATTTCAATTCCTGCATCGAAATGTACTCGGTCTGATCCTGTGGATTGGCCCCAAGTTCTCTGTCCTTTCTCCACATTCTTTCTTTACATTTCTTTTCTATTTATTGCTTTTATTGTTGTTGCTGAGGTATTTAAAGTAAATATTTGATTATATCCTTTCACCATTAAATATATCCATGTATAGCTTTCAAAATAAAAACTTTTTTTTTTACAAAATCTTATGTCATTACTACACTCACAAAATCAACATTACTTTGTTAACATCATATAAAATTAAGGCCAATTTAAGTTTTTGTAACTCTCTCGAAAAATGTCATTTGTAATCAGGCTGCAAACAAAGGTTATTCATTGTACTTGATTGTAATGTCTCCTAAACCTCTGTTAATTTATATGTCTTTTCCTTTTATTTCTTCCCATGTCTTTGAATTCTCCTGGTTACTTTTTCCATAGAATAGTTTTCTGAATATATGTGATTGCTTCTTGGTGTAATTTAGCCTTTTTTGTTAGCCCTATATTTACTTTTAAGTGAAAGTTAGCCTAACTTTTCATTGATTAGATTCAGGTTCAACTTCTTGGCAAGAATACTTCATAAAAACTATTATTCAATTCTGTGTGAACACTTCATGTTGTATCACATCAGGAGGTCTTCAGGAGATGGAATCAACAAAAACTTTATGAAAGGCACAGCCTAACTCTTTGACCCCTCGCCCTACACTACCTTTCCTTCTCCTTCTTGGGAATGTTGGCACAATGTCTGAAGGTTCACCATCCATCTTGCGATCATGAGGACAAAAGTCACAGATAAAGCAAGAATACAAAAACTGCACAGACATATTATGGTAAAAACATGTGCAGTCCTGGGCCATCTAGTCCTTGATGTGTTATTATGTGAAAGACATGAATCGCTTATTTAAGCTGTTATTATTTAAAATTCCTGTCATACAGCTACACACAATACTGATGCACCCTTTCTTCCCATTCCCTCTCAGCAACACTAGTTCTGTAAGTACCAGGAAAGCCATTCTGGGTGCAGGGAGCTAGCATCTGTTCTGATTAGTGAGTGACTGTAACCCACCAGTCTCTTCAGCAGGATTTCAAACCCATATCCCATGCCTTAATTTCTCAACTTTAAAAATGTGACTATTAACAGTACCTACTTCACGGTTTTAGTGTGAGAACTACAATAAATAAATCTTATAAAAGAATGCAACTAAACCACAGAATCTGGAATATAGTAAGTAGTCAAAGAGTAATAGCTATTGTTCTCTTTCCATTATCCCTGCAGATCATTGAAATCAGCATCAGGGGGAGGTAGTAACTGATATTTATTATCACACAGGAACCTCACAATCATTTTCTTTGTCATTTATTACTTAATAATCATCTGAGGTACTCTCTTGTGAAGCTATTACTATCTGAAATTTTACATAGGAATCATTTGTTCATGAAAAGAAAAAGTATTGTAATGCAGAACTGGAGACTAAAATCATAGTAAATTGTGTGTTGGTATCAAGATGGAAGTCCTCACAAGGGAGGGCAAGGGAACCTATTATAGGTAGTTCAATAAATATGTCACCAACAGCTCAGTCCATGTTTATTCACTATAAATTTGTATATGAAAATAAGGCCATACTAAATATGTGGGACAGCTGTGGCAAACGTAGAGCCGCTAGCTGAGAATTATGAATTTATTATCATGGTGGAAGAAATTTAAGATAAAGTAATATTGTGAGCAATTTCTCAAATCTATTAAAAGCTGATAAATCAATAAATCCAATTTGATTTATCTAAAAAAAGACGCTGGCTTGGCAAGAAAGAACAAATTTACGTCAAATCTACATTGGAAACATAAACACTTTAGGGGACAGTAAAACATCCTGCTTTTTCAGGGAATCATTACAAAGGCTCTGGAAGGAAGTGTTCAGACCTCAGATGTGTTTGAAACGCTTAGGAATGAACAAAAAGGACGTTATTCCTTGGCAAATTAGATTGTGCTATAAATCATAGAGCATAAAAATGTTATAACAGAGGTGGACAAATTTACTTTCTAAAAGCAACTCTAACGTGAGGCAAGTGTTCAAAATCAACAATTTCATTACCATTCTCGGATTTGACCAAGGGTATCATCAAACTGAGAAGTGTTTATTCATGAAAAACATACTTATTAATGACCTTTAAGTAGGAACAGTACAAGTGTGTGACAATCTCGCCCACGGCCGCTTGCTTTGCTCCCGACCCACATTCTGAGTTCTGTTATGGTGGAACTTCCTCCACGGTATGGCAGACCATGAAAGCCGGCAGTTCCGCTGCTACTGGTAGAAGAGACCCACGTGATTTAAGTATCAAAGTGTTGATTCAGAAGCAAGGAAAAGAGCGAGCCAGTGGACCAACTAGGGATTTAACAGACAGTTCTAGGAGGTAAGAGAACACAAAAAATTCACCACATATCCAAGATACACCAGACACTGTACATATGTTCAAGTGACCAGAGTGGACACACACCACCCACACATATCTGGTCCACAGGGCTGGCGGGGCCAAGAGACACTCAGAAGAGTTAAGACACAGCCCAGAAGAATATAAAAGGTGAAACAATGAATGTGCCCTTCAACCCACAAATCTATCAGTGGAGGCCTGAAGCTTTTCTGGCTTAAAGTTTTTGAGCACAAACTCTGCCTAATTTTTCTTAAGTTTTCTTAAAAAAAAATTTAGGGAAATTATCAAATACACAAAAGTAGAGAGAATAATATGATTAAAGTTTATGTATACATTACTCAACTTTCATAATTATCAACATTTTGCCAAATTATGTTACTTAACCACTCCCCCAACTATTGCCCCCCCCCGTTTTTGCTAGTTTGTTTGCCATATTATTTTAAAGACAGTCTCACAAATTCTGTTATTTTATCTGTTTAATATTTTTCTATGTGTCTCTTAATAACATGGACATTCTATATACATATTCCTGACATTATAACCAATTTAAAAAATAGAGTTAATCCCAAAACATATTGAAATTGTTTTAACAATTTTGTTGTTTTTTATAGGTTTGAAATCTGCATATCGCATTCACTGGTTATGTCTCCTAGGTCTCTTAAAACCTATAAGATCCCCTGTCCTTTTTCTTTATAGCCCTATGTATTTGGTGGTATAGAAAAACTGGGTTATTTGTCCTATAGACTGTCCCACATCCTGGATTTGGCTATATGCATTCTTAGGGTGCTTTAACTTGTTCCCCTATCCCATGCATTCTTGTAAACTAATGATTAGATCTTGCAGGGGTTGTTTTTAGGTTGAGATTTAACATTTCAGGCATGAATATTTCATAGGTGGTATTATGTGCTTCCTGTTTATTCACATTTTGGGGAACATAATATCTGTTAATCACAGTTTTGGTAAGACCGAATCACAGGTTTTAGGTACAGATAGCAATTTTGTATTATTTGGTATAGTTAGAGAAAATACCATCATCTGACAATTTCTTTTCTTAATGTTCACCCTAAAGAAACTCTGAAGGGAGGAGGACAAGATGGCGACCGGAGAGAAGTTCCCTAAAGCCTCTCCTAGAAAACACAATTCAACGGCCACCCAGGAGCCAAGAAAGAGGACCTTGGGTGACAAAAAACGGCAGCTGAGACATCCACACATCGCAAGTAAACACCTAAGGGTTGGAGAGAAAGGGGCGAGTGGGAGAGAGGGGAGAGAACAAAGACAGATCGCAACAGGGCCCGATCTCAGCTGACTGCAGTGCATGGGAGGGGAGAAGCCAAGAGGCAACAAGAGGAAAAGCCCTAGCAAGGCAGCAGAATAAGGGGGAGTCCATTGGGGAACTGGGCTGGGGAGCTGGAATTTGGAGCGGCGAGTTGGGGACAGACCTGGGAGCCAGGCTCTGGAACTCTTGAATGGTAGCAGGGCTGAGCGAGGACTCTGAACTGCAGAGACGACATCTTGGCTCTAGGCTCCCTTGGGACCCACAGCGCAGGCGCACGTGGTTCCTGCACAGGGCTGCGGTACCTGGTCCTTGCCCGCTGTGGAGGCGGACTGGCTACTGTGCGGGCAGCGCGCAGCCCCTACACAGGGCTGCGGCTCCTGTTCCCAGATCACTGCGGAGGCAGACTGGCTACCGGTGCCACGTGCACAGCTCCTGTGCGGGGTTGCGGCTCCCGTTCCGACCCGCTATGGAGGTGGACCAGCTGCCTTCCTACCACAGGGTCAGACCCACAGCTTCGGACTTGTGTGCATGCCTACTGGCGCGCCCCTGGGTCCTAAAAGCAGTGCAAGCCCACAGAATCTGCCCCAACATTTGGCCACGGAAGCAGGCCTGGGAAGAAAGGCAGATTTGATAGCATTCGCCCCAGCCAGCAGGAGCAGCCTTGGCCTGCATCACCCAGCTTCCCCAGCATAAGGCAGAAGAAGGTGGAGCTTCCCCATTGTGCCTTTTGTTGGCCTCTCCCCTTTCCTACAACCTCTGCAACCAACTAACTAACTACAGGACGTGGAGGGTCCATGATAGATGTGCACTGCTTCCAAACATAGCATGAGACCAGAAATAAGAAATAAACAACCCCTCTCTCTCCCAAAACTTGTCCCCCCAGTACTACCTCGTGTCTGCCCTACAGCAAGACACCACAAAAATACCAATCTGGGCTCCTGGGCACTACTGAACATAATGCCCTCATGTCAAAGAGGAAGAACCCAGCAGACAGGATGAATTCCTTAAAAACTAAAACTCCTCAGAAAGAACAGGACATTTATCAAGATAGCTTCTTAGACCTAGAAGTTTCCGAATTAAGTGACAGAGAATTTCAAGTAGCCATTCTAAAGGCTCTGAGAGAAATGAAAACATACTGGCAGAGCACCATGGCTGACATAAACGACATAAAAAAGGACATGAATGACATAAAAAAGGAACTTCATGAACAAAAGGAACAATTTAACAAAGAAATTCAAAATATAAGGAAGATTGAGATGGAAATGTGAGAGATAAATAATACAATAAAAGAAGTGAGAAATGAAGTAACTGCCATAGGAAACAGGGCCAACGAGATGGAGGAAAGAATTAGTGATATTGAAGATCAGAACATGGAAACAGCTAAGAAAGAGGAAGAGAGGGAATATAGAACCAAAAGGATTGAAAGAACTCTACAAGAACTATCTGACTCCATGAGACAAAACAACATCAGGATAATAGGAATAGAAGAAGGAGTAGAGCATTCTACAGAGAACATACTCAAACAAATAGTAGATGAAAACTTTCCAAATCTGTGGAAAGATCTGGAACCCCAAGTTCAAGAAGAAAACAGGTCCCCTAGATACCTGGACCCTAACAGATCTTCTCCAAGACACATGGTACTAAAGATGTCCAAAACTAAAAACAAAGAGACAATTCTCAAGGCAGCCAGGGAAAAAGAACTATAACCTTTAGAGGAAAACCCATCAGACTGGCATCAGATTTCTCAGCACAAACTCTGCAAGCCAGGAGGGAGTGAAATCCAATATTCAAAAATTTAAAAGAGAGGAACTTACAGCTAAGAATAAATTATCCAGCAAAATTATCTTTCAGATATGAAGGTGGAATAAAGACCTTCTCAGACACACAGAAGCTGAGGGAATTTGCCAGAACAAGGCCAGCACTCCAAGAAATACTGAAGGAGGCTTTTCAACCTGAAACAAAACATCAGGAAAAATGGAATAAAGTTGGGGCAACAAGAAAGAAACAAAAATAAAACAAACAAAGAAATAAGTAATGGCCACAGGAAATCCTCTCTCTAGATAGCGATCATCACTCTAAATGTTAATGGACTGAATTCACCAATAAAAAGACACAGAGTAGCAGACTGGATTAAAAAACAGAACCCAGCCATATGCTGTTGCCAAGAAACACACCTCAGCTGTAAGGACAAACACAGACTCAGAGTGAAAGGATGGGAAACAATACTTCAAGCAAATGGTAACCAGAGAAAAGCAGGAGTTGCCATACTGATATCTAATGAAATAAACTTCAGGCTAAAAAAGATAGCAAAAGACAAGGATGGACATTACATAATGATAAAGGCACAATACAACAACAAGAAGACTTGACACTAATTAATATATATGCTACCAACCAGGATGCACCAAAATATACAAAGAAACTACTAACAGATTTGAAAGGAGAAACTGATGAACACACAATCATTGTGGGAGACTTAAACATCCCGCTAACAGCCATGGACAGATCATCTAAACAGAAAATAAATAAGGAAACAACAGCTCTAAACGACACATTACAGCAATTGGACATAATTGACAGTAACAGGACACTTCATCCAGCAAAAAGAGACTATTCCTTCTTTTCTAGTGCACATGGAACATTCTCAAGAATAGATCATATGCAGGGACACAAAAGTAGCCTCAGCAAATTCAAGAAGATCGAAATCATACCAAGTGTATTCTCAGACCACAAAGCTTTGAAATTGGAGATCAACTGTAAAAGGAAAGCAGAAAAAACCACATATACATGGAGATTAAACAACAGCTTATTTATTTGGGGACGAGTGGGTTAGGGAGGGGAGAAAGGGGAGGGGGTGGGAGAGGAGGGGGGAAGCTAAATATAAGGTGATGGAAAGAGAAGTCATATTAGGTGGTGAACTTATTATACATCAAGTTGACAATGCACTGTAGAATTGTATGCCTGAAACCTATGTAATCCTTGCTAACAGATGTCACCCCAATAAGTCTAACAATAAAAATGAATTTAAAAAAAAAGGACTGGATAAAAGAACAAATAAAAGATGAGATTAAAAAATACATAGAAACTAATGACAATGAAAATACAACATATCAGAATTATTGGGACACAGCAAAAGTGGTAGTAAGAGAGAAATTTTTATCACTACAGGCCTATCTTAAGAAACAAGAAAAATCACAAGCAAACAGCTTAACATCCCATCTTAAAGAACTAGAAAAAGAAGAGCAGACAAAACCCAAAGTCAGTAGAAGGAAAGAAATAATAAAAATTAAAGCAGAGCTAAACCAATTAGAGAACAGAAGGACAATAGAAAAAATTAATATTATGAAGAGCTGGTTCTTTGAGAAAGTCAACAAAATTGACAAACCCCAGGCTAGACTAATCAAAGGACAAAAGGAAAGGACACAAATATCCAAAATTAGAAATGAAAGGGGAGAAATTACCACTGATACCACAGAAATACAAAGGATTATAAGAAAAATATTATGAAGAACTTTATGCCACTAGATTTAACAACCTAGAAGAAATGGACAAGTTTCTAGAAACTTATAGCCTACCTAGATTGAACCAAGAAGAACTGGATAATCTAAATAGACCAATTGATAGTGAAGAGATTAAAATGACTATCCATAATCTCCCTAAAGGCAAAAGCCCTGGACCAGATGGTTTCACCAATGAGTTTTACCAAGCATTCAAAGAAGAATTAATGCCTATCCTCCTCAGACTCTTCCAAAA
>PVJL010002307.1:0-205448 GCA_004026885.1 Lyroderma lyra
GGGGGCAGAGTCCGTGCGTGCGCCGTGGGCCAGCACGGGGGCAGAGTCCGTGCGTGCGCCGTGGGCCGGCACGGGGCGGGGGGATCAGAGTCCGTGCGTGCACCGTGGGCCGGCACTGGGCGGGGGGCAGAGTCCGTGCGTGCGCCGTGGGCCGGCACGGGGGCAGAGTCTGTGTGTAAATTGTGGACCGGCACGGGGGCAGAGTCCGTGCGTGCGCCGTGGACCGGCACGGGGACAGAGTCCGTGCGTGCGCCGTGGGCCGGCGTAATTAGAGCTGGAAGGGGTCAGAGCATCATCTAGCTCAACCTCCTTTTTATGGACAGGAGAGATTGAGGCCGAGAGAAATTACTCAATTTGATGAAAGCCACACAACTAACCCAAAACAGTCAGCTGTCCCAATAGGGAGGGCCATACAAACACAAAGAAAAAAGAAAGGTAAGTGTTGAACCTTGGAAAGACCCAGCACCAGAATCAATGACAGGCAGAGAGACAAAAATCTGCCCCCTCTAATGCTTGAAGAATGAAGCCTGTATACATAAATAATTAAGTATTTGGATATATGTATACATAAATAATTAAGTATCTGGATATGTGTATAAATGTTTACCTTAATAATACAGTAAAAATATGATCTAATCTAGATTTATTTGCTTTGCCAATTGGCCCTTTTTAAATCTCTGATTTTTTTATCATATTACTATTTATTTAAGGAGTCTTTTAAAAATCTGTTCTTCACCTCCCCACTATCACTGAGATCCATTAAATATGAATTATTTCCAAATTAAAATACATTCCAGATAGATTAAAAGATTAGAATGTTAAGAGAAATAAAATCATAAAAATCCTGGAAGAAAATACAGTTGAATAATTATATTACTTTGAATTAGAGAAGTCCCTTATAAGTCTAATGCCAAAGGCAGAAATCATACAAATAAAATAGACAGATGTGACTATATAAAAATTCAACACTTTCATAGGGGAAAAAAACATGATATGCAAGTTGATGGATACAAACTGGAAGGATATAGTTGTCAAAGTTATAACAAAGAGTTGAAGCCCAAAATACTTTTATTCCTCAATAAGAAATATACCTTCTCCTGCTGCCTACAAAAAGCAAAGGACATAACAATTGGAAAAACCTAAAAAATAATTCAAATCACAGTACTTAAAACAATATAAATTAAAACCATGAACTCTTTCTGCTCCCCCTACCCTATAAATTCAAAAGGATCAGCTTAGTGTTAGAATTAGTGTGGAAAAGGTGAGACTCTCATACTAAACTGGTGAAATACAAATTGATAAATTCTTCTCAGAGGAAAATGTATTTCAAATGCCTTTAAAATGTATATGCCTTTGTATCCAGCAATTACACTTCTAAGAGGAAAAACTGGACAAGTGTTCAAAGGTTTATACAGGGATACTTACATTATCGTATAAAAAAGAAATTGAAATAAGCTTGATAGTCCAATAGCAGCAGAAGGGTAAAGTAAGTTAAGAGTACCTTGACAGAGTGAGCCACACTATGCAGATGTCAAACAAGACATTCTAGTTACACATTGATTGCTTAGAAAATATTTTGGGATCTATTAAGTGCAAAAAACAAATTTCAAAGCAATGTGTATATCATGACCCCATTTTTTCCTTTGTTTTATATATTTACACATACGTATGCTTATAGATAAAAGTAGAAAAGGCTATTTGTTAAAAGTGAAAGTGTGCAGTTATATCTGAGTAGCATTACAGATTCTCTTTTTTGTTTTGCTTATCTGTATGTTTACAGCTTCCACAATGGGAAAGTATTACATTTGTAGTAAGGGAGAAAGAGAGTGAGAAATCTGAAAAGCAATGATTTTTAAATTTTGGCATATTTTGATAGGATATAATTGTCTTAATTGACTAGTGATGAAAACTTAAATGGTTAGGTATTTATTGAACAAAAGGCCTTTGGAAAGCCATTGCAGAAACAAAAGCCATAGTTGATAAAATGATAAAGCTAAATTAAAATTGTAACACGTAAAGGGTGACTAATGGATTGAAATTGTTCCGATTTATAGCAAAGGCCCAAATTCTCTTCAGTACAGAGGTGTGAGGCTGAGCTGACAGCAGATGACAAAATGGGAAATCATTCAACGTGGTTGTTTTTACTACCTTGTTTGCCATCTACTATCCTATAGCTTTGATCAAAAAAGGGCATTGGTGTCTCTTTAATTAATCCTCTTTTCAAACCTTTTATTTAAAGTAATCCCTAGAGAATCATTACTCAAATCTATGTGCTACTTAATGAGAGAACTGCAGGGCTTGGGTTTATAAAGAAAATAGTGATTCATTTGTCATTTCATGGCTGAGGATTTGCAGGCACAAGGAAATGCTAATCCATCTCTGCAACTTCAGCCTTTCATCCTCCAGTCCCATCTCATGGGTCTGCTACATTGTACACTTTTTCTCAAAATAATAGAATAAGTGATCTGAGTCAATCCCCAGACTATAACCTTACCCAAACTCTCACAATCCTATTGCCCACTCCATTTCTGAAGACATCCAAAATGGGACACCTGGGGATCCATGCCCTGAAGTTCTTCTCTATTAGATGGTCAACATAGAACAGAGTTTAAGACCACAGGCTGACACAATGTTGCTACTTCGGAGCTCTGAGTCCTTGAGTAAACATCTTTAATTGCTCTAAGCCTCAGTTTGCTCATCTGTACAATGGGGATAGTGATAATAATGCCTACCTTGCAGGTTGTGTTGGGAATCAGATAAATATTAATAACATTTGTAAGGTGCATAGTGGAGCACCAACTACATAGCCTTCAATAAAAGAGTAACTTTTATTTTAAACAGTATCTTTTTCTCATCAGAGATTTCTTTTAATAATTTTAAATACCATTCATTTTATTTAATTTCCAAAAACAGACATGTACAAGATTGTACCAACCACTTTTTTTTTAAAAAATCATCACTAAAATAATTACAGACACAATTAAATTCTCTAGTGAGATATGCTCCAATGAATCCTTCTATGACATTTGTTAGGAATATTTTAATATTTTCATGCTCATGAACCTCCATCTAACACTATAACAGAAAAACACAGTGAACTTGCTCTTTGTGTGATATGTCATGCAATGGCATTTATACAAAAGCAATAAAATCCAACCTGACCTGGTAATAAATGTGGTGTAGTTGAATTTTGTATAAAATTATCAATTCCAATTTCCAACCACACCAAACAAGAAACCCTGGGAACACTGAATGTGAACTTAAAAGCAAAGCATTTCGTGATACAAGAACCATGACTTACAATCACATTTCAGATGGACTTATGCCTTCCAACTAATTGACTTTTTAACTATGTTAATATATTCATGTCTCTCTGCCTTTTTATGTTTATTTCAATAGATAATGGTACAGAAGTAAGTGCCATGAGATTAAAGAGCAAAGCACCTAGAGATTTCTATAAACTTCTTTTCTATAGGAAACCAGATAAGACTTCCAAAACAGCTTACACATTTTTGTGTATCTTCAAATATTTTATTTCTGTAGCAAATTTATTGCAACTCAGAATGCAGCCTCTTTTAATTAGGCATTATAGCCTAAGGGTTTTGGAAAAGCTTCAAGTTTTTCTATTATGCAAGACCAACTTGAAAGTGAGAACACTAGCTTCACGTGGCCATCCTATCTCCTACCACAACTGTTCAAGGCAGGAAGCTTGGAGACAGGGCCGTGGCAGAGGTTCTGAGCTCCACACCTTCTGTCCTTCCTAGGTGGTGCCGGAGGCCAGCAGGGCTTCCTGGGCTGCATCCGCTCCCTGAGGATGAATGGGGTGACACTGGACCTGGAGGAAAGAGCGAAGGTCACTTCTGGATTCAAGTCCGGATGCTCAGGCCACTGCACCAGCTATGGGACGAACTGTGAGAATGGAGGCAAATGTGTAGAGAAATACCATGGTTATTCCTGTGACTGCTCCAGCACAGCATATGATGGGACATTTTGCAACAAAGGTAAGGCAGAACCAATTTCCAGTCATTTTCCACATCATTTTAGATGTAAATCATCTGCTTAGTGAGTTTTTAGCTATACACAAGTATACCTTTATTCTGAGGGTAAGATTTTCATAATTCTTCCCCCAACTTAGGTAGGAAGTCTCCTGCACCATTCTCTAATTTTCGTTTGTGTAATCAAAGGAGATGAGAGGAACTTTGAGTGTTGTGCAGAATTTCCCCCAGTTCCAGCAAACCGTGCACTGACTGGAACATTACAAAGCAAATAGCCACATCACACCTTAATGGTGAGTGACAGAGTAAGTGGCCTCTGAAAGGGGACTTGAGCCTGACCGTCCTCTTAAGGATGTTAAAGGGGGTCAACAGGCGGGCTGCCACAGTCATTAAATGCAGCCACCCAGCCGCTAAGAGACTGGATTCAAGCCGGACTCCCAAGAAAGCCTCTTTGGCCAATAACTGTCACTGTCATTATTATTACTCCTGCACAGATGCCTCGGTGAGTGGCTCTCAGCCTCAGCTATACTGCAGGAATACCCAGATACCATGACTCGTGGTCAGGTCAAAGCCTCTGTTATTACCGCATTAGTCCAGTTTTGGATGATTCCTATAATCCCCCAAAATTCTGCAGAGCCAATCAGCAGTCTACACGAGCCCGGCACATATGCATGTTGTCATTCAGGATGTACCTTGACCAGAAGAAATTCACTCAACTGCTCTGTGGCTTCTTTTCCCATGAGTAACAAGAGGGATGGAGAGAGAAGGAGCTGGCACTTTTCCCAAGCTGCACTTGAAATGCGTGTAAACCACTCTCCTCTTTCTAAATGAACATATAACATTTGGGTAAATGGTTGGTGCACCTCTTAATAAGAAGCTTTACATAAGTAGCCAATTCATACTCTCATAAATACATGGAGGATTGTTTTGCTGGCATTATTCACACAAGATGGCACACAGAAGGAGGAATTATTCCATAACATTCTCTGTGTATCCAGGCTACGACCTGGCGGCACTATCATACAAGCATACAAATTATGTCAGGGTTTGAAGACTGAGCGTGAGACAACAAAGGTGGACAGGAACGCCATTGCTGAATAATGCCATAGCACATTGACAGTGTGGTTAGGGTGCGTTTTCCTGCTCAGAACAACATGGGTCCACGATTTTCCTGTGGCACACCATGGGGTGGGTTTGCAGAACACATTAAGTTTTGTACTTGTAGAAATGACAGTCTTGCAATTACCATTCACTGTGCTTGATGCTAATTCAATGCAGTCATTCCATTCCCAACTGATGTCTGAATGCAATCAAGTAAGCTCTAACACCTAAAAGATTCTACTACTAAGTACCAATTTAAAGAAAATCATGGACCCCTTATTTTTGGAGAGTTAGGTTAAACACAGTGGTTCATACAAAACCTCTGGGGGTTAATAGGCAATGTTCACAAACAGAAAGGCAGCTTTGCCAATGTTGGAGAGAAAGTCAAATACAGCCTGTTTGTTTCCTTTGACCTTATCTCAAAGGATTTACACAAAACAACTAATATTCTCTTAATATCCATTTAGCAGGGTGAGTTTACATTTGACTAAATTAGTGACTTGAGCCAAAAAAAGTAAACTTAAGAACTGCAAAACATACTTGGAAAGTATTCGTGGGCACTCTCCCGAGTCATGACAAGTGTCTTCTCGACTTGAGAATGACAGTGTTGCTTGTTGAGAGGAGTCGCACAGGCTTCCAGGAAAGCTTCACCTGCACTTTGGGCAAGCGTGCTCATGCACAAGGGATCTTCCTTCTCAGGCCTCCAGCCAGGTGTCCCTCTGTCCAGGGTCACACCTCCCAGGTAGACTGCTATTTGCTCAGCAGTTCCTTTGACCACACCCTTACAATGGGGCTGCAGCAAACAACTCGGCCTCTAGAAAGAGGGGCCACAGTCATCCACCGAAGAATGATCTCAAGGAAGTCTTGTGCTTGCAGATGTGAAATTAGTGTTCACAATACTAAAGCAGGTCCCAACATATCATCCACAGACTGATTTGTTTATACAGAATCAAACACACACACACACACACACACACACACACACACACACACAAACACACACACACACACACTCACAGGTAAGGACAGCAATCCGTAAGGAAAGGCACTAAAATATAAGCTGAGCTTATTTTTAGAGGAGGGTGAGAATCCAGTATTTATTTTCCTTTCTTTTTTGCTACATTTTCTAATCTCTACTCAATGATGTCTCACCTCTAAGTTCTTCACTTTTGCCTCTTTTGGAGAACAGTACTAAGAGACATTCAGAGGTCAACTGTCTCTGGTCAGAAAATATCTAGGTATTCACCAGAAATTATTAAACCATCTAATCCTACTATCTAGATGAGAGTAGCATCTCAGGTGAAAACTTTATATAATTAAATTGCCCTTGAAATATCCATCTCTGAATGTAGTTAAGAGAGTCCATTTTTTCCACAAGCCTCCAAAGATAGGCACTGGAAGCATTGCCTTGTTGGGGCCACATTGTATGAAAATAAAAAGCTTGAGACACTCATATCACACTGAGCCATGTGAGAGGCTCACACTAAGACAAGCATGGGACCCAACATAGCCCAAGGGGACATATCAGCCAGGTCTGTCCTCTCCCCTGTGTGGATTAGGTAATCCAGGGCATGGTAGCAAATTGCCCCACCATTTAAATTGTCTCTGTGTTTCTCTCTCTCTCTCTCTCTCTCTCTCTCTCTCTATCTATCTATCTATCTATCTATCTCTAGCTATCGCTATCTCTGTCTCTATCTCTATCTCTATCTCTATCTCTATCTCATCTCTATCTCCCTTTCTCTTTCTCTGCCACATTTAGGTGTGAGCTGTATCCCTTCATTGATTTATTTATTTAACATTCAGTGAGCACCTAATGTGCCTGAAAGCCTTGAATGTGTACTTGAGTCTAACTACACTAAAATTTTTGAAACACTTCAATGGCTTGTAGATGCAAAATCAGGAAAATCTAGAGTACATGAAAGAAGTGGATGTGAATTAGCTGTCATCCAGCCTGCTGAAAACAGTTCCTCATTATGGTCCCTTCACCGAGC
Source organism: Lyroderma lyra (assembly GCA_004026885.1). Lineage (NCBI taxonomy): Eukaryota > Metazoa > Chordata > Mammalia > Chiroptera > Megadermatidae > Lyroderma > Lyroderma lyra. The sequence continues at coordinate 7,088 of PVJL010002307.1, forward strand.
CAAGTTTTGCAAGTTTATCATCAAAAGGCACAAAAATACATTTTAATTCACTTCTCTGCACATTTTTTCCTATAAAAATTTTCATGTTCATATGTCAAACCAGAGTTGCAATTGAAAAATACACATCTTTAAATATTCTGAAATCATTTTCTGAGTTCAGGGAGTTGTATTTTCTTCTCAAACATTTGTCCGTTTTCTCTCAGATAAAGGCCAAAATTAGAAGGACCAAGGTCTGAGGATTATAGAGTGACTAAGAGTGGTGGATGGATGGTTCAATAATTGTGATGTTACCACCATTTATAGTTGTACAAATACATACCACCCTCACTGTGGTCCAGCTAAGCCTCCTACACTCCCTGTGAGTATCATGACATTGACTAACCTTTTGTGATCTATATTATTAATTTGGTAGAAGAAACTGTTTATGGCCAACTCCAGTCCCTGCATAGAAGATGGATGATGGAAATAGATGTGGATTTGAATTCAGCTTCCGCACTTACAGGTTGTCTAACCTTGAGCAAATGGTTTAACTCAACTTGGCCTCTCTGCAGAAATACACACCTACTTCTTAATGCCACCGTGGGGATCCCATGGAATAATGGGAACAAATTTCCAAATAGGGAGCCTGGCACACATCAATCAAACAGCAGATGTCTCTTTCATTCTCAGTACCCCTTCTCTTTTTTGTTTTGGTTTTTATTTTAAGTCATGTCATTGTTTAATCCTTCTCTAAAAGCTATAAATGTCAGGTGCCTAGCTGACATCATTTCAATTACCTCTGAGTACTGGATTGCCACTTTGCTACTTCAGGAGCAACAGCAGTATTAGAAAGTGTCAACTCCACGTCATTACGGTCACAGTAATAATATTCTGAAGGTGGAAATGTAGTCTCTAACACCTAAACCATAATGGACTGAAGAATATGCAGATTTTCCAGAAGACATAATTAGAGACAACAATCACTGCATCCCAGGGTCCTCCCCACTGGTACTGTTCCTGATACACTGTAGTGTTCATCCCTGTCAAGGGCCAGCTGGGGTCGCCTTAGCAACTGCTGCATCCCTTCCTAACACAAAGCCCATCAGAAGACAGGAAAGCATCAGAAGACTTCAGGACTCTGTTTTGCTCTACTAGAAGGACACCTCAGAGTCAAGTTCAAGGTAAACTACAGAAGAGAGGATTTCTCTTGTCCCCTGGAGGCACGTTTCATGGCAGGCAGGAGGAGGTGAGTTTGTCCACGGCACTTTGAAGCTTACACATGTTCTGCTTCTCCGTGGCTCCAGGCGTGGTGGGGGAACCAGAGTAAATCCATGGGCTACCCTTTTAAGGCAGATCTGAAGCCTTTTCAAGAAAATTAATTAATAAAAAATGTTATAAACAAGTGAGGGAGAAAAAGAAGAAAAATATTGGGGTTATGCATCTTAGAATCTCATCCCTATATGAAACCATTTAAGCTGTTGGTGACAGTGCCCATTTTTTCTGTCCTGATCCCAGCTTGGAGGGTAGTTTTCCACCAGCAGAAGACACATTTTTCATTCAAAGGCTTCTTTTTCATTTCGGCTGCAATAGGAGGCTTCTTAGGTTTGGATAATGCCCCAAAAGAACAAGAATATTTTTTTCCCTTTCCTATTGGAGTGTTATTCAAGAAGGGATAATATTCCTTCTCTTTTAATATATTTCTTGATCTTAGGATGCAACTTAAAAATATCATGGAAACATATGGAGATAATCTGATGAAAAGCTTTTTTAAAAAGTAAGAAAATACTTACAGACAAAAGTTTATAAATACTTATGGATGAAACAAAGTACTTCTGACTTGATTTTAAAAAATCAAACCACAGAGATAGCCAGCAAGTTTTAGGAATTATATTATAGAATTTTGTGGTGGTAAAGTATTATTTCTCAGGCCTGGGGTTTTCTTTGGGAAAAGTAAAACCTAGTCAATTAACTTTCCTGGAGGAAGAGATTTAAAACTTCAGGTGTGGAAAAGCAAGCCCTTTCTAAAACACTAAACGTAATAAAGGACAAAGTTTTTGAACTTGCTTTGGAGGATGTAAGATAAATAACATTTTTTCAAGTTTGTGCCATTTTCTAATACCCACCAGGTTTTGGACTGTTTTGATCCAACAAAAATACAAAGAAAAAAAAAAAACAAAACGAAACACTATTTTTCCTTTGTGTGTTTTATTTGAGTATAGAAGGTATACAGCCATGTAATATGAAAAATAAAGGCATCTATGCCTGGATTTTTTTCCCAGACAGTCCTTGTATTGTCCAATGTTTTTATTCCCTATACTTCAGCAATCATCTGAACTCCAAATAATGTGAAGTTTACCAACTATCACTTCCCACATATGAGCTCCACAATTTCAGATGAACCTCTGAACATAAAAGGAATCAGTCTCATAAATTGTCCAGAGAGTTTTACCTTTAAATTATCTGCATTTTCAGCTCTGCTGCAAACAGGTCCATTCACCAATGTCCACCGTGCCCATGAGCACATCATCATGTCTACAGGGCATAAAGACTTGCTTCTGACATGCAGTTTCTCCACCCACTACCTTTCTCGGTGCTCCTCACCTCCAGCAGGCAGCTCTGGCCTTAGCAGTTGGGCTCGTTCTAGCCATCCCAGACTAGAGGAAATATACTTTCTTAAATAATCAAGCCTGAGTAATTTTGAGCTGACCCCTCAAATGTTTTTAATCTGCCCATTTTATGGATCAACTTGGCTTTGAACTGATTCATAAAATTTTACCTTTACTAATTACAATAGATGATAATAGTGATTGAGTTAGAGAAAGAGGTATTTTAATTTGTTTCTCTATTTAAGATTAAACCCTAAAGAAATGAAAATGATTGGGGCCTGCTGAGCATTCTGTGCCATCCCTTGCTTAGCATTTTAAATGTATTGTCTCCATGTGCTCATGAGGCCTGGACACATGATATAGTGACATGTTTCACTTCGCCTAACCATATCTCTAAGTCACTCAAATGATGACTTCACTAAATATAAGATGGCTACAGGTTCTAAAAGGCAAAGATTCTCAATTAAATTGAATTACTGGCAGTTAAAATTTAATATATCTATATTCTATATGAAAGAAGGTCAACTGGCTTGATAATTAATCATTTAATTTATTCATATATACTGACCATAAGTCTAGTGAAGTATGGGAACATTTTCTGAAAGCCTACTTTGTGGGATGAATGAGACTGACTATGAGGAAGGTCAGAGTAAATGAGACAAGGCTGAAGTGGAGGTGATGAACCCAGTCGCAGTACAAAGGGAATGCGAGACAGAAAATGCTGAGTGAAAACTGGGTATGGAACTAACACACTCTAAATCAGTTGTGTCCAAACTTTTGGCTTCCCTGGGCCACATTGAAAGAAGAAGTGTCTTGGGCCACATATAAATACACTAGCACTAATGATAGCTGATGAGCTAAAAAAAAAAAAAAAAAAAAAAAAAAAAAAAAAAAAAAAAAAAAAAAAAAAAAAAAAAAAAAAAAAAAAGGTCGCAAAAAAATCTCATAATGTTTTAAGAATTTTTGTTGGGCTGCATTCAAAGCTGTCCTGGGCTGCAGGTTGGACATGCCTGTTATAACTGTTCTAAGAGTAAGGCTGCTTTTAAAGTTCTGTCTAAGGGTACTGTGGCTGAGAGTAATGGGGTGCATCTAATTCTGTGGGCAGGACTTTGATAGGGGAGAAGATCCTTTAAAAACATTTGTCATGAATGAACTTCAAGTCTGAAGATTCAAGAAGTCCTACGAACCTCAGGCATGACAGAAATAAAAGCCACTTAAAGACACATTTTTTAATCCTAAGGACAAAATTTTTTTAATATTTTAATTTAAAAAACAATTGTCCCTGAAAAACTGCAATTGATCTTTACAAGAAATACTTGTTAGCTTTTAAAATTACAAAATTAAGTTGCTTTGGAAAATTAATAGTCATTTAGGATCAGTTTAACTTTTTCCATTTATGTCACACCAGTCAATAATACAAGTATTTTGTGAAAGTTTGATTTCTTTAGTTTCTAATATGAAAAGATAGGGAAATTTAAAAACAGGCCAAAGACTTAAACAGACACCTCACCAAAGAAGCCCTAGAGATGGCAAATAAGCATATGAAAAGATGCCCCAGGGACATCAGGACAAGATGGCAGATTAGGTAATCAGTATGCCTGCTGCATCCCAGGATCACACCAAAATTACAAATAAATTATAGAACAATCAACTTAAGAATTGTCTGAAGAACAGCTGAACAGAGAAGCCCTGTAACTAAGGATATAAAGAAGAAGCCACATTGAGTTGGCAGGGCAGAGATGCAAAATGGGTTAACCCCAGACCCACCACAGATAGTGGTTGAACACTAGGAGACACCTTTTTGACAGAGGTCCCACCCTAAGAGGAAAGGTCTCAGCCCCACATTGGCCTCCCCAACTGCTCCCCAGACCAGGGATCCTGGGCCAAGAAGAAGAGTTCCCACAACATCTGGCAGTGAAAATCAGTAAGGACTGTCTGACCACCCCAATGAGATGGAATCTGGCTGAAAACCCAGATGCCCTCTTAGAGAGCCCACACACAGACTTATTCACTTGCAAACACTCACCAGCCTCTGGTGGAGGAGTGGCAGCTTGAGAGGCCTAGGGACATGTGAGGAAAGACTGAGTTGTGTGGGGAAAGACTGGAACAAGGGCTGAAGGGACAGGAGCTATTATAGTCATAGTGGGGTAACTGACATGTGTGTAGCCTACAGGAAGTTGCCATCTTCTCAAAGTTGAGCCCTCCCTCAAAAGGCCAAGTCTGGGACCACACTGGTCTGGTGGAATCCATGCCTATTCATCGCCTTGATGATGTTCTGGGTTTCTGTCCTCCCCTCCCTCACACACACAGCTAGTTTTATATTAACTGAAGGCACTCTTGATTGCTGGACTCCTGGCTCTGCTCCACAGGCTATGGAAACATTTTTGCAGAGGCTGACCAGCCAGGGTGGTTGGAGAAATGCTTGCTTGAGGGAAGTGTCCCAGGACCTGCACTGTAACATCTCTTGGGGAGCTCTTAGGGACTAGAGGGCCTGAGGCAGGTGATGGCTACCTATGATGTTCTTGGGGTATTTTTGTGGAGTTAACATGGGCCAGGCACCATTGCAAGAGCCAAGACTGCATTAACTTTGTAGAAACCACCGCCCACACCCCCTAGCTGCCTGAAATCCTGCTCTGCCCACCTACAGTTGCATTGCCAGAGGCATTCCCAACACCTGGGTAGCCAGCTCTACCCACAAGCTGTGGAAACATATAGCAGCAGAAACCCTGGAACAGCCTGGGTATCTTCTGGTGATGGATAGTAACCCAAAACCTGCACCACAGCTGTTCTGGGCAGCTTTTGAGCACTTGCAAACCTGAGGCAATCAGTGGCTGACTGCAGTGTTCTAAGGGTGTTTTGCGAAGTGGTAAAGGCCAGGCACTGCCCTGAAGCAAGTATTGACTAGCTGGAGTGTTCTTGGGGCCCTGTGCAATGTAGTTACAGGCCAGGCACTGGTGTAAGAACTGAACCTATATTAATTTAGAACTACTGGCCACACCTTGTGACTCTCTGGGATTCTGCCCTGCCCGGCTAGGGCTGCACTGCCAAGGGCACTCTCAACACTGGCTCAATGAGTGCAACCCACACACCTAAAGGGCACTTTGAAGAGCTGGGTCTTACAGGCAGCTGGTGGGTGGTAATAGGACTAGGGGGCTGAGAGCCATCGGTTAGGCTGCCTTAGGCCCATTACTGGTGGCAACCAGCCTATCAGAGAGCTGCAGGCAAGTAACAGGCAAGGCTGAAATTGACCTGCACAGGAGCCCCTCCCAAGAGACACCAGAAACAACATACCCAGAGGCCAACTTCAGACCACACCAGAGCACTACTGGTTTAGCTCCATAAGCAACATACCCAAAGGATATTCTCAGCAAGCACAAGAGCCCACAGGTGGGAATCCCCCTCTGAGGGGCCAGCCCACACACAGCATCTCATATACTATAGGAGTAGCCAATCCTCACAGTAAGTCAAGCTGGGAGTCAGTCCCACCTACTGAGATGCCAAAAGCAATCAAGGCTCAACTACAACAGGAGAATACACACAATACACTCAAGAAACACATGCAAAGGAGATCAGAGAAACTGCACCATTGGACCACACAGGGCACATACTATAATACATAAGACCACCCAGCAAAGGCTGAGAAACATAGGAGATCTACATAATACATAGAACCAAACACAGAGAGGCAGCCAGATGAGGAAATAAAGAAGCATGTCCCAAATAAAAGAATAAGAGAAACCTCCAGATATAGAACTAAATGGAACGGAGGCAACCAGCCTACCAGAAAAAGAGTTTAAAATATGAATTATAAGAATGTTTAAAGAACTTAGTGAGAATTTCAACAAAGAGATAGCAAACATAAAGAAGGACACAGAAACAATAAAAAACAACCAGTCAGAAATAAATAACACAATAATGAAATGAAGAATATATACTAGAAGGAATCAACAGCTGACTAGATGAAGCAGAGAACCAAATCAGTGATTCAAAAGACAAGGTATCAGAAAACACCCAATTGGTATTACAAAAAGGAAAAAAAGAATTTAAAACCATGAAGATAGCTTAAGAGATCTATGGGACAACATCAAGCATAACAACATTTGCATCATAGGAGTACCAGAAGGAGAAAAGAAATAACAAGGAATTGAAAACTTATTTGAAGAAATAATGACTGAAAACTTGCCTCACCTGGCAAAGGGAATAGACATATAAGCCCAGAAAGTGCAAAAAGTCCCAAATAAGATAAATCCTAACAGGCTCATACCACGACACATCATAATTAAAATAGCAAAAGTTAAAGACGAAGATAGAATCATGAAAACAGCAAGAGAAAGTTACTTATAAGGTAGCTTCTGTAGAACTATCAGCAGATTACTCAACTAAACTTTTGCAGGCCAGAAGGGAGTGGCAGAAGTATTCAAAATAATGAAAAAAGGGGGCCCTACAACCAAGACTACTCTACTCAGCAAGGTAGAGTATTTCTCCTTCATTTAAAATTGAAGGAGAAATAAAGAACTTCCCAGACTAGAAAAAAACTAAAGGATTTTATTACCACCAAGCCAGTGTTACAAGAAATGTCAAAAGGATTTCAACAAATTGAAAAATCTGGGGGAAAAAACAAATAAATTCCTAGAATCATGCAATCTTCCAAGGCTGAATCAAAGAGAAACAGAAAATCTAAGCAGACCAATTACTACCAATGAAATCAAATCAATAATCAACAAGCTCCCAACAAACAAAAGACCTGGATCATATGACTTCACAGGTGAATTTTACCAAACATTTAATAAAGAAGTAAGACATATTCTCCTCAAACTATTCTAAAAATCCAAGAGAAGGGAAAGGTGAGACTATCATTATCCTGATTCCAAAACCAGACAAAGTTATAACAAAAAAAAACAAAAAACAAAAACAAAAAAAAAACAAATAAACAAACAAAAAAACTATAGACCAATATCACTAATGAATATAAATCCAAAAAATACTCAACAAAACATTAGCAAACTGAATTCAGCAATACATTAAAAAGATCATACACCACAATCAAGTGGGATTTATTCCTGGTATGCAAGGGTGGTTCAGATATATGCAAATCATTTAGTGTGATACAACACCTAAACAAAATGAAAAATAAAAGTCCTGGTGTCATATCAATAGAGGCAGAAAAAGCATTTGACAAGATCCACCATCAATTTTTTTTATAAAAACTCTCATCAAAGTGGTAATATAGGGAACATATCTCAACATAATAAAGACCATATATGACAAGCCCACAGCTAGTATCATATTCAGTGGGGAAAAGCTAAAAAACATTCTCCTTAAGATCAGGAACAAGAGAAGGATGCCAACTTTTGCCACTTTTATTCAATGTAGTACTGGAAGTCCTCACCATAACAATGATAAAAGAAAAAGAAATAAAAGACATCCAAATTGGAAAGGAAGAAGCAAAACTGTCATGTTTGCAGAGGACGTGATACTATGATACTATGATACTAGAGAGAACTTCAAAGATTCCATCCAAAAACTATTGTAACTGATAAATAAATCTAGTAAAGTAGCAAGATACAAAATTAGTACTCATAAATCTGTTGTATTCTTATACACAAATAACAAACTAATAGAAAGAGAAATTAAGAAAACAATCCCATTTACAATTGCATCAAAATAAAAATAAAATACCTAGGAATAAATTTAACCAAGGAAGTAAAAGACCTGAACTTAGAAAATTGTAAGACATTAAAAAGAGAAATTAAAGAGTATGCAAATAAATGGAAACATACCATACTCATGGATAGGAAGAATTGATATAAGTAAAATGCTCATTCTTCCCAAAGCAATCTATAGATTCAATACAATACCTATCAAAATACCAATGGCATTTTTCACAAAACTAGAACAAATAATCCTAAAATTTATATGGAACAAGAAAAGACCTAGAATAGCTATGGCAATCCTGAGAAAGAAGAACAAAGCTGGAGGTATCACACTACCCGATATCAAATTATACTACAAAGCCATAGTAATCAAAAAACCATGGTATTGTCATAAATATAAACACATAAATCAATGGAACAGAATGGAGAGCACAGAAATAAATTCATGTCTCTACTGTCAGTTAATCTATGACAAAGGAAATAAGAATTTACATTGGAGTAAAGACAGTCTATTCAATAAATGGTGCTGGGAAAACAGGACAGATACATGCAAAAATGAAACTGGACCACCTTCTTATACTATATGCAAGAATAAACTCAAAATGGATTAGAGTCCTAAATGTAAGACCCTAACCCATAAAACTTCTAGAAGCAAATATGGGAAGCAAACTCTCAGACATAGTTCTTAGCAATATTTTTACTGATATATATCCCCTAGGGCAAGGGAAACAAAAGAACAAATAAACAAATGAGAACAAATAAACAAATGAGATTACATCAAACTAAAAAGTTTTATTCACAGCAAAGGAAACCATCAACAAACAAAAAGACATTCTACTAAATGGGAGAGGTATTTGCTAGTAATACATCTAATAAGGGGTTAATATCCAAAATTTATAATAATTCATACAACTCAACACCAAAAAAAAAAGAACAATTGGCAGAAGACCTGAATAAACATTTCTCCAAGGAGGACATCCAGATGGCCAATAAACATGAAAAGATGCTCAGCATCACTAATCAGAGAAATGCAAATTGAAACCACAATGAGATACCACCTCACTCCTGTCAGAATGGCTATCATCAATAAATCAATAAACAACAAGGGTTGGTGAGGATGTGGAGAAAAGGGAACCCTTGTGCACTGGTGGTGGGATTGCAAATTGGTGCAGCCACTATGGAAACCAGTATGGAGGTTCCTCAAAAATCTAAAAATAGAACTACCTTATGACCCAGCAACACGATTCTTGAGTATTTATCCAAAGAAATCCAAAACACTGATTTGAAAAAATATATGCACCTCTATGTTTACTATTCACAATAGCCAATATGTGGAAACAACCAAAATGCCCATCAACAGACAATTAAAGAAATTGTGGTACATTTATACAATGGAGTAATATCCTGCCATGAAATAGAATGCAACCTTACCACTTGCAACAACATGAATGGATCTAGAAGTTATTATGCTAAGTGAAATAAATTAGACTGAGAAAGATAAACACTATATGATCTCACTTATATGTGGAATATAAAAAACAAAATAAACAATCAAAACAGAAATAGACTCATAGACATAGAGAACAAACTGATGGTTGTTATATGTGAGGGAGGTTGGGAGGGTGAGTAGCAAAGGTAAAGAGATTAGGAAGTACAACTGATAGTCACAAAATAGTCACAGGGATGTGAAATACAGTCTGTGGGGAATATAGTCAATAATGTAAAAACTACGTATGGTGTCAGTTGGGCACTAGACTTATCAGAGGGAGCGCTTCATAAAGTATTCAAATGCTTAACTACTATGCTGTACACCTGAAAATAATATAAATAATATTGAATGTCATTATAAATTTGCCCAAATCCATAGAATGCACAAGGTCAAGCATGAATCCTAATGTAAACTATGTACTTTGGGTGCTTACGATGTGTTACTGTAGGTTTATCCATTGTAACAAATATACCATGTGGTGTATAATGTTGATAATGGGGGAATATATATATGTGTTGGGTAGGGGCTATATAAGAAATCGCTATACCTTTCTTTTAGTTTTGCTGTGAACCTAAAACTGCTCAAAAAATTCTATTTAAAAAAAGAATAGGAAATTTTTTTTCTTTTTCCAAAACTTTATTACCCTCCCAGCTTCTTCCCTCACCCATACTTCCTTGGAGTTTTTTATATGCCTAATGGTACACTCTCTCTTTGTACTTCTACTTTAAAGACACCACTCCAATGACAGACAGACAAATTGATATGTAAATAATAGTTTATCTTCAAATTTTATTTTAATATTCTATGGTTCAGACTTGACTAATACAAACTTGCTTCCTTTTTTAGACTTGTACAAATAACTTTAGCACTGCAGTAGCCAATTTTACTTCCTGTATTATTCCACAAAAAGATGGATCAAATATAGCTGAAAGAAGCATCCCCAGCTCAAGCCCCAGTTTGAATCTTTCTTTCTGCAACCCTCGCAGCACCAAACTATTCCTTTAAATCTTCTGTTCCTTTACATTCCATCCCTTTGGCCAACAACACAACCAACACTATTCTAAATTAATTTTGTTTAAAAAAAAGGGCGTCTATAGGTTTTTTTTCCCAGTTAAAGAGGGAAAACTAATATTACTTAAAACAGTGGAGCAGGAATACCTTGACTTCTAACTTCAACATTACTGAAAACAAAATTGGACAATTATACCACTTTTGGTATTCAGTTCTTTTATAAATTGCATTTATTATGTACAATGTATTATTCACAAAATTGTAAGGATCACATGAACTGATTTGTGTGAAATTGCTTCTAAAAGCAATAAAATTATGAAAATGAAAATTATTATTAAGGTTATTAATCACTAAGCCACATGTCCTGGAATTGAGGGACTTTTTAGTGAGAGACCTGCAAAGTATAATAACATATGTTGCCATTCAAGAGCCACCTCGCTCCAAAATTTGCTGTCCACATTGGTAGTGCTGACATAATTGACAGCAGAAAGCTGTACCTACCACCTATTTACATTGGTGCTTGCCCATGCCTCTGTGTGACAGTGACATGAATCATCTGGAAGCTCAGAGAATACAAAGTTCAGCCAGACTTTAGACCTCAGAGCTACACTATTTCATGCCCTTCAGTGCTGCTTTCATAGTCAGTCTAACACTTGAATGCCATGGCCTTGATTAAATTCTTGTCTACACCGTGGAATTGCCATGAATCCTCTAGCCCAAAATGTCAGTAAAGCAGCAAGCACACTTGAGATTAAATCAGAATGGATTCTGAAGCATCCTCTTGGGGTTATTATTGAGGTCTTTAGAAAATAATATTGGTTGCTCGAATACTTAGAGTTTCAAAAAATAAAAAGAGACTACCGTGTTCTAGAAACCTCATCTATAATTTTCCTCTTAGCACAAATGATTATCATCAGTATCTCTCTGCCCCTCCACCCCCTTATTAAGGGTGATGACTTCAGATTAATTAGTTTAGGTAGTTCTCATGTTTAACTCAAATGTAACCCAAATATTCACACGAGTCCTTTGCTAGTCATTTCTTCATTTTCAGAATCAGAAATTAATAAGGTTAAAAGTAAAATGCTTTCTAAAACTTTACTATAGAAGTAATCTAATTTAAATCCCTTTTAAATTGGTCTATTTTAGCCTGTTGGCTTTTATTATTCCTTAATAAATGTCTCTTATAATGGAAACTTATAAATTCAGTTAAAAATATAAATTGTCATATAAATCAAATTAAAACAGTAGTCCAAGTTGTAAATTTCAAACAAGCTTATAGGCCTCCCTCCTATTAAATGAGGAAAAATGTTATCTTGTGTGGCTTCATGCAGTATTCTACAGAATCATAAGCCACATGGGGTTATTACACTGTTTCATAACTTCTTTAAAAATATTAAGGGCTATTTCAAAAAGTTTTATTCCTATTATTATAATGAATTTGTCCTTATTCAGACTTCCAGCTTTTGCCCTAACATTCAGATGTCATTGGGTTACTTATTCTAGCAATTCTTCAATTCTTCTTAAATTGTTAAGGGTTTGTGAAGCTTTTTTTGCAAAAAAAAAAAAAAAAAAAAAAAAAAAAAAAAAAAAAAAAAAAAAAAAAAAAAAAAAAAAAAAAAAAAAAAAAAAAAAAGTGCCTCCTGGTTGAAAAGGATATTACATGTATTCAACTGACATTTTACTGAACACCTCCTTTTATGCCAGGCAGTGAACTAAGCATGTTCCCATATTTTGCCTTTATTAATCACCACAGCAATTTTGAGATGTAGGTGTTAGTACTCCTGTTTTTAAAAATAAAGAAACTGAGACTTCTAGAGGTTAAGTTAAATATCCTAAGGAACAAGGCTAGTAAATGACAGATTGGAATTGGACACCCGGGCCCTGATCCCAAGCCTAATGTTTTCCCCACCCCGCATACCAGCATGGCATCCTGTGAACAGCACATTCACCGGGTGCGAGCCACGCTGTGCTTCATGAGGACTCAGGACCACGTGAGGCAGCTCACTCCACATTTGGATGTTTCTGACAACTGGAGAGTTTCTCTTATGCTGCACCTTCATCTCTGTAAAGATGGAAAATGTCTTCATGAAGAAATAGTAGATGTCGACTCTGGGTTCAAATCCCTGGTCCTTTAAGAACTCAGAAACATCTATGCACCTTCAAAACTCCCAATTCCAAAGAGATAGGTAAAAGCACCTAACCTAAAGCTTGACACCTAAGAGGTACTTAGCAGCTGATAAATTCCATGCTCTTCTTTTCCTTTACCAAAGTCTTAATGGACCCTAAAGTTGGTGGTTTAGGGAACAAGGGTGACACATGGCCACTGGCTCAACTGGCAGTTACTGTTCTCCCAGCACCCTGAAGACCTTGAAATAATCAGAACTCTAAATAATGTGAAGTTTACAAAAATAACACTCTTTATCTTTTCTCGTATATTACCTTCATGACTTCACCTGAAACCCTATGCATTTCATTTCTTCATTGAATCTAAAAGAAACCAGTATAATGAATTGTTTAGGGTATTTTGCTTTTAAATTTCTCACATTTCCAGCTCGCCTGAAAGCAGGTCTGTTCACCAGTGTCCACATTGCCCTTAAGCACTCTATCACACCTGTGTAGCATACTTCCCTTGGTAGTTGTCCTATGTGTAATGACAAGTTAGTGATTCCGTGGATAGCAGTTAACACATCCTGCCCATTTGTCTCTCTTTCTGTGTAATGCCACCATGATGGCTGAGCATAGGCCTAAGTCCCAAAATTTCTGAATAAATTTCCCTTTTTCCTTTGCCTTTCTTCCTGGGGTGCTCTCCGTATAGCTAAGAAAACACACACACACACACACACACACACACACACACACACACAGAGAGAGAGAGAGAGTGAGTGAGAGAGAGAGAGACAGAGACAGAGACAGAGAGAGAGACAGACAGAGACAGAGACAGACAGACAGAGAGAGAGAGAGAGAGAGAGAAATACACAGTCAGAGTTGAACTGGACCTTTATAACTATAGGCCTCAGATAACAAGATACTTCTTCGTATTTTTTAGGGCACCACACAAATATCATACCCATGATTTTTTGTCAATAGTGAAGACCTTTCTCTCCAAATATATAAAGTGAGGAATGAAACAAGGGACATGGAGAGTCTGCCCAAATAAATTCTTCTGACTTGAGAGACCACTCCAGGCCGCTTTATAACACAGAAGGTGATTTGCAGGGTAAATACAGGCTAAGACCTGCAAGTTTTTCTCACTGATGAGATTCATGCTTTGAATTACTGATTGATGGCTGCTGAAGGACTGAAGTATCTCTGTTCTAGTCCAGAGACACACTGAAAGTAATGCTCTTCTGATAATTGAAATTCAAAAATCCAAACACAGCATGGAAATTACCCAAATAAATGTGTAGGTCCATTTTTATGAGGAGGTGGGAGGGCAGACACATTTGGTCAGCCACAGCTGTCCCCTCATGTTGTTGCACAATTAGTCTACAACTGTGAGCTCTTGGCCTTGGTGCAGCACGAGCACCTTCATTCCCACTGCACAGTAATGCTCTGATCACAGCATGAGCTTTCTTTCCTCTGGCCAAAGCATAATGTAAAAATTATGGCACAAAGGAAATTTTTATCCTCTAGACCAGAGTAAAAGAATTCACAAGCCAGGACATAGTCGGCAAACATACTGGAATCCAGGACGGGTGCTTTAGTCCCTTTGGGCTGCTGTAACAAAATATCACAGACTGGGTGGCTTCTAAGCAACAGAAATTGGTTCTGGAGGCTGAAAATCCCAGCTTAGGGTGCCAGCATTTTTGGTTAAGTGCTCTGTTGTGGGCCACAGACATACTATATTGCCACATAGCAGAAAGGGCCGGAGAGCTCTGTGAGGTCTCTTTAATGGGCACCAATCTAACACATGATTTAATCACCTCCCAAAGACCCCATCTTCTGACACTACCACTTTGGGGGTCAGGATTTTAACGTGAATTTTGGGGAGATACAAACAGCCAGACCACAGCATTAGGCATCCCCTTTTATTAACATAAAAACAAACTATACAAGTAAATATCTGCCGCTGCCCAGGTTTTTCCCTTCCTGTTACCAACCTCACCCTCACCCCAGTGTGCATGCGTGTGCACACACACCCATGCAAACACGGATGCACACACATTCCAAATCTGCTTGCTACCATCACTTTGGACATACCTGATGTGGACTGAGTGATTGAGGTTGAGTCCTTATGGAGCCAGGTATGACTTAGGAGTGAGGAAGACATTGGACAAGGTTGGAGGAGGTGGTTATGCTGATTTCTGTGAGGACAAAGAGTCAAGGAGCTTTGGAAGAGACTGGAAGGGACACACTGGGAGTGTCGAGGCAGTCCAAGGTACCTTCCTTCTTTCCTGTTCTGCCTGAGGTCCACCCTGCACAGACAGAGAGGAAACTTATCCTCGCTCCTTCCAGCAGTTCCCCTTGCTACTAAGATTCAGAATTCAGGCTAATGGTATTAGTGTTATAATTCAGTTACATTGCCCAATGCATAATCTTTAGTTATTGACCCATGTTAGAATATTGTACTGTAGAAAAATATGTTTCAAATTTCTAATATCAATTTATGCTATTATAATTACTATGTACCATTCTGGACATAGTATTAGCATACATAGTATAAACATTTTTCCCTGAACCCACTTGGTCTTCATACCCATCATTTAAAAAGACTACTTAATATTCTATCCAGCAGATTTCCCGAAATGTATTTAACTTAAATATCTAACACTAGGGAAATGGCAATTTCTATTTCTGCTCTTGAAACTGTTTCCAATTTTTTTCGTATAAATAATACTGCAGTAAATATTTTTGTAAATGGCATTTCAGTATTTTACATTATTTACTTGCAATGGATTGCCGCATGTGGAGAGGTAGAGGTAGAGGGTATGTTTATGGCTTTTCATATGTGGAGCTTTTCATATCTGATTTCCCAAAAT
Source organism: Lyroderma lyra (assembly GCA_004026885.1). Lineage (NCBI taxonomy): Eukaryota > Metazoa > Chordata > Mammalia > Chiroptera > Megadermatidae > Lyroderma > Lyroderma lyra. The sequence continues at coordinate 22,806 of PVJL010002307.1, forward strand.
GCATTGCCAGTGTACATGCAATACGTGAGAAAGGCCAGTTCTCAAAACACTACCAGCCGTGTTTCCTTGTTTTCTTTTCTTCATTGTTATGAAAATCTTAACCGAAAAATGGTTCTTTATCATTTCATTTGCACTTCTTTAATTACTGGAGAACAAAAACTTCAAAAGGAAGGTCTGGCGAGATTGATAGGTCACTCCTGTCTTGATCATTATACTGGGTCACTATTAGCTTTGCAGACACTGATGAAAGTAAACGCACAAACATCTACTTTAAAGAACTTTTAGGAGAACCTCCCATTTGCCCACTCATATAAGATTAATTTTCCCCTGAACTCACCAATTATCAGGCTAATTCCCAAAAACCATTATAAATGAAATTCCTCAAACTGTTTGTGGACATCAGGACCTAGCAAGAGAAACTGTACTTTGAAAGTACAATTCAAATGTCTCATATCTTAATCGCAAATGAAATAAAATCAACCATTAATTAGACTTTTCAGATTCCTGATGTGGCCGGAGAGTTTACAGTGGCAGGGTTGAGATGAACTGTTGGGTGGGAGGAGCAGGGAGGAGGGAGGAGGCTGGGTAGAAACTCATGGCTGGTAGAGGGGGCTGCTTAGGAACAGAATGGCTCCTTGCAGCTTGGATCAGGAAAGTTTAACAATGGTGACAGTTCACTGCATGCTAAGCGCTTTCCTGAGCATTCTATTATACATGTATTAACTCCCTTATTACTAGAATAATTTTATGAATATGAAAAGTGGTACAAAGAGAAATTAACCAGTTTGCCCAAGGTTATCTGTCCATCTAAGTGGCTGAGTAAGAATTTGGACATAGACAATTTAGCTCTAACAGCTGTCTCTTTTAACCACAGGCAGTAATGAGCTTCTCTTTCAGGCAAAGAGTAGAGGACAGCCACTGGAGCTGTGAGAGCAGGCAGTACACAGGGACACATCAGTGTCCCTCCAGGAAACTCAGATAGCTTGTACCAGGATCCAGGCTCAGGGGAGGGAAGCAGGGAAGAGCCATGAGAGTGCATCTCTAACTCCTTGAATCTATATTCCTAAAAGAAAAAAAAAGTTAAGCATGAGTTCCAATTTATATATCTTCATTTATAAATTTTGTACATCTACTACTGAATTAATGTGCATCATAAAATATGCACAAATTACTCTCTTACACAAAAACAATTACCATAAATCCAGTTCAAATAGCATTTACTTGTACATTCACTGGAAATGTGCACCCCTGGCCAAAATTTTTTTTAATAATTTGGGTCTAGTTTTATTTTGAAGTTTATCAGAATTTCTTGATATAGAACCCAGTTTTTCTCTAATGATTTTCTAATTGTTTGAGATTATTTATCCACATATGGATGATTACTTGAAAAAAATATAATGCAAGACCTTTTATGTATTGTGTAATTCTAAAACTATATAGTAAAACATAAACAAAATAAAGAGCCTTTAAAAAGCCTGAAGCAATACCCCAGGAAAGGTCACCCAACAAGAAAAATTCTCTCTAGAATAATTCTTTTAAATTCCAGAAACAAAGCCAAAATGTCAATCCGTTTCTTTTAACATTTTTCACACCAAAACAACAGCCAATGTACAGAATAAGTTGGAGTTCAAACAACCTAACCTACTGCCAGTGACAGAACATGTCTCATTCAGGGCAGAGATTTATTTTTCTGAATATAGCAATAATGCACACATACAAAATGAAAAATCAGTTAAAAGAAAGCATTTCAACAATCTTAATGAGCCTGAGCCCTCTGACAGTTTCGGTGTATGCCATCAGCTGATTATGGTCACATTGTTGAAGCCAACTGCCTCTTGAAACCAAAATGAATGGAAAGAGGAGGAGCTTAGCAGAGCAGCTTAAATAGCTCACCTGAAAAGCTGATTTAAAACTAGGATTCCCATCAGTCATGTCTCAAAGGTTTCCCTCCATCCTGCAGAGCAGAGATTAGTTCTTCAAGTTCCATTTGTGTAGGTATCACCTTCATTTACCCTGAAGGTCTGGAAAAGATAGAAGGTTATTTCCAGTTGGAGCCACTGGAGCCCAAGCTCATGTATCCTTTTCCTGCACGAATCTCAACCTGACAGAAATGGTAAAATGAGACTCTTGATTTCCACATTAAGCGAACAATATCAAGTTGGCCAATAAGACGGATGGTTGTTGGGTTGCAAAGGAGTTGACCCAAGCAACTCAAAGCCACACTTGTAGCAACGAAGGCTGTTGTCTGCTACTCAAAGCTACCATCCCTGGGGTAGCAGGTTTCAGCCTGTTCTGTTTTTTTGAAACCTCAGGTTATGGGTGGACAGCTCATTGCATTTGTCTTTGAGGTGATAGTTTTGGCAGTGGGATATTATCCAAGAAGTAAAATAATCTGTGAAAGTGTTTTATAAAGGTTTTTAAATCATTGGGTGCCTAATGTAAATTTTAATTACCTTATATGCTTTAAAGTGATTGCTTCTCCAGGTGTTTTATTGAGATTTCTAATGGTTAAGTCAGTATCTGCTGCAGCCCCTTTAAAACCTCCTATGCAAAAATAACAGCACCCTGCTCTCGGGCTGTGAGGATTATGACTGGAAATGTCCTTTCCCACTTGTATCATATCATACTAGTTTCTTGAGTGTATTTTGTTCTTGCTTGTGGATTCTCACTGCTCCCACCTCTACATTAACATACAGTGGTCATCTTTGCAGATATGTCTTTGTTAGGCACCTTAATTTAAATGAGAACATTCTAATCCTACCCTTGTCTTAGCAAACGGTGAAAGCTCCAAAGAGTACTTGCGTTCATGGTGCTAGTTAGAAAATGTGACCTGAATTCACTGCTACTCAGTGCTTAGCAGAAGCCCTAAGAGAGAGTTGAGAGAAAGCACATTTAGACTTCTTTTTTTTTTTTTTTTGGTGGTTCCCTGTCTGGGAGTCGAACCCAGGCCGTGGCATTGACAGCACTGAAGCCTAGCCACTGTAGCACCAGGCAACCCCTGAAAGCATATTAGGAGACAGCCAAAGGTCATGAAGTTCACATGCTGTCCTGGAGAAGTGTTTCTCCCACTGGCAGGCATAACTTCTTTAAAGCATTGATATCTGAGTCCCACCTGGAAATTGGTCTGATGTGAGCCCTCAGAGAACACAGGGAGACCATTGAGATAGAGTGGAGTGAGCAGCAATGGAAAGAATAGGAGGGAATGAGGTAAGGGAAGTAATGCGGCCGGGAATGGGGAGAAGAGGCCCAGATTGTGTAGTGTGTGGTGGGTCATGGTAAAAGCATGGCTTTTGCTTTAAGGGAGGTTGAGATCCTTTCTAGGGGTTTTTGTGCTGAGGAGTGTCATGATATGACATATATTGTAAAATGATCACTCTGGCTAAATTAGCTCCTCTTTCTATTGTATCACTTAAATAAACCCAGAAAAACTCAAAATAAGAATCAATTTTTCCAAGCTACTACTCAAATGTCTAATGGCAAGAAATGGCCAGAATCCTAAATTCCAGAATCTTCCATGTATTATCTCCCCAGATTCCTGGAAGAGATATATAAGGCCTATTTTAAACAAGTTCATAATTTCTTTTTCTTTACTCTAAGAGGCTTGAACTAGAAATGTGAGCCTTCAAGTCCTTCTTCACTTATGCATGTCCAAAGGTCATTCTCAGAAATTCTAATTTAATAGTTTGGAATAAAATGTAGGTATCTGTATGGTTAAAAGGCTTTCAGGATGATTCTAGTGCACACACAGAAACCATATCTCCAGAGGCTGGCAGAAACAGCTAACATTGGCAAATGCTTTTATTTTTCCCCTTTTGTTCACTAGAGCTGTGCTATCCAGTGTGATAGCCAATATCTACGTGTAGCTACTGAGCACTCGAAATGGGGCCAGTTCAAACTGAAATGTACCAAAAGCATAAAACACTCACCAGATTTTGAAGATGAAAAAGTAGATGTAAAATGTCTCATTAATCATTTCTTTGTATCAATTACATTGAAATGATAATATTTTGGATATACTAAATTAAATAATATTTAAATTAATTTAAATGTTATTTAAATTAATTCACTGGATTTTTTTTTTTACTTTTTGAATGTAGCTATAAGAAAATTACAAATGAGGTTCATACGTACTCTATTCCTATTGGACATGTAGGGATTTAGATGTAGAGCTGATGAAGACATTTCAAAGACTTCTCTTACATAGGAGCCATACCCTCTGTCTGCCAAGCCTTCCAAACACATCTACCATGCTACCACTCTCCAGAGTCTTTTTTTTAATTGCTAAATTGCTTGTTTACATCTTTTTTCCAGGCAAGGTATGAGTAGAAACCATTGAAAGGCAACCCAACATAGTGGTTAATAGTAAGAGATTGGTAGGTGTGTGAAATAGGTAAGTGAGTCACCTTCTCTGAATCTCCATTCCCCTCATCTGTAACATTTGAATAACATGTACTTCAAGGTTTCGTAAGGCTAAAAACACAGTTTCTGGCCAGCCAGTATCAGAGGGGCAGAAATTCATCATCTCCCTCACTACTTCTGAGTTTTCTTGATGTAATGTTTCCTTCATTTGATTAAAAATAAACTCTCAGAATGTCAGATTGTATTCAAATATAAGTATAAAAATAACCAAAATGCAAGATGTCATTTGGAAAGAGTGTTTTTTCTGATCAGACAGTGGTAGCCATGTGCCTTCTCCAAATATCGTGACTAACGGGAAAGGTGTGGAGATCTTTCCTAAGAGTGTCTGAAGAAGGAGAGAGGGCCAAAGGTCTCCAAATACTTAGCGCTCCAAAGAAACTGTTTATTTCTGAGGGTTTGTTTTATCTTGCTGATTATCTCTGACCTAAAGTCCTTCTGCCTTTTGACTTTATAACCATTATCCAATAATGCTTACCTGCCTCAAAATTTTTTATTATATTTTTACACTATTTTGTCCCATTTCTTCTATTACCAAACACAAAAACTTACTCTTTTTTGTTTCTGACTAAATTCATTAATCCACTTTGTCTTCAAAGACTTCTTTATTTTTTTAATAGACATGAGAAGACTCACATAGTTGGTTTCCCTAGTTCTCAGGAGACAACCCAGTTAAGCTAAAGCTGGTTTTGTATGCAACCAGGCTTCTGATCCTTCTCCAGTGGGTCAGTTCCAATTAGAATGCAGTCAGGGATGGGCACGCAGCGTGCATTCTAACTCAACATCCATGGTCATCGTGCTTTCTAAACACAGGTACCACTAGAACAGGGATGTGTTTGCAGAAATTTCTTTATACTTTGGACTATTGAAAAAAATGAGAAATTAGAAAGAAGTGATTACTTTAAACCTTCCCCAAACCATGGAACAAAAGAAATGGTAACAGGCATGAAAATATGATAGTTTAAAATTTTGAGTATGTGTCTGCTGTGCTCTGTTTCTGGAGCAGAAAAAGCAAAAGAATAAGTTGGAAGAGGGACAATCTCACTTCCTGAGCTGGAGTCCTCTACATTAAACATAAGCTCAAACCCTTAAATACCAGAAACCTGTGTCTTCAGGCAGTGTTTCTTTGAATGATTGGCCTGGGTGCTGAAAATAGCATAGAGCCTTTTGCAGAATTCTTAACTTGAAGCAGCATTTCATGTGTAAAGTAATCCTTCATGCATTGGGCTTTTGCCCACCCCTGAGAGTAGCTTTTGCAGTTACCTTTGTGTCAAAGGACAGGTCAGTGTGCAAGCTCGGGCAGGCAATGACACGGCATGTCACTAAGCAACAAATGTTTTCTGCAAAACCATCTTTAGGTGTTCTAGAAAGTGTGTGTGTGTGCATATGTGTGTGTGTGTGTGTTCGTGTTCATATATTTTCTGGGGGAAAATATATGCACACATATTTGCATACATATTTCCCAAACATACACACACACACACACATACACACACACATTTTCTGAAAAACCATGCTGAGCTTGTTTTATATGTATGGTGAGAGAGAGAGAAAGAGCTATAGACCCATACAGAAAGCCTTTTGCAAGTATTTTTATTTTATGTCATGCAAGAATAAATTTATTTTATACAACAATGAATAAATGTATTCTCTTTCTACAGATATGGTACAAAAAAGAGAATCTACAAAGGGGGAATGCTTCCTATAGAGGGAAAAATATTAAAGTAAAATTTTAGTTGTCAGTTTTATAATTGAAGCTGTCTCCCCCTTTAAAAATATTGTTTCCATTAAAGTAGAAGGAAAAGAGGGTCTGGCAAGTGTCCCACAATGTTCATTTCCCCAGGCAAACCCCAGGCACATACATAAAGACTTCAAGAGGGTTCTCACTGTGGTGGTGGCACAAAACGTCAATCATTCGAGACCATGTGTGATAATGCAATGAAGGAGTGTCCTAAATGCACTCTCTTTTACTTTTTTCTTTCTCCTCTTCTCACTTTTACTTACTTTCTCCTTTTCTTCTTGTTTCACCAAAGGGCAGACAAAGTATAATAACTTTTTCATAACAATCTCATTTTTCAGGTACTCTGGGTAATTCATAATCCAGAATTTATTCTTTTCCAAAATGTACTGATAGACAATTATTTCTTGATTTCTATGAGGTGAATCTTTGCTTTTTACCCCATATTTTATCTTCTTTGGAGAAACTACCCTTGAAAAATTATAGACGGTGATGGAAACACTTCGCTAACAAGTCTTTGATTTTCTTTTGAGAGAGGGGGATATAGTGAAGGCTTTAACTCTGAAAAATATGAGGATGGTCAAAATGCTGCATAATTAATTCAACAAGTATGCATTCAATGCCTAATATGTGCCAAGAGTTGTGCTGGACTCAGAGATACAAAATCAAATAAAATACAGTGTTTGCACTCAAGGAACCAGTAGTCTTGTAAACTACCAACTGTAGTTTAGTGTGAGAAAGCCTTTGGAATTATTATATTTTTAATTTATGTCATAGAAGAATGAATGTTTAAGTCTAGTTCTCATCGATACATGTGATAACTGGTGCAAAATAAAGCCAAGGAGTCATTGCCAAACCAGAAAGGAAGCTCCTGGCCTGGGGGGAGCCCAGTGGCCTTTGTTCTGTACACTTCTGGGACTCCATCTGGCATAATAAACAGTTTTCAATGAGCATATTTTTTTCCAAGAAGCATAGTGTGACCTTTCTACTCAATATCTAGAAACCTGGGAGGCCTCAGATAATTTTAGTGAGATATAACCAAGTTCTTGAGTTGCATAATGTAGAATGCCATTAGCTTCTAATACTTCATACATCCATGACCTATTCAAGAGAGCAACTCTAGATGAATTTCTTTAAATTACTCTGTGTTTATATAACCATCAAAATCATCCACATGAATACACTTGCCTTTCAATGAGTCAACTCCAGCTGTGATAGTCAACCTACATCAAAACTACCCATGCAGTGTGGTGCGTCCTCTAAAGATGGCAGCAACTTGCAAGATAGGTTGTGTAGATTGAAGGACAGTTTGGGGCTGGGTTAGAACATTTCAACAAATCACAAGGCTTAATTACATATCAAATAAAGTAGCCATATAAACAGAATGGCTGAAAGAAGGAGGAATAATAATCAAAGCTGCAATTTATAGTTCCATTCACCTTCCCTGGTCAAGGAAAATAAGTTACTTCAAAAGATATACCCTAATTTTATTATAAAAATCAGCAAATGGAAATGACTTTGGATTTCAGGAAATATATGTGATGTCTCAGATCCTACAGTCAACCATGACTTTCAGGTGTAGCTTTTTAAAATCAAAATAGATATTATTTTAATATTAACAAAAGCTGGTCATAAGTAATAGGACATGTAGGGATGTTCTGGTTGTTCTTTTCCATTAAGGTCTCAGCTGATGGAGAAAATAAAATTTTATCACCTTGAATAAGAATCAATTGTGTTTTATGTTTGTGAGTAATAAATAAATAGTGGTTACCTGGTAACTAGTTTCTTTTTAAAATCCCCAAAGAAGACACTGGTATATGAATCAGCCTGTGGATGTCCATGGAAACAGCTCATACAGCTTGCATAAGCATGGCCATGAGAGAGGAAAGAGCCTGAGCTTTGCAGTCCAGAAAGTCTCGATTTGACCCTCCCTCTCTGATTTGTAGGTGACATTGGGCAAATTTTTCCCCTAAAACTCAGTTATGTATCTGTAAAATGGGGGTAATAACATCTACCTCAAAAATGTTACTGCTGAGTAATTAAGTTAAACAAGATAATATATGAAAATTGCCCATTGTGACTGACACAGCAGGAATCAGCAGACTCTTGTTTCCTTATTTGTAAATGTGTGTCTTGTTTGTAAATGTGTGTCTGGCTGCCATTCAGAAATGTAGTCACTGAATCAATAGACTTTCTATGAGAACCTCCTTTCACTAGATTCTAAAGCTACAAAGTGAATTAGAAACAGCCCTTGTCCACAAGGACTCTTATGGTCAAGAATTCTATTTGGCTGATCAGATCAGCTGAACAAGCAAGAAAAAAAAAAAACCTGAAATGTTTATTGTTAAGTATAGAGCAAAGAAAAAGCAACTAAATCCTGCCAACAGAGTGGATAGAATCAATAGAAGGTTTCTTGTGTCTGGAACAAGCACAAATTAGGTAAATAGTTTTACAAATAATATCATCCTTAAAAGCAATAGCTTCATAGCAAACAATGAAATCAGCAGAGCAGAGGTAAAGTGAGGTAGAGACATTTGATTAGGAGCAGTTTTGCAGTTCGAGCAGTTGACCAATCTGTCTAAACATGTTCCAGTTTTTTGTTTGTTTAACATGTTCCAGTTTACTACACCAATATAAGGGAGGGAAAGGGGACAGAAAACCAAAGCATTCATTAAACTGGAAGTCATTTAATTCTTTTGGAGACACTATATTCTAAATCTATCTTATAACACTTTCCTTAGTTGACTGCTCTCTTAATTAATGATGATGCCTAACTTGATGCAACAGCATTTCTTTCAAGAAGCACATTTTACAAAAGAAATGAAACTGAAAAATGTCAACTAAGACAGGTCAATGTGGACCAACTAGTTGAAGAATATAATATTGCTATTAAAAATTCAAATTCAGTTCAGCTCAATTCAACAAAAATTTATTGCACACCTGTTGCAGGCCAGGAACTGGCTGAGGTTACAAAGCAAAGTTCTTATCCTCAAAAGCTCATATTCTAGTAAGTTGCCAGTTGCATAAATAAGGCATTCACCTTCCAACCTCCTCATGCTCCCACATGGGTTCCCCTCGTTCCTTCCCATCCCAGAGTTGGTGCTGGGCTCCCTATATTGCCTGCTTGTTTGCAAAACTTTTTCTACATGGAGATATAACTAGATAGATAGATAGATCCTCAAAATTGTTTTCCAGAATTATTTGCACATGTACAAATATTTGTATAGGTACAAATATTTGTGTTCGTTCATATATTTTTCTGGAAATAGGATAATAATATTGTGTTAATGTTAATTTCCTCACTTCAGCTTGCTCCCAAGTGGTTTAGGAATTAGTCTTTATGTGTATATTAGGTCTGACAATTAAGTTCACAAACTCGTCCTAGAAAAAGTGCTACAGGCCTCATTGCTGAATATCACTACAGTCACCTTCTAAGTACTCCCCTTGGGAAGCTATGCACTGATGCCAGCTCCTAGTCCACCCTTCAAAGCAATTTTGGAACTCTTTTTCTAGAATGGCCATCAGAACTGTCGTCGTATTACCCTTGATGTCCTGAATGTCATCAAAATGTCTTCCTTTCAATATTTCCTTTATCTTTGGGTAAAGAAAAAAGTCATTAGGGACCAGATCAGGTGAGTAGGGAAGGTGTTTCAACATAGATATTTGTTTACTGGCTAAAAACTCCCTCACAGACAGTGCTGTGTGAGCTGGAGTTTGTCGTGATGCAATAGCCATGAGTTGTTTGGCAAAAATTTCAGGTCATTTTTGTCTTTTTCACACAGCCTTTTCAGCATTTCCAAATAGTAAACTTGGTTGACTGTCCAGTTGGTACAAATTCATAATGAACAATCACTCTGATATCAAAAAAGTTTAGCAACATCATTTTGACTGTTGATTTGGACTGACAGAACGTTTTTTGGTCATGGAGAATTGGCTGACTTCCATTTCTCACTTTGACACTTTGTTTCAGGGTCATGTTGGTACACCCATATTTCATCACCCGTAATAACACAACCCAAAACATCATCTAACCTCTCCAAAATGCCTTGGCAAACTTCAACTCTCCTTTGCTTTTGTTAGTCAATGAGATCCTTTGGGACCATTTTTTTCTTTTGAGACTTATTCTTTTTCAATTACATTTTACATACAATATTTAATGGTTTCAGGTGTACAGCACAGTGATGAAGCATTTATATAATGTGCATAATTCTCATTTCAGTGCATCTGGTTCCCCTCTAACACCATACATAGTTATTACAATGTTGTTGACTATATGCCTTGTGCTACATTTTACATCCCGGTGACCATTCTGTGACTATAAATTCGTACTTCTTGATTTCTTCCCCTTTTTTACCCAACCCCTAGCTCTCCTCCCATCATCCCAACAAATATAGTACCCATCTGACACCACACAAAGTTATTGCAACCTTATTAACTTATTCCCATGTTATACTCTACATCCCCCTGGTTATTGCCTTATAACAATCAAACTAAACTTCTCAATCCCTTCCCCTTATTTTACCCACTCTCCCATCCCTCTTCCCATCTTGAAGAAGTCCCTCTAACATTCTTTGTAGTACTGGTTTAGTGGTGCTGAACTCTTTTAGTTTTTTCTTGTCTGAAAAGCTTTTTATCTGTCCTTCAATTTTGAATGCTAGCCTTGCTGGATACATTATTCTTGATTGTATTATGGATTCTTAGTTTTCATCACATTGAATATTTTCTTCCATTCCCTTCTGACCTGCAGAGTTTCTAGTGAGAAATCAGTTGAGAGTCGAATTGGTGTCCCCTTATAAGTTATTACTTGCATTTGTCTTGCTGCTTTTAGAATTTTCTTTTTTCGTTTAACTTTTGCCATTTTAATTATAGTGTGTTCCTGTTTGGGATCTCCTTGTTTGGGACTTGCTGTGTTTCCAGGGCTTGTGTGTCTATGTCCTTCACCAGGTTAGGAAAATGTTTAGTCATTATTTCTTCAAATGAGTTCTCGATCCCTTGCTTTTCCTCTTCAGCTTCTGGTAGTCCTATGATGCAAATGTTGTCACTATTAATGTTGTCCCAGAGGAATCTCAAACCATTCTTATTTTTTGGATTCTTTTTTTTTATTTGTTGTTCTTATTGGGTGTTTTCTGCTGGCTTTTCTTGCAAATCACCACTTTGCTCTTCTACTTCATCTAGTCTGGTTAATCCTTTTATTCCATTCTTCATTTCAGTTATTATAATCTTTATCTCTGCCTGGTCTTTTATAATGGTTTCTGTCTTCCTTTTTGCTTGCTATCTTTCTGTTGAAAATATCATTAAGTTTACTGAGCACTTTTATAATCATTTCTTTGAGCTCTGTTTCTGATGGGTTGTCTGTCCCCATCTCTTTTACTTTGATTGTCTGTTGTTCAGATTTATTTTGAGCTCCTTTTCTCTGGTTTCTCTTTCTGGAAACCTCTCTGTTTGTAGACACTCTACTCCTTAACCTAATACTTGCTACTATAGTTTCTTTGGTGTTTGCTGCTGATACTTTGTGGGCAGAGGTCTGTGCAGGAGAGGCATTCAAGCTTTTGTTTTCTTCCTAGGGCTACGGGGTTGCACAGGTAGTATGGGCATAATTATGCCCTTCTGTCATTGGTTTACCCCAAGGACTATGCCCTGAGCCTTGGGGTGAGTCCTGTATGCTGTTCTCTCAGACTGTGCTGGTTGTGGACCAAGAAATGTATGCACAGCCTTTTTCTTTTTCCTTCCCAACCAGAGGGAGATCACACTGTAGCTCCTCATCACTCCTCTCTCCCCCTCCTTTGGAACTGGAGTGAAATTGGGCTGGTGCATCTCACATACTCAGTCTGCACCTCCTGGGGGCCAAAGTGAGGTTTGATTGTGGTGTCTCATGCCCCCACCTCTGAGCCTCCTTTTCTCTGTCCTGCAGACTGAATGAGGTCCAGAACATTCACCCACCATCTTTTTCCTTCTCCTTTCCCCATTAGTAGACTTCCAAGTGGGGACCCACATGTGGCCCACATCTCTACACTTCCTCCTTTTATTTCTCCTTTGTTTGCCCCTCTGCCCACCTGCAGGTACGTTACTGTGATGAACAGGTTTCTTAGCTGTGACTGTGCATTGCATAGCAAGTCCTTAGTTACGTTATAGATGTTTTATTAGTTGTAATCTCTAGGGGAGTTTTTCAGAGGTTCCTCTCATACTTCCATTTTTCAGAACCATTTTTGCACACACCTTCCTCATGCCAAGATTTTCAGTTATGATTTTCCTAAATAGTTCTCTGTCAATGTTTACTTGGTCTGCTCCGCTTCTCACAGTCAACTGACAATTTTTACACACAATTCTGGCCATTCTGACCTCTCTTCATCAGTGATGCTTTCTTCCCCCTCAGAAAAACATATAATCCATTTGTACAATGACATTTTCTTCATGGCATTATCCCCACAAACTTGGCACATCCCTGATTTTACTTTCACTCTTGCCAAGTTTAAAAAGAAATTTAATGTTTGTTCACTGCTGTAACTCAAGCGCCAACATTCTCGCGGCGGCACACACAAACATGCAGCAACAATAATGAACACCACTCAGCAAGACACCACCACACATCAACACGAACACAGCTATGAAACACAACTATACCAAGGTTATGAAACCTTACTGAGTTGTTTGTACAGTGCTGCCAATGTAAGCACATAGTGGCAAGTTCACAAACTTAATTGTCAGACCTCATATGTTACGTGTGTGAATAAGTACACACACACACACACACACACACACACACATACACACACAAAGAAATGTGGTGAAATGTTAAAAGTTAGGGAATCTAGACCTGAAGGATATGAGGGTTCTTTATGCTAATCTTGCAAATTTTCTGTAAGTTTAAAATTATATCAAAGTATATTATTCTTCTAAAATATTTTTAAATAAGTGATTCAAGACCTTTACAACCTCAGTCCTGCCTTTTATTCCAGCAGAATCTCCTGCCACATATCACCCCACATCTAACATTGAGTTATACCACCATCCAGAGCAGCAGTGCTCAGTTCTGGTGACACATTACACCAATCTAACAAAATGATAAAATATGTAGTAGGCAAGCCTTTCTCCAGACCAATTAAATCATAACTTCTGAAACTTTGCCTGAGACATATTTTTTAAAAAGCACAGCCAAGGTTTAGAAGCTCTAACATAATTTCCTTAACCACACACCAGTTTACTCTTCCATGCCTTTGTTCACAGTACTTCCCATGCTTGGAGTACCCTTGCCCACCTTGTCCATCTTGCAAATACATATTTACTTGTTGACACCCAACTCAGGGGTATCTTCTTAGTGAAGTATTCCAGGCATTCTCACACCCCACCCACAGAAAGAGCCGGGTTTTCTCTCTTTCTCCTATTTTTTTTCTACATACTTTTTATTCTCGATCTCTCTCTTTATTCTATGATGTGTTTACTCAATCTGCCAACCAACAGAGAACTCCTTTATAGAAAGAGTCCTCATTGTGTTTGCTTTTGTTGTCAGCATGCGCCTGTCCTATAGTAGGATTTCAAGGAATGTTTAACAAAAGGCAAGCAAGGTTACACTGTTGGACTAAAGTTATAACAAAGAGCTGTGAGAGCACTTAAGGAAGAGGTCTTTATACCGCATGTAGGGAGGGAGAGTGAATAAGGAATAGAATTGAAGGGCAGTGAGAGATAGATGAGAAGGAAGTAGATATGTGATAAGCAAATAAGGCCATCAGGGCAGACCACGCAGACTACACAGAGAGTGGAAGTTGCAGCTAAGAAAGGAACAGGTCCAGATAATGAGGGTAACATAGGTCATTCTGGAAGCTGAGTCAGCATCTAGCACAGTGCCTAACTCCATTAAGCACCTCAATGTATCATTTTCGAGTGAATTAATTTTTATTTTTCTTTAAACTTTCAGGATAGGGTCATGAAATCTTATGAAAACTATTAACTCTTCCCCCAGAAAATGCATATACACATACTTTTGCCTGAAATTTCATAAGATTTACAGATTCTCTAAAATGTATTCAGTGACCTCCCACAATGATATTTCACATTTTAAGAAAGGGAATGAAATTTAAGTTTAGGAATAACACACTTAGACTTGTATATAAGGAAGATCATTCTGAAAGATTATGAATTTAAAAACCCATCAGAGGACACCTTGTATGAAGTCACTGAGTTGTAAAGGTGAGACCTCAGTGACTGCATTGGAAGCTTGAGAGAGGAGATGCAGAGGAGCAAACAGATTCAAGAGATTGTTACAAGGCAATAAAATAGGGAGCTCAGGGTGACTTTTGCCTTTCTACTTTTGAGTGACAGATTGATTGGGTATTATTTGTCACTCTAAAAAATTCAGGAAGAGGATCAGATTTGCGTGTCATGCTGAATTCAGTTTCATATGCCTTGAGTTTAGTTTCCTAAGGAAGAACTAGGTAGAGTTTCCCTGTAAGAGATTGCAGGTTGAGAGTGATGAGATAGGGTGTTCTTAGGCATGGGTTGAAAGTCAGAGGGCTAAAGCCTCAGGACACCAACATTTTCAGGATACCAAGGAAAAAAGAACCAGTGAAGAGGACAGACAGGAACATCAAAAGTGGTAAAAGGGAAAAAAAACAGAGTTTCAAAAGGTTCCAAGTGTCCAGTCAGTCTAATAAGGACAAAAATAATCCTTTCAATTTGGTGATTAGGAAGTTCATGGTTATCTTAGTGACAGTACCTTGACTTCATGAATGGAAGCCAGTACAGCCACTGAAGAAGTGAAAATGCAGAGGGTAGAGGGATTCTAGAATATTCCCCCTAGGGGAAAATCTAACTATATCTCTGAACAGCATTCTAACCTTGACCAATTTCTCCTCCTTGAAAAATCCTCTTTCCTTGGTATCACTAATACCAAATGTTCTAGACCTTCCTCCTACTTACTCTCATTTTTTCAGCTCAGTCTCTCCTTGGCAGCTCATTTCCCATTACCCAGCTTTAAAATGCTGACTTCCTCAGAGATCGGTCCTAAGGCTTCCCTTTCTTCTCTCTTCAGACACTTTTTTAGGCAACGCATCTAGGCTTGGGGTAATAAATACCATCTATAAAAATGACTTTTAAGATGTATCATTTTAGCCCAGACTTATCCTCTGTATATTGAAATTCCTATCTGATATCTCTGCTTCCCTGACTCAAAGGCACCTCAAATTTTACCAGTTTGAGCTAAACTCATGGTACCATCCACATACCTACCCCAGCCAGGACCACATCTGTGTTCCAATTATCACAGATGTCACCAACACCCATCCAGAAACACAGGAGCCTTCCCTAATACCTCTCCTTCACCTCCCTACTTCTTAACTATCTTCAAATTCTTTCCAGTTTTCCCTTTACATGTCTTTTTAGTCTACCAACTAGTCCAATGGGTTTGTAGGTAATAATGAGTGGTCCAAACCATCAGCATGTTTATTCACTGCCATTACAACAGCCTCTTCAGTGGTCTACCCACATCCCCTCTCCTCTCCCTCCAATCAGTTTGCCAAAATGCAACCAGAATGATCTTTTAAAATTGCAAATCATATCGTGTCATCTCCTCTTAAAACCCTTTGTAGTTACTCACTACCATATTTTTGCTGTGTACAATACACACTTTTTTGCCCAAATTTGTGAGGAAAAGATAAGGATACACATTATACATGAATAATACTAATTC
Organism: Lyroderma lyra; assembly: GCA_004026885.1. Classification (NCBI taxonomy): domain Eukaryota; kingdom Metazoa; phylum Chordata; class Mammalia; order Chiroptera; family Megadermatidae; genus Lyroderma; species Lyroderma lyra. Next base: position 38,642 of record PVJL010002307.1, read on the forward strand.
TGTATCTATAAAAATGTTTTTAGTTATTTTATCTATGTTTATGAGTTAAAAGTGTAACTCTAGAAATCAATCATGATATCTGTATGCAAAATAATACCCTGGAATATGATAATTGGGCTTTCTTTGTTTTCTTTATAAAAAAATTTTATACATAAAATTTCTTGTACCTTGTGTCTGTTCTTGTGTTTAGTAATTATTTATTACATAGAATTTCTTGTACCATAACATGTTAAAATATAAATGCTAAATTTTTTGTAGTACACAAAACAAATATAAACAAATAAAAATCTGATTTAAAAATTAAAATGAAAGATAATTTTTCCCCTGAGAGTTTGGGCTAAGATCGTGGGTGTGCATTATACACAGAAGCACATTATACACAGGCATGCATTATACACAGCAAAATATGGTACTTTCTAAACAAAGACCAAAATCCTCAAAATGCCACTCCCTTTCCCTCCTATGAGCCTCACTTCCTCCCACTCTCCCCTGCATTTTAGCCATCTGGAACTAATTTGCTGGTATTCAACATTTCCTTTTTCAGGACCTTTGCACATGCTCTTTTCTCACCCTGGGTTGCTTTCTCTACCTTTAGTTTCAGTTAAATCTCATTTTCCTTCAATGATTACTTAAATATCATTTACTTCCTGTTAAATTTCTAATAGCTTCATGGTTCATAGAAGGCACTTAATCAATACTTTAAAGAATATATGAAAAGACTGGCTGCTAGCCAGAGGTAGATGTCAGTTCATGAGAGGTTTTCTTTGAGATCAGAATGATTTAAAGCCCAAATCAATTGAACAACTTGCCTGAGCAGCGTGATGGCAAAGCCAGGACTAAAACCCACATATTTTGGTTCCTGCCCTCCACATATACCACATTAATTCCTTATTATGTGCCTCCGATGAAATATGCTACAGTGGAGTTGACCCACTTGCTCTCCCTAAAGCATTGTAACCTGTTGAACACCAAATACGCCAATAATATTTATTAACACAGCTTTTGGAATATGACCCTGGAATTTTGGATGCAAACTACCTTTCTGTTTAAGATTTGCATAAAATTGTTCAGTGCGGTTGGCTGTTAAACTCCAAGAGCGAAGGATCCCTGGTTCCTACAGTCAGCTCACAGACCATGTAGCTTATTGATGTGTTTAAAGTAATACACGTTATGTTTGTGTCTCATGGGCAGCACATTCAGGCCACTTACGAGATTTTTCTCAGGTACTTTCTCTCCTTCGTGCAGATTCAGACACTTCAAGCTTATTGCATAGAAACTGACCTGGAAGTAACCTGGCCTTTAGAGAGAATGGTAGAAAAGTGGTTACTATAGATATGTATTCACCTGGGGAAACAGAACAAGTAGAGGTGAACATTAACCCATCCTGGATCCAATGCCGTTAGTCCAAAATGATTATAGTGAATTGAAGAAAACATCAAACAAACAGAATAAAAATTTCAGGAGGGAAATTCAGAGTGATGTACTTGGGGAGAAAGAGCAGATTTTGCCAATGTAAGGCCAGGAGAGAAACATTGTACTTCAGGATAGCAGGGCCTTGGGAGTACAATTACTAATACACAATGGTACTGTTTAAACAGAGCTAGGCCCTGGAAGGGGGCCTGCCTAGTGCAGAATCGGGCTGCACGCAGGGACTGATGTCCAAGGTTGCTAGGAGAAGAGCTCCATAAAATTCACTTAACTTTTTTACTAGATGATAAATTAAAAAGCAGTTGGTGAGAGTAATTATTCTGGACAGTGGAATTCAGCCATGAAAAAGTTTAATGACCCTGAGGCTGGGGGTCAGGCCTGTGCATCCTCTAGTATAGTGTCTGTTCCCCAGCAGTTCCTGCTAGGTCTTGTGGAAGCTATACAGAGCTATCAGGATCTAGAGTAGCCTTGGAAGGCAAGAAGGAGTAAGCAAATATTAAAGTGTTTATTTACAGCAGTAGGTTAAGAAGAGGGAAGCCATTTGTTATGGACTGAATGTTTGTGTCGTCCACAAAATTTATATGTTGAAGCCCCAGTCTCCTGTGCAATGGTATTTAGAGATGAGGCTTTTGGAAGTAATTAGGCTTAGATAAAGTCATGAGGATGGGAGTCCTCACACTGGGATCAGTGCACTGATAAGAAGAGACCAGAGAGCTACCTCCCTTGCTCTCTCTCTCTCTCTCTCTCTCTCTCTCTCTCTCTCTCTTTCTTTCTCTCTCTTCATCTCTGTCTCTGCCATGTGAGCACACAGCAAGAAGACAGCCATCTTCAAGCCAGGGAGAGAGCCCTTGGCAGGAACAAAATCATCTGCCAACTTGATCTTGGACTTACAGCCAACAGAACTGTGAGAAATACATTTCCGTTGTCCAACTCACCCATGATACTTTGTTACAGAGCCTGAGATGACTAAGACAGCCTCCAACATGGGGGCTCAATAAATGTGATTTTCTTGAATGACTGGGTCAGTGGCTGAGTGAGTAGAGGAAGATCATGTGCTAGAGCAAGCTTGTTCAACCCTTGGCCTGTGGTCCTCATGTGGCCCAGGATGGCTTTGAACGTGACCCAATCCAAATCCATAAACTTTCTTAAAACATTACAAAAATTATTCATAGACCTTTTCTTAGCTCATCAGCTATCATTAATGTTAGTGTATTTTATGTGTGGCCCAACACAATTCTTCTCCTAATGTGCCCAGGGAAGCCAAAGGTTGGACACCCCTGTGCTAGAGGAAGTTCACACAGTGTGGGAGACTGATTGTGAACATCTCAGCTCCGTAGTTAGTGACGTCATGTTGGCAGCTTGAAATCAGACAAGCTGCATCATGGGAATAGGCAAATGCTAACTATCAGGGCTTTTACTCCCTGGAAGGCCAGCTGTTTAACATTTACCAGGAAAATACACACACACACACACACACACACACACACACACACACACACACGTATCAGCCTACCACTGGATGAGTCAGATGAAATCCTTGTAGGGACAGAGTTCCCTGGAGTTCTCACATTCAAAATAAACCTTAAAATTTTGTTGTTGTTGTTGCTGCTGCTGTTTCTGTTTTAATTACTAATACACAATGGCACTCTTCAATTATCTTTTATTACCCGTCCAGAGTGATTCAGCATTTGTAGACTCTCCTAGCAAATTAACCACCAAAGTATTGTTTCTATGGGGAAATGTTTCCAAATTGCAAGTTACTGACTTTAAAATAAAATTTGTCAAAGAGCCCATTTGTGAGCTGGAACTTTGAGTTCTGGGTCCTCATGGGGACATTAGAGAACAAAAAGAATTGTGTAGGTTTAAAAAATATAGGTTGCAAAATATATACTAAGTGAAAAGGTGGAAGGAATAGAATTACTGAACTTGGAGGAGAAAGAGATGTGGAGCAATTTAATCATGAGGGTGAGTGCCAGCTCTGGGTTTGTTTTTCCACCATAACCGTCAGGGATTTGGGTAGACAAATGGAAAAATATCTTATGGTATTATTCTGGGATGTGTGGCTTGTGGATTTTATTTTTAATATTTCCAAACTTATTTTCTCCAATCAAGGATAGTTTACATCAGATCCCTTTTGAGAACCAAGAAATACTAAGATAAGATTACTTGTCTTCTTCAGGGTTCCTGTCACCTTCATGATTCTAATCTACAGATAGCACAGTATATTTCAAAATTTTGAGAAACATGATATACATGTAATTCAACCAATCCCTTTTATAACACATCTTAGAATGTGATCATAATACATCTTAGAACAACTAGACCCAAAATTTATCATTTTCTATCCAAAAAATGAGACCCATAAAACTTAAGCTATACTAATTAGTATAAAAGCCTTTTAAATTAAGCATTCTACACCAATACTTTTTTACCATTTAATGAGGGTAAAGATGTTATTTGGGGCTTTTTAAATTAGTGTTATGTTATTTATTCATTCTGAAGGGATGAGAGTAGTAACTTCCTAAATGATATTACAGTACTCTGATTTGGCATTTCCCAAAAACAATCTGAAACAAAGAAATGACAGCTGTAAATCTGCCACTTCAAACCTCAAATGGTTTACATCACTCCCAGTCCCTTGTTTAACAGTTGGTTTATGATGTGGTTTCAAAATAACACTTTTAAGCATGGTATAACCCTTCCTCCAAAACTGACATGAATTCATAAAGCTTGTTAGTGATGACTCTGAAATGCACCAAAAGTATTCTCTGTGGCACATTTTTGGTTTATTTATCTAAAATCTTTAGCTTCCTGAATGTGCCTTCATGATCTGCTTGATCGTGGCCAGGTTAGCTGAGAAATGGGTAATGTCGCCCACTGTCAGGCCCGCTCAGCTACCTGCTCCACCAGGTACACGTTTCTGCCTCAGCTTTGCCTCCCAGGATCTGACTCATGTGCATGAGCATCGGCTGGAGAGCCTGATACACACATTGAAGTGTTTTTGCATGCTACTCCCTCAGCTAGAAAGCTGCTCTTCTTCCTCTCCATCCTTACCCAGCAACCTGCCACTGACTTTTGGGGCCTAGCTCCAATGTCTTTTTGCCCAGGAAGTCTTCCTGGGGCCCCAGAGACAGTGCTGGTGCCCCCTGGTGTCCCAGATTCCCACCTGTATACACCTGATCCTTAACTTACCACACTGCCTTCTAACAGCATCTGTTAGTCTAAATCCTCCTCTAAATCAAGAGCTCCTTGAGAGTAAGGGTTGTAACCTCCACACCCACATCATGCCTGGCACGCAGCCGGCACTTGACAGATGCTTGCTAAAAGTGGAAAAGCCAGCTCAGGGTCTTCCAGGCAGCAAGGCAGGATTCTTGTCACACAGCCTGTCAAGGAAGGCACATAACACTCGCTGCACACTTACAACACACTCACTACGTATCCAGGTTGTTGATGTGTCTCCTCCCATACCCACTCCTGGACAGAAAGCTCCTCAAGGGCTATGATGCATGTTGTGCACCTTTACATTCCAGTACGTCATAGACTAGCTTGGATTAAGTATTTGTTTAATCCTAAATTTCCCTACAAGGACACTGTGGCCATTTTTGAGCAGGACAATTTTTAATTGTATAAGACAGTCCCACACATTGCAAGACTTCCAGCAGTCCAACCTCTGCCCACTTAATTTTAATAATACCCCCCTAGCATTTGGATAATGCCCTCTCATTCACACATATATACACATGTACACACACACACACACACACACACACACACACATACACACGGAAGTCCTTGTGGAGAGAGAGTCAGAAGGAAAACAGTACTGCCCGTAGTTGAGAGCTTATACCTAACTGAACTCTTCACCACAACTCAGTGAGAAGCAGAGCATGGTAGGCTCTGTAACAGTGCCAGGATGACTTACTGGAGTATTCCATGTGTGTGGTGGCATCAACTGGGGACAGGGGAATGGTATCTGTGGCTCTCAATAGAACATGTTAGCCTGTCTTTGTAATGTAACTAACTAATCTTTACTGAATGCTGATCATGTATCCCAGGCACTAGGCTAAGTATTACACATGGGTTATTTAATTCTCACAACAATCTTTAAGGCCCCATTTTTCAGAGAAGGAAACTGAGGCTTAGAGAGTTTCAAGCCTTTGTCCAAGTTAACACACTTGGTTAGTGTCAAAGCCAAGATCCACCTCAGGAGTCAGAATCCAGACCCTGGCCCACTGCACTGCACTGACTCTGTGCTGGAGTTCTTTAACAAGAACAAACTTCAAAATTCCCAGGTGAAAGGATCCTTTTAAAATTTGTCCCTCCTATTAATTATAATGTAAAGCAGTGTTTCACTAGATATATTCTAAGTAGTGTTAATTTAGTGAGATGAGAATAATGGCTTCCATGAGCAAAGAAGTTTGAGAAATACTTTCAAAAGGGCACGTTCCAAGGGCAATGAAATAGTAACTGTGCGGACCGAACAAATCTTAAAGGTGCCTCAGCCATTCATAGTGAGAAAGGAGGTGATCTTAGAATATTCGGAGAGAAATCCTGGGAAAAACTATAGCAGAAGCTGGTCTGCCAGGAAATTATTAAAAACCAATTAGAACTGATTAGGCTCCAGGAAAAGAATGATGGAAGGTTAGTGACCTTTCTTCTAATTTCATTATAATAATAGATACCATTTATTATGTGCTAATTACTTTATATTTTATAATTTTCACTATTATTATCTCCCTTTTTCAGAAAAAAAATACTGAAGCCTTAGAAGTTGGTTAAGTATAACTTCCCCTCAGACCACATAACAAATTAATGGCAGTGCTAAATTTGAACTCAATTCTGTCTAACTTCTTTCTTGTCTTGTGATTTTAAACACTATACACAAACCTCCCAGGACTTACAGTTTTGTCAAGGGTTTTCTGGTGTGAATGTCCCAAGCAAAATCTTCTCAAAGAGGATACTCAGGAGCTTCTTGAATTGGTGGTTTATGTTATAACACTGCCTTTATTTCAACACATCTTTTCCACCTAAATTAGTTATTTGGTCTGGGTAGTAGATGTGAAATTTCTTTCTGGTATGACTTACATTTCTTAATTTTACTATTACATGTGAAGTTTACTGATTGCCATATTACATGCTTTTTGGTTCCTTGATAAAATAACGTCCATCTGCAGAGACATTTACCCATCTGATTCCCTTCCTGGAATCAGTCTGTCACCTGTGAGCTGCCTTAGAGGCCACTCCAAAACTGGCAGTCTACCCAGGTTTAAAATGTTGGTGGCATCAGCATCAGACTTCTCATTATTCAATTTTTTCTCTTTTTTACCTTTTCTTTTCAACAGATGTTGGTGCATTTTTTGAAGAGGGGATGTGGCTACGGTATAACTTCCAGGCACCCGGAATCAGCAGCAAAGAATCAGGCAGCAGATCGGAGAACGTGCCTGACCAGCAGGGCCTGCCCCCAGACCTGGCCCGCGAGGAGATCCAGTTCAGCTTCAGCACCACCAAGGCGCCCTGCATTCTCCTCTACGTCAGCTCTCTCACCACAGACTTCCTGGCCGTCCTCGTCAAACCCACCGGTAAGGACAGGAAACCTGGCCAGTTAATGCTGGGTGGACAGAATGTTCTAGCAAGAGTCTGGATTGTCCTTGCCTTGTCTTTTATCCCCCATAGGACATTGAGCAAGCCATCCAACATCTTTGAACCCCATTTCCCTTTGAGAACCAGCAAATCAACTTGTCGATTGAGTGCTTTTGAGTAATGTGTTATGGTCATATGTTGTCAAGGCTTGTTGAATTCTTTTCAAGAACCATATTACATGAATATGAGATGGCTTCATAGGTATAACGACAACTTTTTTGTTCCTGTCAACTAAGTACATTCACTGCTGTACTAAATAGAGATGAGCTGTGCAGTAGTAAAATTACTTTTATACAAATCAATGCATTATCCTGATTTATGTAATGTATCAGTAAGTTCCTAATGAACATGTGATCTTTCAAAAGAAATAGAAAATCAGAGACATTTTTATTCCTCTTAGAATTTTACAATTATAAATATAGCCCTCACATAAAGTTTGCTTAAGCAGGAGTACATTTACACTTATAATATCCAGGACCATCTTGATCTCCAATATGCACTGAACCAGAGAGGGTCGGACAGACTGGCTGAAATAGGCATCCTAGTAACAAGGTACGAATGGGCTTATGACCTTTGAGAGAAGTATGAGCATTCCTAACACATACAAACATGCCAAACATTGAGGGGTCCATTTCCTCTCTGAAAACTTGAGTTCCAAGACATTTAAAGTTTTAAAAAGATAACTTTCTTACAAATAAAATATTTTAGGTCTTTCAGGAGCAAATACCTCTAACTCATTTCCCAGGGAGCTTGTATAGCTGACAATGTAAAGTCTGCCTTCCCATGGTCTTCCTCTTCAATGATTAAGGCTCTTCAGCCTTCCTACACAGCTATTCCAGGTTGTAGCCTCTGAAAAATCAAGGTTTTCTTCCATGGGAACCAAGAATTATTATTATTATTATTATCCCAGTTCAGCTTGAGTTTTTGAAAGCAGTAAATTCTTAAATTTCTTCTCTGGGCAATGCACTATAGGTTTAAAAGATGAGAAAAATAAATGTTCCCTAGGATTTTCCCTTTTAGAATTTATTCTTAAAGAAATTCACCAAAAATCAGGTAAAGATTCAGAATGAAGATGTTCACCAACGTGTTACAAGAATTGGGCAGGACCTAGGAACTCAACTTTGGTAAAATGGTTCATGAAAAAGGGAGTCACCATTTTACTCATATGCAATATTATGCATCCATTAAAAATAATATTTATGAAGAGTAATTAATAACATGGAGGAAACAATTCAGTAATAAAGCAAGATACAGTTTTGCATAATTTTTGTAATGATTTAAGAAAGTTTATGAATTTGTGTTGGGCCACATTTAAAGCCATCCTGGGCTGCATGTGGCTTACATAGACCACAGGCTGGACAAGCTTGGATTAGATTTTAGCCCACTGATCTTCTCCACCCACATGCCCCACCCTCTCAGTGGGCATGGAGGTTGGCTCTCACACTTAGCTTGTCAAGAATGTAGTGGACATCCCCCAGTAGATGCTGTATTGTCTGCTCCTCAAATCACTGACACACTCAAATTTAGTTCCCAACTGTATTCAGTAACTCACCTCCCCACAGCCTACCTGACCCTGCCAGCACATGTGCTTGTGTCTGTGGGCATTCGGCAGGCAAGGGTTTTCATTAATCGACTGAACTATCAGTGGCTACCATTTAATGATGCCCAAAGCTGTGCTAAGTTTCACATGTATTAATTCCTGTGAACACACAACTCTATGACAAGATACCATTATTATCCCTTCCACAGATGACAAAACTGGAGTACAAAGAGTTTCAGTGATTTGCACACCAAGTTGGTGATGGCAAACCTGGTATTTCTAAACCCAGGTGTCTGATTCCAGGCCCAGAGCTTGGAACTGCTCTCCCCACACAGCAGACACCCCAGGACACTCCCAGGGTATTTGCAAAGCACAACATGTCAGCTTCTAATTCTTGCAAGGTCATGCTCAAACTACTGATGAAAACTTGGCTTTTCCATACTTCAAACACTGGATATTTTTTATTAATTAAGATTTAACACTAAAAAAAAATTTTGAGGAAGTCATTTAGGAAAAAAGATCAATAAAGACTGCCAAAATATCAGGAAAAACAACAAAACAAAACTAGGAAGTCTTAATGCCCTGAACCATTCAAATTTAACATATTGAAAGCTGTATTGTCATCACTATTCCCCAGAACCAGCTCAGACAGTTGCCACCACCACTCAGGCACCTGAGGTCACAAGCCTGGTGTCATTCATGAATGGTCCATCCTTCTCCCTCTGGTGGGCCATCCAGGCAAACACATCCTATGGATTCTATTCTTCTCGTGTACTTCAAGGGCCTCCCTTTCTTCTCTTCCCGACTGCTCTATCCTGGCAGATGTCTTCTAAGTCAGGTTTTCCTGCCATTGTTCATGTCAGGCACACATAGAAAATTATTCAAATGGCACTTGGGTAAATGGATGAGGTTGTGTTTGGGAGGTCACCAACACAGTGTCTCCAGCAACCCTTGCTTCCTACAGGTCTGCCAAGGTGTGAGGGAGCTCCTGGGACCTCCATTACCCTTCATGGGACAGCAGTGCGCCTCAGTTCATCCTCCAGGAAGCTCTGTCCCAATCCATCTCTCTGCTTCCAGTCACTCCCACCATAACCTTCCCACCACAGCCAGAGTAGGTCTTCCTTCATACCCAAGACCCCTATCATACAACCAGTAGTGTCTCCTCCCCAAGCATCAAAAGGAGAAATCCCAAATCCTGCAACCTTCCAACTGAGACCCAGCAGCCTCATAAGTTAGAACTCTGAGTGTAGAATCAGAATGTCTGGGTTAGGATTCTGTTTCAGTATTTGTGGGGAATCAAGGTTAGCCACTTCATGCCTCAGTTTTTTTATCTGTAAAATGCTGTCTCTCATAGCAGTGTTGTGAAAAATCAAATGAGTTAATAAGTGTAATGCACTACACTTTATGGAAGTGTTAGAGATTATGATTACCCAGAGCCCGCTGACTTCACCTACATGGCACATACTGAGTGCCGACTCTTCATGTTCAAGGCACTCATGCTCTTTGGGCATCTGGGTTCCTGCCCACTGTGTTTCCTTAACTGGAAAAGCTCCATCTTCCTCTCTAGTCTGATTCTAGACCCAGATCAAGTCTCACCTCCTTTCAATGACTTCACCTTGCTTTAAACTCCTGTTATACTCATTTTCAGTGTCATTTGTTTGGCACTTTAGTGCGCGGTATTGTTATCTGTCTTTGTTATAAATACACCTTGTCTTCCCAGTGAGATGAATAGCCCCCAGCCCACAATAGGTGCTCTGTGTTTCCTGATGATAATGATGATGACCAGAAGAGAATAAATCTGTTAAGCACATTATTTGCTGCAGCCAATAAAAGAGCAGTCCCTTATAACAGCTTTAATTCCCCTGGGAGGTGAACATGAGATGCAAGAAGTGGAGTATCTCTTCACTTCAATAATATTTTATTTTAATGACCAAATATTAATATTCTCCCTATAATCATTTAGTAGTTCTCTTGTGCTATTATTTGAAAGGAATAAATACATCATTTGAATCTTATTATTCAAGAATATTGCCATTACTGTTTATAGATATTCACTATATATAAATTTAAAATTCCAAGTCATCTTTTTCTCAAAGCAAATAATTTCTGTTGCCATTACATGAAGCAGTTATAGACATTTTAAATCATGTTTACAAAGTTCAAGAAAGCCAGAAAAGAGAAAAAAATAATGAAAACAACTTAATATTGTTTTTAATGAGCTGGGGAACATGAAGGAATCAAAGACAAAGAGACAGTAGAGAGGAAATGTCTAATTTTTGGTGCCATTATTAGTTCTTCTGACCTCTAGTCTTCAAAAACAGAGCCCTCTCTTACTTATCTTTGTATTCCCCAGATTCATTTATAACCTGGCCCCCTCTAAAGGATGAGGGGTGTTTGTATTAGAAGTTAACTCTACCCTTATAACCAGCTGGAGATCCCACTTTCAGACCTTGAAAAATTGGGTTCAATGGTGCTTCACAAAGGCACTAAATAAATGTGTTCTGAAAAAGTGAATAAGTAAATGATGAATTAATACAGCTATATATTTAAGAAAATTGGCTGTAGTTATATGAGGTTAGAGCACAGAAGTAAAGTGGAGAATAATAAGTCAAGAAAACTTGATTTTTCCGCGTAATGTTCAAATAACTGCCTAATCATCTCCTTCACTCCCAAAGAACAGATTATTTTTAATGCTATTAAGGCAAAGGAAAAAAATAAGGTAAAACACTGAAGAATGGGCAGAGTTGCAGCTCAAGAAAAGGGGACAGCATATTCAATGGTCCTAAGGTAGAAAGGATAATTGTATTTTCCAGGGAATAAGAGAAGTCCGAGGTAATGTGGGTGTAAAAAGTGAGAAGGTAAATGGCAATGATTTCAAAATAAAGTAGCAGGCAGAACTCAGATCAGACAGGGTATCATAGCTATATTAAGGATGTATGTCTTCATCTTATGAACATATGGGAGGCTTTGAAGAGTTTTAAGTTAACCAGTGAAATAATCAATTATGCATTGAAAAGACCTCTCTGCAAAGAAAACAGGAGGAAGAAAATAGCGCAGAAACAGGGAGACCATTTTCTATTTATTTAACAAATATTTATTCAGCACATACTAAGTATCAAGCATTATTCTAGACATTAGAAATGAAGTTATATAGAATATAAACAAAAAGTCTTGCTCCTATGGAGCTTACATTTGAATGGAAGAAGACAGACACGAAACAAATTAAGGCTGGAAGAGATCCAGGATGGCCATGTAGATGAACACTGTGACTGCTTCCTTCCATGAACACGTGAAAATTACAACTAAATTATAGAACAGTCAACCTGGACAACCATCTGTAGTCTAGCTGAACATGAGTTTTATAACTAAGGATACAAAGGAGAAGAAGGAAGGAGACGTGAAAGGGGCGGGCCCCAGACCTCCATGTGGTGGTTGAGATTCAGGAGAGATATCTCAGCCATGAAAGTTCCCCTCAGAGAAGTGAAGGACCCAGTCCCACATCAGGCTCTCCCCCACCCTGAGTAGTGGAGCCAGGAAAAGGAGCCCCACAACATCTAGCTGTAGGAAATTGGTGGAGATTCAGGCTCTTTAGGAGGGACGGAAGGCTACAGGCATCCCAGACGTCCTCCTTGAAAGCCCCAGTGCTGCTCACTTGACCCCAGACACTCACCTGGGGCACCGGCAGAGGGACAATGACTTGGGGGGCATTGAAGCCATACCAGGTCAGACTGAAGTGTGTTGCTTGGGAGCAAGGGCTGGAGGACAGTCACCATTTTTCCTGTGTAGGGTCTTCCTCCTTCAGTGTAGCCAGGCACCAGCTCTCCTGTGTTGTGCCCTCGCCCCATGCTCATAGCCAAATCTGAATCTGAATTGGCTTGGTGAGCTCCACTTGCTCCACCCTGGTGACTCACTGAGTCCCTGCCATATCCAACTACATACCTCTAAAACAGTGGTCCCCAACTTTTTGGCACCAAGGACCAGTTTTAAGGAAGACGGTTTTTCCACAGACCAGTGGGGGTCTGTGTGTTGGGGTCAGCAAGGATTGTTTCAAGATGATTCAAGCACATTACATTTATTGCATACCTTATTTCTATTATTATTACATTGTAATATATGATGATTATACAACTCATCATAATGCAGAGTCAGTGGGAGGTCTGAGCTCCTTTTCCTGCAATTAGACAATCCCATCTGAGACAAGAGCACAGTGTAGGAAAGAGGCACAGGTGGAAGTGGTAAATAAAATAAAATAATGGTGGCCCATGCATGGACTCAAATAAGTGTCAGATTCTGACTTAAAGCCTGCCACAAGATGCAGCTGTACAATTGAAGTACATCAACTCACTGCCACTATAAATCCTGCCACCAGATGCAGCTTAATTGTCACTTGCCACTCACAGGTAGGGTTTTGATATGAGTCTGCAAGCAATTGACTTATTAATATTATGGTCTCTGTGTAGTAAACCTCCCTGCTAATGTTAATCTGTATTTTCAGCCACTCCCTAGCACTAGCATCACCATCTCAGCTCCACCTCAGATCATCAAGCATCAGATTCTCATAAGGAGTGCACAACCTAGATCCCTCGCATGTGCAGTTCACAATAGGGTTCTAATTCCTATTAAGACCTAATGCCACTGTTGATCTGACAGGAGGTGGAGCTCAGGTGGTAATGTAAGTGATGGGGAGCAGCTGTAAATGCAGCTGAAGTGTCACTCACTTGCCTGCTTCTCACCTCCTACTGTGAGGCCTGGTTTCTAATAGGCCACAGACCAGTACTGATCCATGGCCCAGGGGTTGAGGGGTCTGTGCTCTAGAGGCTGTATTAATGTCTGGATATGATGGGAGCTGACAGGTGACAGCTGGCCAGAGTTTCCTGGCTTTTTGAGGAGTCACCCAGGCCTGGTACCGGTGACAGCCATTCTTGGTCCACAGTGTGGCCTACCCCATGTGCCTTCAGGTTTAGTACAGGTAGTGAACAACTGTGGATTGCTTTGTAGCCCCTACCAGCTAGTCCCCAGCCTTTCACAGACAGTGGGTAACCTGAGCATCTACCAGAGCTCCTCCCAAGAAGCTCCAGAACCAAAATACTTGGAGATTGGCTTCAGACCACAGCAAAGCACCACCCAATTAACCCCACAAGTAGCACACACACAGAAAGGTCTCAATGAGCACAGGAGCCTGGTGGGGTGAATCCCACTCAGTGGCATGAGCTCCCCACATGAACACCACAGCCTGTAAAGTGTGGACATGGCCAAACCCCACAGCCTGTCAGCCTGAGGGTCAATCCTACCCACTGACATGCCTCAACTATAACAGGAGGGCACACTCCTATTATCCATACAAGGCACACTCATGGAGCAGATGACCAGGGAGGCTGTGCAAGGGCCCCACAGGGCATCTGCCAAGACTGGGAGATACAGCGGATCTACCTAATGCATAGACACAAACACAGAGAGGCAGCCAAAATGAGAAAACACAGAAATACATTGCAAATGAAAGAATAAGAGAAAACTCCAGAAAAGAAACTAAACAAAAAGGAGGCAAACAACCACCTAATACAGAGTTCAAAACGATGATTATAAAGATGCTCAGGGAATTTAATGAGAATTTCAACAAACAGCAACAGTAAAAATGACATAGAAATCATTTTTAAAAAGCAGTCACAAGTGAACAAAACAAATAAAATGAAGAGTACACTAAAAGAAATCACCAGTACACAAGATGATACAGAAGATTGAATGAGCGAGTTGGAATACAAGGTAGTAGAAACCATCCAATCAGAACAGCAAAAAGAAGAAAGAATCCAAAAAAAAAAAAAAAAATGAGGATAATCTAAGAGACCTCTGGGACAACATCAAGCTTAACAACATTTGCATCAAAGGAGTATTGCAACAAGAGAGGGAGCAAGGGAGCAAGAACTATTTAAAGAAATAATTACTGAAAACTTCCCTGACATGGTGAAAGAAACAGACATACAAGCCAATGTTATTAAAATGACAAAGGTTAAAGACAAAGAAAATTCAAAAAGCAACAACAGAAAGGCAACTAGTTACTTATAAGGGAGCTCCCATAAGACTGTCAGGTGATTTCTTAACAGAAACTTTGCAGGCCACAAAGGATTGGCACAAAATATTCATTGTGATAAAAAGCAAGGACCTACAACCAAGGGTAGTCTAACCCAGCAAGGCTATCATTTAAAATTGAAGAACAGATAAAGTACTTCCTAGACAAGAAAAATCTAAAGGAGTCCATCACCACCAAACCAGTATTACAAGGAATGTTAGAGGGACTTTGTTAAGACAAAAAAAATCAAAATTATGAATAATAAAATAGCAATTGCTACATATATATCAACAATTACTTTCAATGTAAATGCTCCAATCAAAAACATAGGGCAGACGAATGAATAAGAAAACAAAACCCTTACATATGCTGCCTACAAGAGACTCACTTCAGATTGAAAGACTGAGACTGAAAGCAAAGGGATGGAAAATTTATTTCATAAAAATGGAAACAAAAACAACAAAAAGCTGGGGTAGCAATAATTATACCAGACAAAATAGACTTTAAAACAAAGGCTATAACAAGGGACAAAGAAGGACCCAGTAATCCCACTTCTGGGTATTTATTTGAAGAAACTCAAAATGCTGCTTTGAGGTGATGTGTGCATCCATGTGTTCATTGCAGCATTTACAATGGCCAAGATGCGGAGGCAGCCTGGGTGTCCATCAGCCTGGGTGTCCATCAGCCTGGGTGTCCATCAGTGGAAGAATGAATAAAGAGGATGTTGTACATGCATACAATGAAATATTGCTGGGCCATGGAAGGGAATGTTCTTGCCATCAGCAGTGGCATGGATGGACCTAGAGGATATTGTGCTGAGTGGAGTGTCAGACAGAAAAAGACAAATGCAATGTGATTTCATTTATATGTGAAATCTAAAGAACAGAACAAACAAACAAATTAGAAACAAACTCATAGCTACAGAAACCATTTTGATGGTTTGTGATGGGACGGTTGTTGTGGTATGGGTGAAAAAAGGGAAAGAGATTAAAAAGTACAAATTGGTTGCTGCAAAGTAGTTATGGGGGTAGGGTATAGCATAAGGAATATAGTCAATAATAATGTGTTTACTAGGAATGGTGTCAGATAAATACTAGATTTGTTGGGATGATATGTGGGAGATGGTTGGGGGGCAACGTGAAAAAGGTGAAGTGATTAAGAGGTACAAATTGGTAGTTACAAAATAGTCATGGGGATGTAAAGTAAAGCATAGGGAATGTAGTCAATGATGTGGTAATAACTATGATTAGTGCCAGGTGGGTACTAGAGTAGTCAGGGGAATCACTTCTTAAATTATATAAATGTCTAACCACTATGCTGTACACATGAAATTAATACAAAATAATGTGAAATGTCAACTGTAATTTTTAAAATGTAAAAAGGGCAGAAAAGGTGAAGGGGAATAACAGGTCCAAATTTCCAGATATAAAACAAATAAGTTGTGGGGATGTAATATGCAGCACAGGGAATAAAGTCAATATTTCATGATAGGGTGGCACAATGTCAGATGGTTGCTGAATATATCATAGTGATCACTTCTTTTGGCACATGAATGTTGCATAACTATGGTGTACCCCTGAAACTAATATAATATTGTATGCTAGCTTCATTTTTAATAAAAAAAATCTTTTTTAAAAAGAAACAAATTAAGTACAAGAAATAGTATTAATATGTTGTTTGGTAAGAACTATTCATAGGGAAAAAATAAGGCGGGAAAATTAGAACCTGGCCAAGGAAAAAGACTGGGTAAATCCTGCTTTTAATGAGGAAGCAGAAATAATCACTGAGGAAATTATATTTGAGCAAAGACATAATGGGGATGAGGGTCAGCCAAGCAGATAACTGGGGAATGAGCATCCTAGGGGGAGGAATCATCAAGTGCAAAGGCCCTGAGACAGGAATATTCTGGCTTCTGGAGAAACAGCAAGTAAGTCACTGTGAATTGATTGAGAAGTAAGAAATTATGTGTCAAGTGATAGGGGAAGATCACATGGGGCCTGGTGAGTCATTATTAAAACTGATTTAGACTGTGAGTAGATAGGAAGCCATTGGAGTGTTCTAAACAGCGGGTCATTCTGACTGTCAGGTGCAGAGAAGATTGGGTCTGTGAGGCCAGAGGCTGGGTTGTGGTGGAGAAGGTGAGGGCAGGGCAGAAGTAAGGCAATTAGCATGGAGGCTAGTACAGTAATTCAGGCAAACGACGATGGTGCCTTGGTCCAGAAGTAGTAATGAAGATGACGAAAAAGAGCAAGATTCAAAGTATATTTGGAAGAACCAAGATTTGCTGGCAGATCATATGTGTAATCTAGGAGGAAGAGGGGAGTCGGAGGTTTCGGCAGGAGTAACTGGAAGGACAAAGTGACTTGTTGAAAGTTGCAATGGAATTTTATTTTAAGTAGAGATTGAGAGTTTGGTTTTGCATATGTTGTGGTTGAGGTACCAATAAGACATCTCCTTTGATGGGATTAGTATAGTAAAGAAAAGGAAAGAGGGAATTTGCCTAAGAGTGAGGTTAGGTCAAGATGGTCACTTTTAAAGGGCAGACTGGGTAGGATCAGGTGATCCAGTCAGATGATGATGTAGGTGATGCTCAGGTGGTGACCATCAGGTCATTGATGTGGAGTGACCAACAATAGACATTGAGATGGGCCAGGAACTCCATAGGGGCTGCATCAGCCAGGGGAGCAGGCTCTTATGAGAGTCACATGAGGACATTCTAGGTGCCAGTGAAGGCCGTGTGGTTACAGGGATGTTCTGAGAAGAGGGGGTAAATTTAGACACATTTAGGAGACAGAAATCAACAATGTTTGGTTGAAATGCCATAAGCACAGGCATCTAGGATATATAAGTAAAACTCAGAAGTATGGAAGGTTTGTCAATATGTTTCGAAAGCAAAAATAGGAAATACACTTCATTCTTGATTGTTCTAATACACATTTCTTTCAACTCTGGGGACAGGGAAGAATACTTTAAAGGGCACACATAATACTGGAATGTCAAAATAAAGAAGGGCAGCATTTGGGAACTATTGCATTTATGTATGTATATATAATAGCATGAGAAATATATGGAAAAAGATACTGCCAAATACTTAAGAGTGGTTGTCTATGAATGGTGGTGTTTCCAGTTATTTCTTTTATTATTTTCCTTTCTGTTGGCTAAATTTTAATTATTTTATTTCACAACTTTAGAAGGAGAATATCAGCTTTGTGCCTCTGGAAGAAAAATAAAAGTGACAACAAAGAATCTATAAGGTGATTTACAATTGGTCAAACTTTTGCTAGATTGCTGGCTCCATTTTTAAGTTTTGAAATGTCAAAAGCTATTAACATGAGAATTCCAATTTGAGTTAAAAAATGAGATAAAAATATTGATGTCTTTAAAAATCATAAATAACAAATAAGAGTCATGATTGCTATGCATATTAATTAAAAGCAAGAGCTAGAATATTGTATTAGTCTTTTTTAATATTGTTGTCATTATTGGGAAGAAACAAGGGGGGAAGAAAAAAAGAATAATTTGTCGAGGCAAAGTGAACTATAACTGAGACAACAAGGACTTGGGGACCTGAAAGTACATCTTTTCCTTTGTTTTCCATGTGGATTGATGCGGTCTCTAACCTAGAATAAAATTCACTGCTTTGCTTTCTTGGTCTCAGTGAAGCCACCCCAAATTCCATGTATTTATCTTTTATAAGTTATGTTATTTTTAATATTGTATGTTCATATTTCTTTCCTATGAGGTCTAAAGATTAAGTTCACAGACTTGCCACTGTGCCCTTACATTGGCAGCACTGTATGAATAACTTGGTAAGGTTTCATAACCTTGGTATATCTATGTCTAACAGCTGTGTTCTTGTCGATGTGTGGCAGCATCTTGCTGAGTAGCATTCATTATTGTTGTTTCATGTTTTTGTGTGCTGTCATGAGAATGTCAGAGCTTGAGAGCAACAAACATTAAATTTCCTTTTAAACTTGGCAAGAGCAGAAGTCCAAGCTTATGGGGATAATGCCATGAAGAAAATGGCAGTGTACAGATGAGTTAAATGTTTTTCTGAAGGGAGAGAAAGCGTCACTGATGAAGAGAGGTCAGGGCGGCCAGTAATGAGCAGAACTGATGAAAACATTGCAAAAAAATTGTTGAATTATGCATCAAAATCATCAGCTGACTGTGAGATGCATAGCATACCAAGTAAACATTGATTGAGAAACAGTAGGAAAAATCTTATCTGAACATCTTGGCACCAGAAAGATGTGTGCAAAAATGGTCCTGGAATGAGCTCACCAATAAACAAAACCAAATGAGAGTCAAAGTTTGCCAAGACCTTTTGGAGCAGCAAGATAATGTTTAGGCCATGTTATCCTTGGTAATGAAATATGGGTGTGCCAATATGACCCTGAAACAAAGCATCAAAATGCAACAATAGAAGTCAGCCAATTTTCCATGACCAAAAAAGTTCTGTCAGTCCGAATCAAGAGACAAAAAGATGTTGCTAACCTTTTTGATATCAGGGGGATTGTTCATACTGAATTTGTACCAACTGGACAAACCAAGTTTACTATTTGGAAATGTTGAAAAGGCTGCCTGAAAAAGTTAGATGAAAACAACCTGAACATTTTGCCAATTCATGGCTCTTGCATCATGACAATGCACCAGCTCACACAGCACTGTCTGTGAGGGAGTTTTTAGCCAATAAACAACTGTATTGGAACACCCTCCCTACTCACCTGACCTGGACCCCAGTGACTTTTTTCCTTACCCAGAGATAAAGGAAATATTGAAAGGAAGATATTTTGATGACATTTGGGACATCAAGTGTGATACAATGACAGCTCTGATAGCCTTCCAGAAAAAGAATTCCAAAACTGCTTTGAAGGGTGGACTAGGCACTGGCATTGGTGCATAGCTTCCCAAGGGGAGTACTTCGAAGGTGACCATAGTGATAGTCAGCAATAAAGTATGTAGCACTTTTTCTAAGATGAGTTCACGAACTTAGTTGTCATATCTCATATGTGGAATGGCACACTTTGTTGATGCTATGAGACCATCCCTGCATCATTCATTTATTTTTCATTTCACAAAGTATTCTGTGGTTCCTGCAAGCGTCTGAACAGTCCTATATTATATATGTTCTCATTCTTTCTTCTCAGGCACTCTCCCAACTTGGATCATTTTAGCATTTGCTGCTTCAACTTTGAGATAATGGTCACTGATGGCTCATTGTTGGTAGATTGTAAGCACAGGTGCACTTGATGCTATTAACCCATATGGATCAGTATGCCTCTGAGCTAGTGAGTCAGAAGGGAGATGGTGTTAATGGACATCAAAGGAGGAAGCAGAGTTCAATGGAAACCTAAGTGTCAGGGGAGAGGGGGGAGGAACGTTATTTTAAATGAAACCTAGAGCAAAGGAAATACTGAGTTTCTTTTCCTTTCCTTATTTAGGAAGCTTACATATTCGGTACAACCTGGGTGGCACCAGAGAACCATATAATATTGACGCAGACCACAGGAACATGGCCAATGGACAACCCCACAGTGTTAACATCACCCGTCACGAGAAGACCATAACTCTCAAGGTATACATATGTGTCCATTTGTGCATGATATAGTATGGTAACGTCTGTCCTCTATAATATTTGGCCATTGGTTTTGTTCGATTTTGTTTGGGCAGGGGAGGGGGGCAGATGGAAAAGATGCTTGCTTTGTATACTTTTTCCTACAAAATTTTAACTAGTGAAGTAGAAAGACATATAATTCTTACAGCAAAGACAAGGATGAAGTTGATGGTGATGAAATTCTTAGGAAGATACCAGAATAAATGTTTACTCTGTATATTCTTTACAACTTTCCTACTCTTGGCCCACACAGCTATCAGTCTACTGTTTTTATCGCGCGCACCATCTATTTTCTCCCCACTCTCAGATGTCTGAAGCGCACTGTGTTTCCCAGCAAAGGTTATTCTGGTTTATCTGACCTGTTTCTTTCACTACTCCACCACAATATGAATAACTATTTTTTATCTCTGTGAATGCTTTGCCTTAAAAATCCTCAAAACACAGACCTTGCCCAGAATCTCAATACTCTGGATATAGGTTTTTAGCACACAAAGGGATGGTTTTATTATGATACTCAAATGTTATTTCTGGTTTATTTTTACAATGAAGAAACCTATTCCCACCCCCAATTTTTACAGTGAAGAAACCAGCCAGGGAGACACCATGAATAAAACATAACATGAGGAGGTCTCCCTGGGAACTAAGCCAAAAGATCAAGGATGGGAACTGTCACTGCATTCTCCAGAAGGAGTTCAAAATAGATACCTGTCAGCAAAAAGAACAGCAGGGATGCTGTTTAGTCAGTGGAGTGCAGTGTCATTTGGCAGGGGTCCAGCAGCCTCTCAGACCTCATTCGGATTTGGCTGGTTGCTGAGGGAAGTTCAGGCGGCAAAGAAAAGGCACAAACCTTGTCTCCTTTTGAGCATTGGTGGATGTCAAATTCATAACTTGATATGGAGTTTGTGCTTGGCCTTTAGCAGTAAATGCTAGAGGGTATTTTAAGAAAGGTCTTTCCTAAGAAAATGACAACATACACTTGCAGCTTATTGTGCAGTTGACCGAATGTGATGTAAATAAGATTATCTCATAGTGATGAACAGAGTCCTTCCACCTAGTTCAGTGCCAGGCTTACTAGGTTCCTCAAATTCTTTATTTGAGTAAGCCAAGCCCATCTTTAACCATAACTCAACATTCATTCAGAAAAGCCGGTGAGTCCAGAATTAGTATGGTTTATACCACGTTATCAACATTGTGTTTATTGGCTTTTGATTAGAGACATTCTTTTGGTTTAAATCATGTCATCTGTCATGTCTTGTAAGCGATTTACCTTGCAATTTCACCATTGCAAAATAATATTAAAAGTTAAAAAAACTCAACAATTGCTTTTAAGGACAGTATAATAGAGGAGACCCACGACAGCTGCAGATCATGCAGGGTTAACCCTCACTGTCTGCAAGAAAATGACTTCTTTATTAGGACCAAGCCCTTGGGTTGTGGAGCCACATGCAAACATGAGAGTGGGGTGAGTGGGATTGGAGAGTAAGGTAATAGGCTAAATAATTCCACTTCTGAGTATTTCCCAAAATGAGAGTCTGGAGTCAGGGTAAATTAAGAAGACCTCTCTTCTGGCACGTTCTGCCACCTAGGAATTCTTTGGAAGTAACCAGCAACTCTTTAAGAACAAATAGCTTAGTCCAAGCTGCCATCTGCCACTGTGAATTAGAGATTGCCCTGAGGGAGGAGAAAGGGGTGGACTATTTTAAGAACTTGGGGCTTTTGAGGCACAAAAGCCAGAGAAATCCAGCCAATGAAGAAGCCAGAGGATTGCAGAGAACCCAGGGGACTGACGGGGACATTGAGGGAAACCTTCTTCTATTGTTCAGAGTTCTTTTGGTTGCAAATGACAGGAAACCAATTCTAAATTCATTTTTAGAAAAAATTCCTAGGGTAGGTCGTGGAATTTACGAAAGGGAAAAATTAGAATTTTGGAAAAGAAACCAGCGGACCCAGAGGATCAAAACAAAGACTAGAATGCCATTAAGTCTCTCTCTCTCTCTCTCTCTTCTCTCTCCCTCCCTCCCTCCCTGTCTTCCTCCCTCCCTTGCTCCCTCTATATCTCTGCTTCTCCACCTTTCTCTGAGGACTAGGTTACTACCTCTCACTGCAGACCCATCTTTCATGTATTATGGGACACAGATGCTGCAGTACTGGGCTCACATCTTTCCAGTTTTTCTACCAAAAGAAAGATCCTAGTTTCTTGGTTCTCATTTTTACATCCCAGGGAAGTTCTCCAATTGGCCTGATTTGAGTCATGTGCTCACCCTTTTGCAAGGATGGGGGAACCAGTCTCATAATTAGAGTGGGAAATTAAGGAGAATCCTCCAAGAAAATAAGAACACAGTTCCAGAAAAAGGAAACATGATTACTATGAAAAACACAGGCTGTTCAGTGCTTTGAAGTAAGGGAAAAGGCAAAGGGGGAAGTACTCTCAAAGGCATGAAGGATTTCTACCATAGGAATCGGACCCAGGGTATTGGGAAGCCCTGCCCTCCCTTCTCCTTCTGTCAAACAATGCAACACAATTTCACTGAGCTTTCTGTATGTGTTTAGAAAGCCAGACATCTCAACCCACTTCAGTTCAGCTGGGAAGGACTTCATGGTCTGGGTGCTCCAGTCTGTCCCAGCTCAGCCTTTCCAATCCAGCCCAGGTGGAACCAAAATGTAGAGATGGCAGAGGAAGAAAAGATATGGAACCTCCTGATGGAAAAATGGGTCACACAGTCTCCTTCTCCTCTTTCTTTCCAAGCAGGGAGATCTTACACAGCATGAAAGTAATTCTAGCTAGATCTTTAGAACCCAAAAAAACACTGTAATTTTTTCCTTTTTTTAAATTGTTAAATTTATCGATGCACTAAAATCATACACCTGGAACCTATGAAATTTTTGCTAACCAATGTCATTTTTGTTAACCAATGTCACCCCAATAATATTTTTTCTTGAAGCAATCTGCAAATTTATCCTAAGAACTTCTACAACCTCAAGGAATGTATGCAGAAACATAATAAAATATTATTTATGATTATTTCTATGTGAAGCTTTTACAAAATAGTTTAATTTCCTCTAGAGTTTTCTGTATTTCCTCATTTCCTATTAGAAGCATATGTTGCATTTATATAATCGAACAAAAATATGAAACATACATATATTTTGAACCTGTTCTGACACCTTCCAGTTAGAATAAAATACCAGGGTGCCAAAACAATGTATACACGATTTAAGAGCTATTATCTATGTATTACCTTTTGAAGTTGAATTGAAATACAGTAGCAATGTGTAGTATGACATTTGCTCAAAAGATGGCATTAAGCAAATGAGTGCCAGCATCACCATGTGACAGGCAGGCGGTCAAAGAAAATGGCAGAAGCACAGTTGTCGTTTAAGGAGTGAAAGACCATTTGAAGTGGTATTTGAAATTCAAGAACCTTGTTTGAGTTTCTCCCATGTTCTCTTGACATAACACCCTTGACTTGTACATACGGGGGGCCTTAAAGGATGTGGTGTACCATAGAAAACTGGCTACACTGGTGGTACTTAAGGAAGAAACTGAAATGGCATGCACAGCGATGCAAGTGGACACTTTAGTCAACGATGCTCAAGCAGTAGTTCGCCATAATCAGAAGTGTCGGGACGCTGATGATAACCACTTCGAGCACCTCTTGTAATTGTGCAGGAGTCAAAAGTCAGTTGTATTCATCTTTTGTTATTGGTATATATGAGTATTCAAATTTTAATACAGTGTTTTCCTCTCTTAAAATGTGTATGCATTTATTTGGCACCCTCTGTATAATGACAGATATTTAAGTAATGTCAAATTAAAGTGTACTTCTCATCAAAGAACAAAATGCTAATTCAAAGATAAGGTTAAAAGTTCTGTGGAATGATGTCTTTGGAATTAGGCAAAATTTTATACAATCATATATACTCAAACATTGGGTAATTTAGATAATGTTCATCAGTGTTTATGATGTTTTTAAAAGCAGGTTTACTTTCCTAGCAGCGTTTGGCCAAAGCTAACATTAAATTAATTTGCATTCCCTGAGCGCACACCATCTGAAATTATGTTGAGCACTTGAGGGAAATTGACCTTGGATGAAACATTTGCTGCCAAAAAACAAAGTGCCCAGTCTCCACATAGATAATGAAGAACTGACTCTAGGAGTTGTCAGACACCAGAGTGAACCAGAACCTGTAACAACCCTCAAGTGGCGTCATTTATGAAAACTCACAGTTGCACCAGGGAGAATAGCTAAAGGCTTCATGCCAGTCAAAATGTAAAACAAATCCCGGGCAGGCAGAGGGAACCTGAAAAAGTACTGTATGCAATGAAAAATTATGCCAATTAGCATGAATCTAAGAACTGAACATTACAATGAATAATTTCAAAGTCTTGTATTAGAAATCCTTTTTTTTTTTTCGCTTTCTCTCCTTCCTGCTGTCCATGGCTTTTTTCTTCTTTCTTTTTTTCCTTCCTTTCATCCCAACCACATTGTGCAAAGGTTCTAAGGTGGTTTATGAGGGAACGTAAAATGAAATTGAGAATTAAAGTAAGTCACACAAACTAGGGCTCCAAGACTGCAGGAAAACAGATCATAATTATCCAGGTCATACGGTCTCATCCACTTCTATAAATATGGCCTTGAACTTCTTTGTGGCCAGAAGTACACAGCCTATAAGGATAAAATCACCAGTTTCTCTAGAGAATTAAATTTTTTCTTATTCTATCCTATTTTTGTTTTTTTAATACTATGGATAATATTTACTGGCATAGAAAGCTGCCCATAGCATAGATCACTTAGGCAATATCACATCCATGATAGCTCACATTTACTGATGCTTACTGTGGTCTAAGCACAGTGCTAAGTGCATGACACGTATTCTCTCATTTAATCTTCACGAAATGTGAAGGTAACTGACCCAAAGTTAGAAAGCAATAAGTATCAAAATCGTGGTTGAACCTGGATCTATCACACTTAGAAGTTTGTGCATGTTTTAACTACTACCCAACAGATGACTGGAAGGATGATCATAAAATTTTGAAAATGGGTACCACTGACTGGTAAGAAATTGAGTGATAATTGTGTTATTATTGTTGCTGTTATTAATATTATTGTAAAATAGTTCAAAAACATGCAAAAGCACAGAGAAGAATAAACATACACCTATGTATCCACCACCCAAGCATTACAGATTTTGGCATTTTGCTCTATCTTCAGATTTTTGTAAAATGTGGTGATAATTGAGGCCCTTTGTCTCCTTTGTCACATAATCAGCTCTGAGAAAGGAAAGTATGTCTTCAACAGTATTTCTACAACAAATACTTTTCACAAGAAACATTTTTTGTAAAATGTTTTCATGTAGAATCTCCTTCAGAAAGTCAAACATCATTCAAAAATGGATTTCAGCCCAAACAATTCTACAGGGAGTGGAGTGGAATAGGATGATGGGGAGATGAAGGGGGCAAGGGCAGAAAAGGTACAGCTTTCTGATACTCTGGCCTGGACAAGAGTAGCTCAAAAAATAAATAAGGTGTATGTTCTTGGAATACCTTTCCCATGCTTTGGGGTTTTGATGGAAGTTAGACAAAAGAGAGTTCAGGGATGTATTTCCTGGCACAGATACTCAGGACCCATGTTCTCTAAAAACCAAATGAACATAGGGTAAGGATGTATTATTTTGGCTTTCATCTAACTGGAAGGCCATCCCATCTTTCCCAAGAAGAAGCTAACAGATTTCCTGCAAGCAAAATAAGGACTTTCTTTAGAAACAATTCCAAGTCCTCAGGAACAAATGATGTTTAAGTTCCCCAAATTTTTATATCACATAGACCATGACTTCAATTAATTTTCATCAGGAACTTTCAAAACAAATGTTCAAAAAATTCACTGAATTCTGTCTCTTAAAATAAAATAAGGATGGTAGTTTGTTACCTGCTATTAATCAGATTTTCAACCAAATTGTATAAAATCAGTTGTATCAGTTACTAATTGAACTATGTATTGAATGTGAATCCTAAAAATGGCAGAGAAGTGTTACCAATAGCAACACGCAGTGTGTGCTAAATGCTAGAAATAGAGGAAAAGATACAAATGTCACAATAACACCAGTTGCTGTAACAAATTAACCCGAAAATCTCAGTGGCTTATCCCAGTAAAAGTCTGCCTTGTATCAGTTATCTTTTTAGGAAAGGAAAGTCCTGTGACCTCTAGCATTGAGATGACATCATGCTGGGTAGGCAGGCACTCTGAGGACCCACCATCGCCACCAACCTCCCCCCCTTTGTAGTAAGAGTGGTTCCTTGATTTGGCCAAATTCTTGTCCATTATTTTTATGACCCTCCATAGCTCTGTGCCTCTGGAAGTTTCTTCTTTGCCCAAGATCTGCCATAGCCACCTCTGAATCTGTGCAGCTTTTAGGGTCCATGTCCTGTAGGTGTTAATTGTACAGAGGGTCGTTTTACACTCCCCAGCCTTTTGTAGACCAGACTTGTGGTTTCTTCACCAGTATAACTCCTTCAAAACCTGAGCTTGCATGTGATCTATTTGCTGCAGTCGGTTTCATAAACATACCCTACTTTCTTTCCTAGACACAAATCTTGGACCTACATAATCTTTTGGTTCTGAGTGCCTGTGCCTCTCTTTCTCAAGGTCATGGCAACTAGCTCGAGGGCATCTGGAACAAAAGGGTTAGGTGGGAAGGAAAGACCCTTAATTTCAACTTCACCCTTGAGGCTAAGTCGGTTTTCTGAACTGAGAAATCTTAAGGTGACTTTGTTGCTGAAAGCTTTTTGCAATTTTATTTTTCTTACTTTCTGGTTTAAGGCTCTAAATGTTTGATCTTTTCTCTCTTTCATTGATATTTGGAAACTGGCCAGTTTTTTTCTGAACTCCTCTCTGCCTTCACCTGGGCAATAGGTAGGAAGCACCTGCCATCCAGGACCATTCTGGCTATTTAGAAACTCTTTCCCTAAAGTTGCGGGTCATAGAAACTTAGTCTGCCCTCCAGGTTAATGAGGTGACAGTTTTTCAAAATACTGCATCCCACAGTCATCCATCTTTCCCGCCTGTCATACTGCACCACATGCCACCTGAGCACAGAGACCATGCCATACATTTTAGGTGTCGGTTATAGCAACACTCTCTTCAAGGTACCAATCTACATACATATTGGTTGGGGTTATATTAGCTGCTATCACATGAAAAAATTTTTCAGAGACTTAATACAAATAACTTTATTTCTTCTCCACATAATGGTACAATACAGGTATCCTATTTGAAGAACAAGTGTCCTTCACACAGTGACACAGTCCCTGGAGTTGAGTAGAATATAATGGAGGAAATGTGCACAATATATACATAGCCTGATAAAAAAAATTATTTGTACCAATGTCAGAAGATGATAAATAGGGTAACAGATATAGTAGCTCAGTGCTATATGTACAAGGTCTTGAAGAAAGGATAGGACACTGAAAAGTGGAGACAAGAGAGACAGGGAAGAATATTTAAGATGGAGAAGGGGGGTAGAGTATATATATTCCATAAGAGACCATAATGCTAAACAAAGATACAGGAGCATAAATATTTTGGAGACTTAATCCTCTTTCCATCCCCTGAGTAGAAAAGGCTACCACTCACTAGAGAAGGCTTAGTAAAACGTATTACCTGGAGAAGTATTGTCTCTGAAATAGGTAACATCATATGGTCCATTGACCTATATGGATATTGAATGCTGTACAGTCAGTAGTCTGGGGTACATACAGAGTTTTGTCAAAAATTGTTGGAGGAACAATACTACACAATGTCACTTATATGGTGAATCTGAGATAGTCAGACCCATGATCAGAAGCAGAAAATGGAATGGTGGTTGTCAGGGGCTGGGGAGGGGAAACATGGAAGTATTATTCAAAGGGTACAAATTTCAGTTATACAGGATGAATAAGTCCTAGAGAACTATAGCACAGCACAGTGCCTATAGTTGGCAATACTATACTGTATACATGTTTGCTAAGAGAGGAGATCTCATGTTCAACATTCTTATCCAGTAACAGTAAGAATAAATAAAAGGGCAGGAGGATACTTTTAGAGGGAATGGATATGTTTATGGCAAAGATTGTGATAGTGGTTTCATGGGTATATATTTACCTCCAAACTAACCAATTTGCATGCATTTATTATGTACAGCTTTTTGTAAGTCAAAAATAAATATATAAAATAGATAGTAACAACAATGAAAAATTGTTGGAAGAATTTTATCAGCAGTTAAATGAAAAGTAACTTAGTTGTGGGTTTATAGGGAAGCACTATATTAATCGACACAAAACATTGATGGGCAGGGGCCACATTTCTTCACTTCCTGTATATGGAGAATAGTTTGATTATAAGGCATTTCAAGTAATCTCCTCAATCTAGGATGAAATCTCTCTGCACTGGAAGAACTTTAATAATCATATCATGTAGTGCACAAAACAATTTCATATACATTCTCATTTGATACACTCAACCTTATGATTGGGAAAAGCTGGTGCTATTAGGCCCATGAAAGAGCTGAGAAAACAGAGATTAAGGATGTTCAGGTGACTAACCAGATCCCAGACATCGCAAGAGACAGCCTCTTCTTATCTGCCCAGGTCACCAGGCCCTGCTAGTGGTTGCTCCTCCCTCACACCACTGCCTTTGCAGGCAGTCAAGGAAGCCAGGCGTACCCCTGCTAGTTCACCCTATAAACTTTGGAAAAATTTTAAGAAGTTTAAATGAAACTAAGTCTTCTGAGGAATTAGTGATTTGTTTGGAATCGATTAGGGTGGCAGTGGGAGATAATCAGTAACACGCTGGTCTGACAAACTGTTTTGACCTATATTGTGATTAGAGAGAGAGAGGTGGAGAGAGCAACCTGGAAGGTGATAAGACAAGCTTCTTTATGGCTCAGAAAGTGCCAACTGCAGCCGGTAAGTGAAACAGGCCTGTTAAACAACTCTAGGAAAAGTAAGTGGCTAGAGCAGCTCTTTGAAAATTGTTAGATCTGTTAATAAAGATTATTTGGCTTGATTTTTTTTCTCAAGAGTATCAATAAAGATGCTAGGAATTCTACTTCAACCGAATGTAGGAAAACACTATTAGGGCAGTAATAATGCCAACAACAGTAGTAGTAGTAGTGGTAATAGTGTTAGTGTAGCAGTAGTAGTAGTAAAAGTGATCAGTATTTCTTGATTGTACTATGAACCACTCTCTTTTCTTTCTTTTTTTTTTTTTTTTTTTTTTTTTTTTTTTTTTTTTTTTTTTTTTTTTTTTTTTTTTTTTGCTTTTTGGTATGTGGGTAGCTCCCTGACCAGGAATCGAACCCAGGCCGCAGCGCTGACAGCGCCAACGCCAAAGCCTGAAGCCACTACACCATCAGGGAACTCCCCCCACTCTCTTTTCTTAGTGCTTTACAGGCTGCACTTTATGTAAATAACATTTCTATGAAATAGGTACCATTATTCCCATTTTACAGATAATAAAGAAAAAATAGAGAGAGGTCAATGAGGGGTACAGTTGAGGTACAGATCTAGGTCTGCCTGATACCCAAACCCAAACTCTTAACCAGGCTTGGGCAGACTTTTTCAAGGCAAGGGCTACTTCTCATTTTCTCCAAGTGTCCCCCGGTCTACTAGCTATTGTTTTTGCTTGCTCAAGTACATATAGCCACCTTGATTATGAAGAGCCATCTCTAGCAGCTGTGTGTGTGTGTGTGTGTGTGTGTGTGCGCGCGCGCGCAAAATATGTATTTCTTTTACATTTGGCTGCCTAGCTGCTAGGCCCTTGAGTAATGTGGCATTCACTACACTACACTTTTTTTAATTCAGGCAGTCACCTCAAAATTGCTTGGTGGTCCACTGGTAGACTGTGATTGACGTCTTGCCCAGCCCTGCAAACACTGGTCTTAAATTGAACATGGGTTACTTGGTCTGGTCAGATGCAGGAGAGGCCAACACCTCCACATAATTAGGAAACCAAGTTAGAAAACTGACTCAACATGATTTCTACTACGAGACGGGAAGAAATTTTCCCCTGCCTGATGGAGGAAGGTCAGTCACAGGTAATAAGAACAGATGTTCTGTAATTAGATATTTGCCCTGCCCTATAGATAGGTCAAAAAAAGTTAACTCTGATAATAATTCTTATTATGGGCAAGACCCCCAATTCAGGTTCTTCTAGATTGTTACGGGAGGGCAGAAGTTTCTCCTTAGCCTCCAGGGTCTCGGTTGCCTTCAGCCAAAATAACCAACATGACAAAGTAGCACATCTTGAGGAGGCCTGTTCTATACCCCTTCACTGCAATGTATTGTTAGATAACAAATAAAAGGTATATCAAAGTGTATGCAATAGGATCCCAGTTCTATAAAACTAATGATATGGAGACTGTAAAACAAACCATGAATAGTATTTATCCTAAACAAGATATATAACCTACTGCAATTTGGGAAAAAAATCATATTCATTTTTGAAAATCTAAATTAGGTGAGTCTCCTTAGAAAAAGACAACTTAATGTAGTGTGGGTGAAAACACGTTTGTTAAAAGAAATAACCTAATGGCATTTGCTGTCATAAAATCCTAATTTTTATAAGCAAAAAATAACTTCAAAAGTACAACTTTAAGGCTAGTGTTTTTCTACCACACCAAAAAACATTCCATATCAGATCTTCAAGTAAACATGAACAGAACTTCCTGATTTCCCACCTTAGTATCCCTTCTTTCCATGGTAAGATGGAGCCTGGACTGAAGTTATATACTGGAGCACAGATGAATTATTTAAATGCACATGCCTTTTTGACCTTTGAACGTTTTGCCAATAAAGAACAACAAAGAAAATATGTATTGGTGTACACACTCCTGGAAATTTTAATATCATAGGTTATTCAAGACTTTATTAAAGAAACTAGGATTGTTTGGAAGCATTAAATCTCTTCAGGGCTGTCAGAACAAATAAAATTGACCCAGCTAGCCTAAGGCCATCGTCTTGAAATTGCATTTACTGTAACTTCTTCCCTTTGGCTAATTTAGTGTTTACCTACCCTGGCTGATGAACTCACAGCCTTGTTGTGCACTACAAGCATGCTTGACAAGAGGGAGGTGATGCAAGAATAATGATGAGCCCTGAAAAATCTCTGACTTTTCCCTCCCGGAAACACTCAGACATGTTCACGAAGTTTCTACCAGGATTCTTGGCAAGTATACTTGCACTCCACCTTCCACCTTCATGGAAGACTGACTCGTTATAGTTAAATCTCTGCAGGGCATGGGTCCACCTACAGCTTTAAACTGAGACCATCTCGATACTTAGAGGTCTGGGCATGTATTTAGGGAAATAATTTCGAGGTTTGATGAAGATCCTGCTGAAGAAGAAAAAACATTCTAAAGATGGTTCTGGACTGTTCCATTAAAAATGCACTTTTCTTATGTTTAAAATCTTATGAGGATCACCAAGCATTTAACACAGGGACTTTTAATTGATATTACCTCTTACATATGCCTACCACCTAGCCCTCCTCAGGACAGGAAAGTTCCAAACGGCAACCATTCCTTAAACCAGACGTGGATGAAATCAAGTGGTCGTCACTACCATTCCATGAGGCTACTTACTGATAAAGAGCGTCTCTGATGTTAACTCAACTTTATTCAGAATCAATTTGAGGAGAACAAATATGTGCTAGGTATCTACTGGGTGAAATAACTGCAGATAAATGATGAGCTGGGGGCGGGGCGGGCAGTGGGAATGAACAAGGCCTTTAACCTTCAAGGCGTTAATATTCTGGGAGGAGAGAAAAGATGTATATGCGCTCGATATGCATTTCTCCAGACAGTAGAAACCTGTTACACTGAATTCTCCTCTAGAAGAAATGTTATCCAATTGGTCTCATAAAGGGGATATTGCAGAAGGAAGTATTAACAGTTCGGGCTGGTAATAGGGTCATAGTTCATAAAGTGAGATTCCCTTTAAGAATGATCTGAGTCTAAGTAGAAACCCCCATGGGTTGGGATTGCTAAATTCAGAGGTTGTCACTAAAATATAAATAAATCAAAGTCCTTATTGACAGGCTCCTCCACTTTGAAACTCTGTGCTCTCTGGCAAGTTACCGAACTCCCTGTTTCCTTATTTGTAAACTAGGAATAAGGCTGCCTGTTTTAATGGGGTTCGTGTGTTAAATAACAATGGACGTGAAAACATCCAGCATGGCCTATCTGTCAATAAATGCTGCTTCCCCTCCCTCCTTCCCAATTCCCTTCTCTTTCTTAAAAGCAATAATAATAATAATATTAATAATAATAGATCGGCAACCAGGTCATTCAGGACCAAGATTTCTGTTCCATTGATTTGTAGTTCAACCCATGGATCAAGTTCCTGGCACCTAGTATGTTCACAGCAGGCAGTGGGGCTGTGGCCTCTGCGAGCCACAGTCCAGCAGAAGAGCTCATCAATCACACAGACATGAACCAAGGCCCAATTGAAGTGTAAGCTTGTGCTGAGGAAACACAGAAAGGGGTGAAATCAATCATCCTGGGTGTGGGAAGAGTGGATCAGAGAAGACTTACAAAGGCATCTGAGCTGTTTCCTAAAGGTTTCCCGAAGGAGGTGGGAGGACCACATCCTCTTTCACAGCAAGGATTCAATGTCTACTCTTCTGCAATTCATAAAAATCACACAGAAAAACCTAAGAAAAATAAGTTCAACCCATCGCACACATCTGATATGAAACAGAAAAAGACCCATGATGAACACATCAACACATCATAGTTTTTCATTTCTTTTCTGTGGCAATTTCTTCTGCCGATGAATTGTGCAGGGCTAGACGGGACCTCCATTCCTACACTCTGGAATAAATGTGTTTGCTTTGCTTTACATTTCTTACAACTCAGTGGGAAAGCAGTTGCAATGCAATTTCTGATCCAGTTCAGGGTTGGAGATGTCAGTTCTCTCCTCCTTCAGAACACAGCCAAAGCTTATAAACCCACATCGGAGAGTTTATGTTTTCCCCAAGCACATTAAACACATAAATCATCTCTAAGAAAAAAGATAGGGTTCCTGGATTTCTATTTTGTCTGGCATGAAAACCAGAGTCCAATCTGTGAGGCATTATATTGTTATATCCATCTGCAGTGCACTAAAATCACTCTCAGAGCTTGTAATTCTCAAAGCTATTTTTTAGTACAATAGACAGAGCGGGGTTGTTTCCCATGCAGAAGTAACTGAGAGCAGGCTCTTATCTCACATAAATTTATCTCCTCTCTAAAAAATAAATGTATCTCAACATGCTGTCTGTGGTTCTGAAGGGTTACCTGCTGCCCTTCTACCCAAGAAAGGGAAAAGTCAGCGCTAGGACTGATCCTGAGGGTTGTTGTGAGGAACCCGGGCCTGGAGCTGGTCCTGACTAGTGTTAGCATGCCCTCTGCTGGTCATGAGCCATAGTAGTGCTGAGAGTGCGGAAGGAGACACGTCCATGGGTAAAACTAGTTTAATTGAGATTTTCTACAAAGGCCTATAATCCAGAGTCATGGGTTCTAGCGTGGGTCATTTGCTTCCACTGTGAAATGCCATGACAGTCGTGGAACTTGGTGCTGCTTATAATAAATGGAAGCCTGCCATTATGTTCAAAGAGTACAACCTGAGGATTTTGCTTACATAGCTCACAGCCCTGACCCTGAGCCCTGGGCACTGGAGCAACTCGAGAAGTGTTTGCCGAGTGACTGACTAAATGAATAGATCGAGTTTCTAAATACATTTGATGCTTTTTAGAGTACATGGATTCTCTCTGTTTTCTAAGGGATATTTGATTTGCATTCTTCCCTGTCACCTTTTAGTGAAGAAAAAGAATTAATCCTATTCTAACATGTTCAAGATAAGAAAGTATGATCTAGATGGTGGAAGGGGTGGTAATAAAAAAGTCTTTGTGGGTAGAAGAGAGGGCTGGTAGTTCAGAGTGAGGATGAAGAGAGGGCACCAAAAGGGACGTGGGGATCAGAGAAGGCAGTGGCTGTGGCTGATATTGTCACCCAGGGCCACCAGCAGAGGCTGGACTGGGAGAATAGACAGTAGAAAGTATCCCTCTACCAGTCTGGCTCCTGGTCCCTTGTGAAAATAGCATCAGGATCTGGACTCTCAGTCCCACAGTTTCTACCTGTGCTCGCATGTGTAAGCCCACAACCAGCCACAAGTGCAGGGTGGTGGTAGCAGTGAAATAGCTGACAGGTTTCTGCAGCCTTCAATGTCCAGACCATCTCTGAAAATCTGTCCTATTGCCGAAGATGGATGCAAAGGCAAATGGGGCCATGGAGATCAGAATATCCATGAAAGGAGATGGAGTGAAATGGGGGAGAGAAGGACATAAATCAGGGGTGACTCTGGGTGGCCCTGCTCTCCACTCACTCCCAGGAGTGTGCTGTGCACTGCTGCGGGCACCATGCCTTGTGGCAGTGGCACGAGATCCAGGCTAGCATGGAGAAGAAGCCTGGACTTTGCAGGCCCACAGAGCTCTAGGCTGTACCTCTCAGGAGTTATGTGTCCTCTTAGGCATTGTGATTTCATCCCGGTGCTTGGTTTCATCAACCATAAAACGGGGCAAATAAGCATACATGCCCATAGGGTTGTTTGCATTCATTGAAACAATGTGTGCAATGTACCTAAGGTGGGATCTGACCTGGATTTGACCTTCAAGCAATCTTAGATGATGATATTACCAATGATGATAATACTGAGGAGGAGGAAGAAAAGGACCAGACATTTTGGAGGATATTCTCTGTACTTCTCCTTCTCCCATATCATTTCAGCAGCATATCCTTTCTTCCCAAGTTCACCAAGGGAACCCAAGAGCCACAAACACGCCCAAGCCTTTTCTGGAGTAGATTTGAACCCAGGACCCAACTCCAAAGATACATCTAACAGGCTTTCCGCTGAGAATTATCTCAGTCCATTTTGTAATAGCTTTAACAAATATACTCGCGAGTATACAGGCTGGGTCACAGGAGAAAATATATCATTCTCCCAGTCTTTTCTATTTTCCATTTCTCAGCATCTCTACTAAATTCTCCCACCCATCCCCACGTTCTACTTCCTGAAACAGGCTCCAAACAGCATTACCCCATTTCCTGTTTGCCCCAAGACTCGCCTGGGCACTTGTAGCTACAGCATTTCCCCTGAGATAACTCACAGATTACATTTCTAACCTTACCCCCAAAATTTGCCACGACATATCTCGCTTTTATTATTACTTTTACTTCGCTCTAGTATAGCGATATGTCTTTGGGGACAAATGACATTATTCTATTGATGGCATTCTGTTGTTAGTAGTGGTATTTCTATTTACAAGATATAGTAATTCTCAATCACCAACAATATCAAATCTGAGAAAACATAGCATTCCTATGTGTGAAAAAAATTACTAAATACCGATCATCATATACATTTATGTTACATTAAGATTAGAGACAAGTTCGGTTTAGAAATAACTCCCAGAACAGTTTTTATATTTTGTTTTCACATTGGAAACCAATCAGATTGCTTCAGCCTCAAAGAGTGTGTTTATGTAAAATTAAATGAACACCATAGTGAGCTGCATTTTCTTTTTCTAAATGGGAAATGGGTTTAAAAAACATTAGCATTTCCAGGGAGCAGGGCTTTTCTGCTTTCTATGAGCCAGCAGGCCTGGTCATCAAGCTGAGCTTTTCGTCCCATGGCCTCTTCCCCACATTCTGAAGTCACTCTTCATGTAACAATTTTCTTCATGCACATTTCTGCCCTTTCACCTGGAACAGAATTTGAAGGACATGGTTATCAGTCCTCTGAAAATGCCAATGTTTAGACTTCCTCCTGAATATTCTTATTGCTGCCAAAACTCACTGGCAAAGTAATATCGATAGAGCCTCTGTACTAAAAAGGATGTGTTTGCTGAGTTTTTTCTTTTCAATATCAAGGACTTTAACTATATTACAGTTAAAATCAATAGAAATATAACCTCTTCAACCACATAAAATGAGTTCGTTTTTATTATTCGTCTATTTCTGCCATTACAATGCTGTGATTGCAAAAGGAACCAGGTCAATGTAAGCTTTATTGAAAGATCATTAAAGAAACAAACTCAAGCTCATTTAAATACTGAAGCGAGTGCATTAAAAAGATCAATAAAGTAAAAGCACCTGGGATTGCTTTATTTAAACAACCCACATATGAAAATCATTCCACAATCACAATTTCAGCAAACCTATAAACCTGTAATAGAAAACCAGCCAGTAAAAAAGAAAATGCTGTTTCATTAAATAGGTTTAGAACCATAAAGCCCTTAACTTTAATCTGATTAGATATACAGCATTTAAATTTTCTCTCAGTATTTTAAAAGATTATCGGGAAAAGAACCATTGATCAATGAATACCATTTACTTAAGAAAACCATTTGCTCCCGGGGTTAGGAGAAAGACAGTGATCCAAAGCACAGTTTCATTTCTTTAAAAATAACAAACACAGGATTAGGTTGGCTCTAGTGATGGGGAGCCCTAGAATTGCAGGGAATCAGGAGATTTTCGTTCTAATGACACTTAACATGGTATCTTGCACAGAGTAATATGTATTAAATTTAATATTGACTACTGACTTCGATTAGACAAAAAACCATTGGTGCCTCAATTTCCCTGTATCTGAATATAATAATATTCTTGTCTACCTCCTTTCTCAGATATGAAAACAAAGATGATTGTCACATACCTCTTCAAGTTTTCTTCTAAGCTATAATGTAAATTGCAAATTTACATAATTAGAATAATTTTGGAATCTGAATGGTCCTTATGGGCCAGTAATTCCAACTTCTGACCTAACTTAGAATCACCACTAGCCCCTGCCTGACATTACCAGATATAAAAAAAAAAAAAAAAAAAAAAAAACATGCTATTCTTCTTCTTTAAATGTTATTTATCGTGGCTTTCTAATTCAGAAAAGAACACAAAGCATAATTAAGTTTGCTTGAGAGTCAGATTTAAAGCCAGTCCCCCCACATTTTACGAAACCCATCTTGCCTACTCAAGGAGAGATCTCTGTCTTCTTTCTCTACTGGCTCATTCTCATCAGCAATCAAACATGTGGATGTTTCTCGCATTTAAAACGAAATTTTCTCCTGACCTCGCTTTCTCCATTTCTTCGTTTCTCTTGACAATACAACTGGAGATAGATGTTCGTGTTCGCAGTTTCAGGTCAGCCTCTCCCATGCTCTCTCTCCTTCTTGTTTCCAATCAACTCGATTGCATGTAAATTGCATGCAAT
The DNA here is from genome assembly GCA_004026885.1 of Lyroderma lyra. NCBI lineage: Eukaryota > Metazoa > Chordata > Mammalia > Chiroptera > Megadermatidae > Lyroderma > Lyroderma lyra. The sequence continues at coordinate 76,209 of PVJL010002307.1, forward strand.
GAAATGTATACCCTTGAATCGTGCAGAATGATGAGTTTTCGCAAAGGTGCACACCTATGTACCTACCACTACTGTCAAAATAGAGAATATTTTCAATGCCCCAGAAGGTTCTCTCAAGCCTCTTTCCTGTCAATTCCCACCAACCATTGCCCCAAGCAACTACTCATCACATTTCTGTTTCTATAAACCATGGGCTAGTTCCATACCATCATATAAATGGGATCATAGAGCATGCGATTTTTTCTCTGGCTTCTTTCACTCTGCATAGTTGTTTTGAGAGTCATTCTCGCTGTTGTGTGTGTCTATAGTTGGATTTTAATGGCTACATAGTATTACATGTAAGAATATACTACCATTTGTTTTTTCCATTCATTTTCTGATGGACATAGGGATGAATTCTAGTTTGGGAATATTATGAACACACCTGTTATGAATATTTGCATACTTATATAGAGTGTGGACATACTTTTTTCATTTCTCTTGACTAAATAGCTGGGAATGGTATGCTAAGTGTATGTTTAACTTCATAAGAAATTGTCCTCTAATTTATATTCCCTTCAGCAAAGCTAAAGAGTTCCTATTGTTCTACATTCTCACCAGTATTTGGTATTGTCGGTCTTTTTAATTATGGCCATTCAAGTGGGTATGCAGTGGTGTCTCATCTTAGTTTTAGTTTTCATTTCCCTGATGACCAGTGATGCTGAGCAACTTTTCATGTGCTTATTGACCATTGAGAAATCTTTGGTAAAGTATCTGTTTAAGTCCTTTGACCTTTTTTTATTAGGATGTTGCCTTTTAATTATTGAACCATGGAAGTTCTTTATATATTTGGGATACGACTCCACTGCCAGATATGTGTTTCATGGGTATTTTCTCATTTTCTCTTCCACACATCCCCAGTCGCACTTTTGCCCACTTCCCTAAAGCTGCTCTCATCAAGACCCACAGTGAACGCCTCATGACTGAACTCAATGGCTAGTTTCAGTTCTCATGGTACTCCACTTATAGGCAGTATCGATACAAGTAATCCTTTGAGGAAACCCCCTCTTCTTGTGTCCTCATTGGCCCTTCTGTTCAGGCTCCTGTCCTAACCTCTTTCGATGGGTATACTTCTGGGCTCAGTTTTTAGTCCTTTTCTCTTTTCTGTCTTTATTCACGCTCATGGTGTCCTAGCCCAGTATTATGTCTTTAAATTTTATCTGTATACCTCAAACTCCCAAATTATTATCTCAACCTGAACCTTTCCCAGAACTCAAGATTCATACAGCAAACTGATCACTGGACATCTAACCAACTACTGGATGTCTAATAAACATTTCAAACTCCATATTGCAAAATTTCTCCTCCTGACCTGCCCTCTCTCCATGACCTGCTTCATTTGCAACTTTTCCAGTTTAGCTGGTGGCTACTCCATGCTTCCATCTACACAGGCTGAAAATTGTGGAATATCACCGAAATATCACTGCCTTGCTTTCAAATCCAGTCTGTCAGAAAATCATATTGGCTCTACTTTGAAAACATCTAAATTCTGACGAGTCTCACCACTTGTGGAGCTGCTGCACAGCCTCCCTCAGACCTCCTGGCAGCAATCTTCACCCTGGGCTCTGTACTTCCTCCCTCACCCCTGCAGGTGCAATGTACGCATCAGCTACCCATCATTTAAAATGTATGTCAGACCGTGTTACCCCTGTCTTCAAAACCCACTCCTCATTTCTCTCAGAGGAAAAGCCAACGTCTGTGCGATGGCCTGCAAGACCCTCCATGAACTGGCCCATGTCCACTCTCTGGCCTCGCCTCCTATGACTCTACTACTGTTCACAGCACATTAGCCTCACTGGCTTTATTGACAGGAACTTGCACTGGTATTCCTGCCTGGAGTGTACATTTCCAGCAGGGCTAGAGACCTCACATTCTTCACATCTTTGCTCAGATCTCCTTTTCTCAGTGAGGCTGCCTTCCTCCTCATCCCTAATACTCCTTGTTTTACTCTAATTTGAAGAGAATGACAGAATTTATCGTTTTCCAACATATTGCATCCTTTTTTTCCACATCTCCCCCTACGATAAAGGAAAGTACACGAGAGAAAGGATTTTTGTTCTTTTGTTGAGTAATGAATCGTAAGTACAAGCAGTGCAAAACACACAGTAGACTCTAGTAAAGATTTATTGAATGAATGAGTGAATCAATCAATCAACCCACAATGTTACTCCAGATTTCTTTCACATGATATGCTCCCAGGCAAATTTTCTCCCACCCAGTGAGTTCCAGTCATTCTGTTGTGCATTGGCCTTGCTCCATTATTCTCATTCTCTTCTGCTAGAAAAACCTGCACTCTTGGTTCCATGGCCATTGGCTTCTGGTTGAATTCAGCCAATGAGACACTGCCAGGAAAAATGGAAGGTAAGAGCTGAGAGACATCGGGGTCGGCACTGTACCTGCCTCTATGATACTTTCTTTCTGCTCCACCATGGCTGTGTCCCTCAGCCTACAGACACCACTCCATCAGCTAGCTAGCCCTGCCCTCAAGTTCCCTGTCCTTGTCTTTTCGGGCCCAGGAATAACAGTGCCCTCCCTCCATGGTTATTCCTTGAGTGCTAGCATCCCTGGTTGGCTCCCATAACACCGCCCACTTCTTGGTAGACCAGACCTGCATTAAATTCTCATCTACTCAGCAATGTTTGAATCAACCATTTCCTGCCGGGGCCCTGACTGGCACACCATACAGGTTTTGAACCTAAACTTAGCCCTGTGAAGTTTCTATAGAACCTCATCTTATTTGTTTTAGCCACAGATTCTAAACTATTCATATTTATTTTTTTAACTCTTTGGTAATTAGCTCAATCTCTACAAAGACTTCTAGAACCAGCTTCCTAGAGTTAGGCCAAAATTCACAGCTGAAGAACACAGTCCTCCACAAGACTTGCCTCACATCAGGTCAGTGCCAATTTAGGGTCCCGACCACCCTCACTTCTGACCAACTGGCTACAAATTCAGGGATTCCCACTACCTCACAGGCTTGGTAATTTGTAGAATGACTCAGAACTCAAGAAAGCACTACACTTAATATTATAGTTTTCTTATAAAGAATACAAATCAGGACTAGCCAAAGGGAGAGACACAGAAGGCAAGATTTGAGAGTCTCAAAAGCAAAGCTTCCTTGTCCTCAGGATACAGAACCCTTCCTGCATGTTGATGTGTGACAATACACAGAATAGAGTAGTGCAGGCCAGGAAAGTTCACCTGAGCTTCCACGCCCAGGGGGTCTTTTAGCTTAATTACGTAGGTATTATTGATTCATTCACAGGCCAAGAGGTTGAACTCAATCTCCAGCTCTCAAACAAATCAGTTTCCACCAACCTTCTTTTTTTTATGGAAACCCAAACAACCTCCCCCACCAAAGAATTTGCAGGAGTCCTCCCTGCTTTTAGGCTCTTTCTTCCATGGGTGCTCTCTCTGATCCATAACATGACCACCCAAAGTGAAACTCACCACCTTCTTCGGTATACAAACACATACAACCACTCAAAGCATTCACTGGATAGCAGCCTTTATTGAACATCTCAGAGTCCTGGGGAGGAAGATGCAACATATTTGAACTCTTGAACAAGGAACCACTGACTATCACATATTAGATTCCGTGTCCTGGGCAGTTATCGTATCCACCCCTCTATAGAGGTTTCTCACAGCCCCCACCCCATGTGGTGCTGAACCTCCTGCTTTCTCTCTGATTTCTTCTCCTTGGCTTCTAGCCCACCTCCAGGTCTCCCCACTGGTCACCTAATTCCTCCTAGAGAGAATTGGTATATGTACATATTCCTCCTCAAAATGCCTTCAGTCTACCTCTCTGAATACTTAAACCATGATGGCAGTTATTCTCCATGCTATACATTTTAGATTTGGGGGGTAATACTTTATAGTTAATTTTCATATGTTGATTTATAATACTATACCCCAATTTTTTATAGGTTTTATTTCCAAAACAAGAGTCTAAGCACCTTGAACCCAGCTGGGAACATCTCCATATGCACATCTTCAGCTTTGCTCCAGGCCCAGTTCACAAGGTGGCTGGATAACAAAATCACATGATACTCCTTGTGTAGAATTAGGACATACTAGGATTTGTGTCATTTACTGAAAGGCTACTGCCTATAAGGAAATCTGGTCAGAAGGATAGTTTGACTCCCAGCCCACTCAGCAGGGGTCTGGTTATTACCCTGTGATGACCATTCCCTTAAGCCCAGGGTGGCCCAGGGGATAGGCACACAGCTGGACAGGGATGACCATCTCAGGAGTGCACACAGGCAAATGCCTCCAGCTGGCGCAGACAATCATTTCACTTCTGAATATTGGACTAATTGTATGAGGGCTGCCCAGAAAAAATCCCCCCATAAATGCCTCTATTTTTCATATGACATGGCTGGATGCTTTCCAGACAGCCCTTGTCTATTTCTGTGAGGGGTGTACCTTCCGACAAAGTCCTTGTATCTGGACCAGTCACAGTAAGGGCCCCATGGTGATAACTTAGTCAGAGTAGCCACCCACTGCCACACTGACCAGTCCCAACCTCAGCAGAGGCAACACGACATCCATCACACCACACACACCATACTAGAGCCTTTCCCTCTCTGTAGACTGGCTGGACAGATGTTTCCTAATACATCATTTTTACTGATGGCCTAATTAAAATTTCCCCCATACAACTCACCCAGGAATTCGCAGGAGCCAAATTTAAAAACACATGCTTGACAAATCAGGATTACAGAGATTAATAAAAACTAAAAAAGGAGAGGCTTCAATCATATTTGTCCTGTCTGCATTGCTTCTCACAACTGTTCTGATTCGTATTTCCTTATTCTTTGCATTTTAGTAACAAAAACTTTTGCCGTCACATTATATAATTTTAGCAACATTATATTTAATACCTAGTTTCAAAATTGACCATTTCTAATTTTATTTTTAAATCATTTTTCTTTGTTTTCTTCCTCCCTTTTTCTACCCACTGATTTGTTTCTCTTTCTGGAAAGCCATTTTACAGATTATCAATATATTTGCCTTGAGTTCTGCAGGAAAATATGCCACGTGAAATAATGTGATTATGCTAATTATGCAATTATTATCTCAACCATCCACCATGCGTAATGATTAAATTTGATGGTTATGAAAGTGATGGTTATGAAAGTATATAAAAACTATGAGTTATTCTCATACAACATCTCTAAGAGGGAAATTAGAGATATAATTACTAGAACTGGTTCAGATATTGATTTCTAATGCTTTATAATCATCTTCTGAATTCTAATGTGCAAGTCAAAACACAAGTCTAAAAATGCTCAGTATGTTGTGATCAGATTCTTTGAAAAAAATTATATAGTGTTTGGGCCATATCTGTTATAAAAGTCTTTGAATTAATGCAATTTCAACTCTGAAATGAGAATTCCTCCTCTCTTGCATCAATATTTATAAAAATTATACAGATTTATTGACACAAAATCATTTCGCTTTTAAAAAAAAAACAACAAAACACTTTATGCTTTAAGTCGTATTCAGTGTTTTTCCAGTAGGGGGAGTGTTAGACTAGGGAAAGTAGAATAACATGAGAAAGCTAATTTTTTTCTTTTTACTGTTTTGAGAAATTTTTGATATACTAAAATATAAATCACCTAATGGGCTCACTAATTCATTTTGCTGCATCAATACTGCAGGATTTCAATTGCACTAGACCTTAAGAGGCAGATAAATTGCACTGATTACATTATCATAATAATGATGGCATAATGACAATAATAAGAAGTACTTATAATACTTCTCATTTTAAAATTGCTTATCAAGCCATAAATGAAACCTCCTGACGTTTCTGAAAAACAAATAATGCACATGTACACCAAAGAAAGATCTGTCTCTTAAATCCTTTATATCTCAAACCTTAAGCATTTCCAGAAAGACATTTCTTACGAGTTTAATATTAGTTCAAGGCCAACACTACCACTTTCAAGCTGTGAACTTGGGAAGATCTCTCACTCTCCCTGGAACCTACTTCCTCTCCTATATTCAGAGGGGGCAAAGCGATCTGTTTCCAAGGCTTCTCCTTGCCCAGGCATGGGGCTAGTGATAAAATGAATGGGTTAAAGGATCATTTCCAGAATTCCAGAATTAGAATTCAACTGTGCACCAAACTTAATGAAGTGAGAGCAGAAGCACGTGCCAGGTCACGGGCTGAATGAGGTTGAGTTGGGTCAGAGCAGAGGCGGGGGGGAGAACTGACTGCTCTTCCCCCCTCACTCTAGGAAGACACCACCTTTCCCCTCTGATCACCTCAAGGTCATCTCCTGCAGAGGCAAAGGCTTCCTGGCTCATCTGTCTGCCTGTAACTGAAGTATTCAGTCAGCTTCCCATTCAAGGGGGTGTATGCCAACTAACACACTCAGGCACGTTTTCTACTATCATTCATCGCTAACCCAATGCTAAAATCTTGACCAGTTCTTATTTTTTCCACAGTTCTGTTACAGGATAGTGTATTTTTTAGCCTCTTTCCTTAAATATCTCTGTCAGTTAGCAGGGTTTATGAGAAAATTAAGGTGGAAGCCAACGTGACCTCCCAGATGGCAACCTGCCATCTGTATACTTGCTTGCTCTTGGAATTGGAGGGATGGTCATATGATCAGGCAGTATAGATTGGGGGAAAGCCGGCATGCTGACCCCCACAATGATGTGCTTGTGACTCTCAGCCATCTGGTCCCAGGAGTGGGTTATGCTGAACTCAAGGATCCCAGGGTAGTGGGGAGTGTCCCAGAGCATAAAGATTCAGGGTCCTAGATTAGCCATCAGTCTCCTTCAACACACTCTTCAGTATGGAGTCACCCAAACTGTATGACCATGAAATTATATGAGCGCTTCTGTCGAGTTCTAATGGAAGTAAAAGCTAGGGTTTTCCTATCTTAAACACACACACACACACACACACACACACACACACACGAATATGGCTTAGCCAATGATGAGTCATTTAATAACTGTTAAGTGAGCATCTGGGAAGGTTCAAGCCCATTCCATGTGGGTCCTAAATGGACCAGGAGGTTGACTAGATAATGCTGCAGAAAAGGAGTCAAAAGTCCAGAGTTGAGATGCTATCCACAAGCTCCGACATCTGGGTGTGTTTCCTCTCTGCCTGCGGAGCCCAGTGTTCTGTTTCCCAGGAAAGTGTGACACCAGTCGCCGGGCCAGCTCTTGGAGAAGGGAGGTGAATGGCACATGGCCCTTGTCCTCAGAGTCACTAGCCAGCCAGAGGATAGGGCGCAACCCTGTAACTCACGGAAAACTCACAATTAACTCTACTTTTTTGTCTCCCCACTCTCAAAGTTTATTCTGTGTCCTCTCCACTAAGGAAAACAATGACTTGGAATCAGTAAGAGGCAGAAAACATTCAGATGAGTTGACTTGTGATACTGGGGTGGAGTCCCACCTTTCTCATTATCAGCTGTGAATGGCCTGACAGCACCCTGGGCTGCAGATGCCCAGATGGGATGCAGGTTAAGGTGGGAGAGAAAGCTATGGTCTCCCATAACGTCCAGAGAAATTTCAGGTTGGGAGGGACGGGTAGAGACACTAACAGATGACATGAGCTGGACTTTGTTTCTCACCCCTAACGTTTGTTTGCTTTGGCCTCTGCTTATGTTTAGCCTTTAGTTTCAACTAGGAATAAAAACATTCATCAAGACGGGCTGTTCTAAATTCAGTATCTCTAAGCTACCTTCAAGTATTGCCCAAAATAGGGGATTAACAAAGAGGCAGGACATCTCAGGCTGCTGTCTAGAGCCCCAGAAATAGACCCTCATGGCAGTATTCATGTTCCTTTGTAGAAGATGGGGCCAGGCCCCACCATTGACGAGATGTAATCCACGCTGCTTTCTTCTCTGCTCCCTCCTTATCCAGTTCACCCCCAAACACAAACATGCTGATGAAATCCTTTCAAAATCTGCCAAGGCCAACTATGGTTTAAAAATGGAAATGAACTAAAATAGCAGAATAATACCTCAACTAACATTAAAGCTCTAAATCCAATGTGTTAGGCATGAGCCCCAGCCTGGCTCAGTATGTTTTTCATAACTCATTGGCAAGTGTTGAACAAATTAGTGTTCCCTTAAGGTTGCCCTGGGCCACGCAGAGTCACAGTCTTTAATTTTAATGAACCTCTATTACACGAGTTCTTATTACCTCTTAACTGCCAGTGGAATGAACACCAGCTAAATGTACAGCAAAATAGCTCACTGGACCCCAAAGAAATTACCTTGAAACGATTTCACTTAACCATGGCAAATGCACCAGGGTTCATTTGAAAAGTGGTGGCCATGTGGCAATACAAGTGAGATAATACAATGTGACATGTCCTTAGGCTTTTCAGATTGAGCTCTTCTTGCCTTATCTGATCTAAAGCATTTTCTCTTTTAAATGTAAATATTTAAAATGCAGCTGATCCTCTCCTTTCCCTAGTTCAGACTGCTGGGCCAGTCCAGACTGCCACTTGCAGCTTACCATTGTGTCTTTGTAGCCAGATGTAGCTGAGATAGCTTACTCTCTTTCTAACTTTGGACACTTTTTGTAATACAGTAGACTCTCCATTAACCAGAACTCAAGCAACAAGCACTCTCAAGCAACTGGCAAAATTTTTATGCCAGTTGCTTAGGATGTTTTCAGTTGCTTGAGAATGCCAGTTACTTGCCAGTTAATAGGGGGTCTACTTACATTTATCCAGCATCTACCAATCCCCACGGATGCCAGTTAACTGAGAGTCTACTGTATTAAAGCAGAGAACACCTATTCAGTGTCAGTTAATAAATAAGATGTGAAAAACTTAGCGCAAACCTTACACACAGTAGTTGCTCAATATATGTCTCTGGGTCCAAACAGGATGCCTTCACACTCTAAGTAGACCCTCTGCTACCTCCTTTTCCCACGAACCTGCACTGGAAACTTCTAGCAGCCCCTTCCTCCTGGAATGTCCCTTCACTGCCCTCTACTGAGAAAGCTTAGCACTGCCCACTTTAAAAGAGATGAAAAGAGAGATGTCATCAAGATAATGGCTTGAGAGGAGACTCTTGAAACTTCTCCTGGAAAACACAACAAATTGAACAAGGGAACCCCTAAGCAACACACAGCCTCAGCTGGGAGACCCATTCATCACAAGAAAACACCTAAAGGCTAGGAAAAAGAGAGGCAAGCAGGAGAGAAGGGAAGGGAGCAGAACGGAGACAGGGTTGTGAAGTGCAACCTGGAGTGGGCAGAGGAAAGAGTGAGGTGGAACACGAGCTGAGATTCAGCACAACTCAGGGTGGGTTAGAGGCCAAGAACCAACAAGAGCAGAGGCTTGGGTGGCCAGAACAACAAGCAGGTGATCGGAGCATGGGACAGGTGGCTGGAGCACAGAATAGGCAGCTGGAATGAGAGGCCAGCAACTGAACGTGGTTCAACAGCGGGAGCATGGTATGGGCAGCAGGGACACAGTGCCAGCAGCTGGAGCATGGCACAGCCCTGGATAAGTTATGGCCTGAACTAAGACACGACACATGGCCTTGAGCAAGTTGGCGCCCTAGCAAAAGCACTACATGGCCTTGGACACAGAGCCTGGCTGCTTTCCCTTGCTCTCTCCCAAGGCTTCCCTCCCCAACTCCACCTAGTGCCTGTTTACAGTCAACTGTAAGCAGACACCACCATTACCCTGTGCTGCAAACAAACCTGCACCTTTCCCAACAAACTCCACCCCCATCCTTCCTACTGAAATCAGCAGAGGGGCTCAGGGAAAATGTTAAACAGGCATAGCAGCTTCTGCCTGTACTAGGATCTCAGAGGCATAGAATACCATTGTCCATCATGTCCTCCCAAAGAGGAGGTGCACTGAGACCAAGGTGACTGGGTCGAAGAAAAGAAGCCCACCTTCTAGGAAATCTCCCAGTGTAAGAAGGCCAAATAATCAAGAGAAAATATTGTAAGATGCTGCAGTGACACTAGCTGGGAAGTAAAAGAAAGACCTCTTTGTATCTACCAGGAGAAAAGTCCTTATACCCAGGAAGAGAAACATTCCAACAGCAATAAGAACAAAGCTATCTAGAAAGAAAATAAAAAATCTTGAGAAAAGAAACTTAAAGATATGGAAATATATGAGCCAAATGACACAGAATTCAGGGTTACAGTTCTGAAAACACTCAAAAAGATCTAAGAAAGGCAGCTAAACACAGAAAAGCAGTTAAGTATTCTCAGAAAAAAGTATCTGCAAACAAAAGGAATACTTTAACAAAGAAATTGAAACTGAAAAAGAACCAAATGGAAATTCTGGAGATAAACAATGCAATAAAGGAAATAAAATAGTTAGCATAGGAGGCAGAGCCAACCAGATGGGGGAAAGAATTAGTGATAGCAAAGATATTATAGAAATATAGAAATGTCACAGAAGGAAGAAGAGAGAAATCTGAGAAGTAAAAGAAAGATCTCCACAAGAATTATCTGACTTGATTAGAAAGAGCAGCAAAAAACAATGGAAACAGAGGATGGGATAAGCACAGAGAATTTGCTCCAACAAATAGTAGATGAGAACTTCCCAAATCTATGGAAAGAACTGGAACTTCAAATCCAAGAAGGAAACAGGATGCCTAGCTACCTGAACTCTAGAAGACCTTCTCCAAGGCACATTATACTGAAGATGTCAAAGATCAAAGACAAAGAAAGAGCCCTCAAGGCAGCCAGGGAAAAGAAGACCATAACCTTTAAAAAAAAGGCCATCAAGCTGTCATCAGACTTCTCAACAGAAACTCTACAAGCCAGGAGGAAGGGAATCAAGTATTCAAAATATTGAAAAAGAAATTACAAGGGAAGAATAATCTATCCAGAAAATTTATCTTTTAGACGTGAAGGAGAAATAAAGAACTTTTCAGACATAGAAAAGCTGAGGAATTCTCTAGCACAAGACCAGCATTTCAGGAAATACTGGAAGATGCTATTTGACCTGAAACAAAAAGTAAAAATAAATAGGGATAAAATGGGACCACAAAAAAAATAAAAGGGGAAGAAGTAAAGATTTAAATTTCCAAAAGAAAATGGAGATAAGAAGCATGATTAAGAAAAGGGACCACTAGATATATGAAACTTTCTTTTACATAAACTTCATGGTAACTACTCAAAAAAAAAAATTAGAACTGAAACACATAACAACAACAATAAAAAAAGGAAACAGAGGAAAAATCATAGAACACCATCAAACTAAAATAACTGACAGGAAGAAAAAAAACAAAGAAGCAATCAAAACAAAGAACTACCAGAATACAAAAAATAAAGTGACTATAGGAAATCTCCATACATCAATCATCACCCTAAAAGTAAATGAACTAAATTTACCAATAAAAAGGCACAGAGTAGCAGACTGGATTAAAAAGCAAAGCCCAACCTTATGCTGCCACCAAGAAGCACACCTCAGCCACAGGGACAAATACAGACTCAAAGTCAAAGGGTGGAAAACAATACTCAAAGCAAATGGCATCCAGAGAAAGGCAGGTGTAGCCATACTTACATTTAATGTAACAGACTTCAGGATAAAAAAGATAATAAGAGACAAAGATGGATATTATAATGATAAAGGGGACAATACAACAAGAAGACATGACACTTATTAATACATAAGCCCCCAACCAGAAAGCACCAAAATTTACAAAGCAGCTACTAAGAGAACAAAAAGGAAAAACTGACTAAGACACAATTATAGTAGGGGACATAGACACCCTCTTGACAGCCATGAACAGATCATCCAAACAGAAAATAAATAAGGAAATATCAGCTTTAAATGATACATTATAGCAATTGGACATAATTAATGTTTACAGTACATTTCATACTACAACATAAGACTACACATTTTTTTCTAGTGCACATGGGACATTCTCAAAGGTAGACCATATACTGGGTCACAAAACTAGCCTCAGCAAATTTAAGTAAACGGAAATTATTCCAAGTGTATTGAAATTGGAGATCCACTGCAAAAAGAAAGCAGAGAAAAACCACATACACATAGAGATTAAACAACATGCTATTTTAAATGACTGGATCAAAAAAAAAATAAAAGAAGAAATTAAACATACATAGAAACACAGCCTGGGTTGGGTTCGATTCCCAGACAAGGAACTGCCCCCCCCAAAAATACATAGAAACTAATGGCGATGAAAACCCAACATATCAATATTGTTGGGATGCAGTGAAAGCAGTAATAAGAGGTAAAATTTTATCACTACAGGACTATTTCAAGAAATAAGAAACATCTCAAATAAACAACCTAACATCACATCTTAAAAAACTAGAGGGAGTTCCCTGATGGTGTAGTGGCTTAAGGCTTTGGCGCTGGCGCTGTCAGTGCTGCGGCCTGGGTTCGATTCCCAGTCAGGGAGCTACCCACATACCAAAAAGCAAAAAAAAAAACTAGAAAAAGTACAAATGAAACCCAAAATCAGCAGAAGAAAGGAAATAATAAAAATTAGAACAGAAATAAATGATATAGAGAACAGAAAAACAATTTTAAAAATTAATGCAATGAAAAGCTGGTTCTTTGAAAAAATTAATGAAATTGACAAACCCCTGGCTAGACTCACCAAAAGAAAAAAAGACACCAATAACCTAAATTAGAAATGAAGGAAGAGAAAATATAACCGATACTACAGAAATACATCCTTATAGAAATATAAGGATCATACAAGAATACTATGAAGGGCTATATACCACCAAATTTAGCAACCTAGAAGAAATGGTCAAATTTCTAGAAACATATAGTCTACCTAGACTGAACCAAGAAGAACTAGATAATCTAAATAGACCAATCAACCATAAGGAAATTGAAAAAAATTCATCCAAAACTTCCCCAAAGCAAAAGTCCAGGATCAGACAGTCTCACTAATAAGTTTTGCCAGGCATTCACAGAACAATTAACACTTATTCTCTTCAAACTCTTCTAAAAAATTGAAGAAGAGGCAATACTTCCCAACTCATTCCATAAGGCCAACATTACCCTAATACTAAAGCCTGGTAAAGATTATACAGAAAAGGAAACTATAGATCAATATCTCTGATGAATACAGATGCAAAAATCCTAAACAAAATACTAGCAAATAGAATACAGCAAGGCATTAAAAAGATTATACTTCTTGATCAAATGGGATTTATGCCAGGGGCACAACAATAGATCAACATTTACAAATCAATCAATGTGATGAAGCACATAAACAAAATAAAAGATAAAAACCATGTGATTATATCAATTGCTGCAGAAAAAGCATTTGACAAGATACAACATTCATTTATGATCAAAACACTTAATAAAATGAGTATAAAAGGAAACTACCTCAATTTAATAAAGACCATATATGACAGACCCTCAGTGAATATTGTACGGAATTGGGAAAAACTAAAACTTTTTCTTCTAAAATCACAAACAAGACAGAGATGTCCCCCATCACCACTGCTATTCAACACAGAACTGGAAGTTCTAGCCAGAGCAATGAAGCAAGAAATAGAAATAAAAGGCATCCAAATTGGGAATGAAGAAGTTAAATTGTCACTTTTTACAGATGACATGATTCTTTATATAGAAAATCCTAAGGACTCCACCAGAAAACTATTACATTAGAAATAATAAATGAATACAATAAAGTTGCAGGATATAAAATTAATGTACAAGAATTCATTGTATTTTTATATACTATCAATGAAATTTCAGAAAAAGAAATGAGAAAAACAATAACTTTTGCAATCATAACGAGAAGACTAAAACACCTAGGAATAAACTTAACAAAGAATGTGAGGACCTTAGACACAGAAAACTATAAAACACTATTAAAAGTAATTGAAGAAGACACAAAGACATGGAAAGATAGTTCATGTTCATGGATTAGAAGAATCAACATAGTTAAAATGGCCATATTACCCAAAGTAATATACGGATTTAATGCAATTCCCTTCAAAATCCCACAGACATTCTTTTAAGAAATAGATTTAAAAATAATCAGATTCATATGGAACAAAAGAGACTGAATAGCCAAACCAATCCTATGAAAAAACAATAAGGCTGGAGGCATCAAGCTCTCCAGCTTCAATCTATACTGCAAAGTGTCAGTAATCAAAACAGCATGGTATTGGCAGAAAAACAGACACACATACCAATGGAACAGAATTGAAAACCCAGAGATAAACCCATAAATATGTGGACCAATATTTTTTGAAAAAGGAGCGAAAAATATACAATGGAGAAAAGAATGCCTCTTTAGTAAATGGTGCTGGGAAAATTGGAAAATCATGTGCCAATGAATGAATCTGGACTGATAAATGTCACTATATACCAAAATTAACTCAAAATGGACCGAAGACCTCCATAAAAGACCCAAAACAATAAACTGCATAGAAGAAAACATTGGTACTATACTTATAGACTTCAGGCTCAGGGAGGACCTTATGAACTTGACCTCAAAGGCAAGGTAAGTAAAAGCAAAAACGAAAGAATGGGACTGTATCAAACTAAAAAGCTTCTGCACAGCAAAAGAAACCACCAACAAAGCAGAGGCAACCAACCGAATGGGAGAAAATATTTGCAATCAATGCATCTGATAAGGAGCTAATATCTAAAATATATAAAGAACTCATACGACTCAACAACAATAACAAAAAAACAATCCAATTAAAAAATGGGCAGAGGACCTGAACAGACACTTCTCCCATGAAGACATACAAATGGCCAACAGACATATGAAAAAATGTTCAACTTCATTAGCGATTAGGGAAATGCAAATCAGAAACATAATGAGATATCACCTCACACCTTTTAATGTCTGTAATTAACAAGTGCTGGAGAAGCTGTGGAGAAAAAGGAACTCTGGTACACTGCTGGTGGGAGTGCAAACTGGTACAACCACTATGAAAGACATTGTTTTTTTCAAAAAATTAAGACTACAATTATTATATCATGTGACCCAGCAACCCCCTTATCTACCCAAAAAAATTGAAAACCTTAGTGCAAAAGTATATGTACCCCAATGTTTATCACAGCACTGTTCACAGTGCCAAGTCATGAAAACAACCGAAGTGCCCTGCGACAGATGACTGGATAAAGAAGCTGTGGTACATATACACAATGGAATATTACTCAGCTGTAAGAAAAGATGAAATACTGCCTTTTGTGACAACATGGATGGATCTACGTTAAGCAAGCAAAATAAGTCAAACAGAAAAAATTAAGAACCATATGACTTCACTTATATCTGAAATATAAAACAAAGAAACAAAAAACTCATGGACACAGTCAATAGTGGTTACTGAGGGTAAGGGAGAGTGGATGGGGGAGGAGGAAGGGGGAGTCAAATATATGGTGATGGAAGGAGAACTAACTCCAGGTGGTGAGCACACAGACAATGCACTGTAGAATTGTACACCTGGAACCTATGTAATGTTTACTAACCAGTGCACCCCAATAAATTTAATAAGAAAAAAATATATGAAAGCAAAAATAAATCCAATTTTGGGGACAGCAAAACAAAATGCAAAAATAAATAAATAAAAATCAAAGAGGTGAAAGGAATTCACATTGATCATAGGCATACATTGATGGGTGCCATTGGAACCAGGAGGAAATAAGTGGATTATTGACGCAGGGAGACTCAGATACCAAAAATAGTGATAAGGTGTCTCTGTGAGAGAGAGTCTGGAAGGGCTTATTTTAAGGATTGGGTTTGTGTTGGGGAGGATTCTAGAAAGCAGGACTTCCTTCTGGATTGGGTGCTCTCGGAAAGCAGGGCCAATTCAGTAACTGGGTATCTTCCTCTTTGTCTGGGAGGCAGGAAGAATGGAGAAAGACTAGAGTTGTTATTAGAGAAATGAGCTGGGAGAACGGGTGTCAAGTCATTCTTTGGTTGCACAGGGTGTTTTATAAAAGATTTCTTGTATTAGTTTTCTATTGCTGCTGTAACAAATTATAGCTAACCCCTGTGTGACACAGCCGTTAGGTTCCTAAAACACCGTGTTACACGCATCCGTGTTATATGAAACAAAGAGCTAGTACTAAAAAAGGGGTTAGCTTCCAAAAATTTAAAAAATATGTTATATTTTTATAATTAAGAGAAATATTTTATTAAAGCAATTTTCACCAAAAATATAACATATTAATATGTATTAAATAATGTTTTCTTTGTCATCACTACTAAGCACCATTAACCGAGGGTGTTTTCTTTTTGACAAAATAGCTTCAACCTCTGAACTTTCTTCAGCATAATCTTGACTTCGGTACTTTTTGGAAAAAATCTGTTATTTAGATTGCTTGCTTTTAGCTAAAAGATCTGTAAACTTCATTATATGGTGCTGAGCACTTGTGAAGTTCTCTCTTAAACGTTGAGCTTCTTTCAGTGGAAGGATCTTCGTTTAGGAAATACAGGTCCAACTTTTTGGCTAAGTCCAGGCCTTTCATTACACTTTTTAGAGTAAAGGTTTTTTTTGTTTTTGTTTTTGTTTTTGTTTTTGTTTTTAATTCATTTTTATTGTTAGACTTATTGGGGTGACATCTGTTAGCAAGGATTACATAGGTTTCAGGCATACAATTCTACAGTGCATTGTCAACTTGATGTATAATAAGTTCACCACCTAATGTGACTTCTCTTTCCATCCCCTTATATTTAGCTTCCCCCCTCCTCTCCCACGCCCTCCCCTTTCTCCCCTCTCTAACCCACTCGTCCCCAAATAAACATTAAACTATTGATTGTGTCCATGGGTTATTTGTTTGTTCATTTCTTTTTTTCTTTGCTTTCAGTTTTATATTCCGCATATGAGTGAAATCATGCAGTTCTTTGTTTTTTCTGTCTGGCTTATTTTACTTAGCATGATGATCTCCAGGTCCAAGTAAAGTTTTTAACTTCGTTCTCACCTGTGCTATCGTCCTCTGAATTATCTTGGCATATTCCAGATGTCATTTCCACCAAATTTGCTTCATCAGTTTCTTCTTCCACCAGTAATTCTTGGATATCTTCGACAATCATATCGTCAAAACCTTCCCCTCCTAGAGACTTAGCAAGTTCTACTATTGCATCCATTGTATTTCCTGCTGGCTCGATTAGATTTTCACTTTGAATTGACTCCGGCCATATAGTTTTCAAACAAGTACATAATGCCGTCAGTTTTATTTATTTGATGGATAAGTTTATGAGATTAATACAGTCCAAAATTGTAAAATTCTGCAGCCAAATCTGTTATGACAGCCACGCTTAAATGAAGAATTTCAAATGAGATATATTTTGCTCTTAAAAGCCTGTATTATGTTCCATGTTGTTCAGGGATTTCTCTAATTCTCAAACCACGTTAGAGTGAAGCCGTGTTACAGAAGTGCCGTGTTATATGGGGGTTGCCTGTACCACAAGTTCAGGGCCTTAAAACATCATCAATTTATCTTACAATTCTGGAGGCCAGAAGTCCAAACTTAGTGTCGCTGAGCTGATGGCCAAGATGTTGGCAGGGCTGGTCCCTTGTGGTGGCTCTGAGAGGAGAATTCATTTCCTTGCCTCCTTCAGCTTCTAGAAGTCACCTGCATTCCTTGGCTGGTAGCCCAATAATCCAGGATAATCTCATGTCAAAATCCTTAATCACATCTGCGCTGTGCAGGGCTGCTCTTCCTCTCCCATCCTCCTCTCCACGTCAACCCCCCTTGGCCCGCAATCCTGCCCATAGGCCTCCTTCCTGGGCACAAAGCAGGAAGGAGTGTGGGAGAGAGAATGAGGAAAGAAGCATGGAGATGCTGGACACCAAGTGAGAAGGAAAGGGTTGGCTAGACTTTCCTCTTAGCTCTCCTTCTAGTTTCCTCCTTCATTTCAGAATTTCCTCAGGTGCTAGGGCTCAGTCCTTTTGAGTGTTAAAGTTTTTCTGCATATCGTCAGCATGTGGCATAGTTTCCATTTTGTTAGAAAAGAGTTTCCTAACTGAACAAGTAATTTGATTAGAATTATATCATTGTCCATTTAGATTCCTGGTCCATTTATTTCATTAATGGCTCCATTAATGAACAAAGACTTGGAAGTATTGAGGATGTTTATAGGTAAATGACAACCAGGCAGGATCTCTGTTATGTGTTAGATGACAGAAAAGATTCAGAAACTTATGCTGCAAAACAAAAAGAATAAAATTTAATATAAACAAGTGTAAATTTTAGTTTTTGGTTCGTGTGTGTGTGTGTGTGTGTGTGTGTACAGTTACTCTAACAAAGTCATTCTAGAAAAAGTCCTATATACCTCACTGCTGAATATCACTACAGTGACCGTCGAAGTACTCCCCCTGGGAAGCTGTGCACTGACACCAGCGCCTAGTCCACCTTTCAACGCAGTTTTGGAACTCTTTTTCTGGAATGGCCATCAGAGCCATTGTCGTTCCCCAAATCTGACAATTAAGTTCATGAACTTTCCACCACAGAAGACTATACATACAAAATTAACATTAATTATAGTATTGCCAGGTGTTTTCTTCGGCCAGTCTACATTATTATATTTTATAATGAACACATATTGTTTAAGATTCTTTAACAAGACAGATTAAATTGTAAGAAGTATTTAGGGGGTGTCACCACTGGGAAGCGCTGCAGAATGACCTGCTGGTTACCTAGGCATTTTGCAGTTAGCCTTTTTGACAGAGGGGAAGCGGGTGAAAGGACTGCAGCCGTTACCCGTGTGTGCCACTAGATGGAGCCAGAGCAGCTCGTTAATACTCAGCGCCAGCAACCGAGCTGCCCTTGCTCCAGAGAAACAACTTGATGAGATTTCAAATATTTAAGATTCTCTAGCCAGAATAAGTGTTTTGTTAATGATGCATTTTAATTATAAAAAATCTTTTCAAAATTATAGTTGAAACTGCTAATGTTGGCTTTAATAGTGTTTTTTGGACTTCTGTTACGGTATTACCAGATACCCATGCACGTCAAAACTCCCCAAATTCTTTATATGTGATGATTTTTTTACTTTTCACCTTGACTTCAATGACCTTTCGGTTTTAGTAAACAATATGAAGATTCGGGCATAAGTAGTCACGAATAGTTAAAGAGCATGCGTCAGAGCAGCTCCTTCCCAGCGCGGGGAGTGACATTAACTCCCTGTCGCACTGCTTCCTGCCACCCGCGGGTCCCCGGAGCCAACGGGCCTCCTGCAGCTCTGCCTGTCTTGGCCATCACTGGCCAGGACCGGGAGTGGGCCTGCTTTCTGGAGCCTGTGCTGCCGCCTTCAGCAAGTCGCTGCCTGTACGCTGGTCTCACTGGAATCCGAGCTGGACGGCGACGACGCAGTGTTTTCTCCTGACCCACACCTTCCCTTATGCTTCCCTTAGCAGGTATTAAACTCACTTCAGAAAAACAAAAGCTTACAAAAGAGGTTTTTCACATGTGAATACAAAGAAGCACAGTAAGTTCTAGAAGCTCATAGTTGGGGGAAACACAAACTGGACGATATGGGTTTTTAAAGTCAGCTAAAGCAGGAGAAGCCACTTAGGGACACAGACAGACAAGAGGAGTCCTGTGGTTCTGGGACACTAACTGTTGGCACTTCGTACATGGGGAATGTAATCAGACATGTGCATTGCTCCCACGGCCATTAATGTAAGCTATTTCCATCTGCTTCATTTCCCCTTCCCTCTGCTGCCAACTCCCCTCCCCTCTGACACAACAGCTCTGCTAGTGTGAATGTCTTTGTCCCCTCTGGGCTCCAAAGTCCCTCTGCCCTGTGGCAGGAGGCAGAACTCACCCTTATTGTGATAAGCAAGATAACTATGTATATGTACCCAATCTGAACCTCAGCATTTGAATATATATACTCTTATACTCATGTATTCATATATAAAATATATATTCATATTCATATTTGAGTGTATACACACACACACACACACACACACACACACACATATATATATATATATATATATATATATATATATATATATATATATATATTCTGAAGACCAATATTGGTTTATAAGTTGATAGTACCAAAACAGGACAGCAAGAGGATCCTAAAAAAAATTCATTGCTATACATGTAGCATTTTCTATCTCAAAAGTCAATACTGGGGATTGGATTGAGCAGATTCATTCTATTAAAATGAGCAAGGATCTTAATCCAGTGGGTACATCATCCACAAAAATGTGCATAAAATGCAGAACAATTAATACAGGGTCTTCACTTACCAACTTCAAGTTGTTTTCAAATAACTGCCACAAAGGAATAAATAGACTTCCCGTTTCAAAGAGTAATGTCATCCACTCAGAGAGACTTGATTCCAGTGCAGGCTGGTGACGTTCTTCTAAAACTGACTCTTGTTTTCTCCCTGCAGCTCGATCACTATCCTTCTGTGAGCTACAATCTGCCGAGTTCGTCTGACACACTCTTCAACTCTCCCAAGTCGCTCTTTCTAGGAAAAGTTATAGGTAAGAATGTGGGGTAAATTGCTCGTGCCATATATCCTAAACCTCCTAATTCATTTTTGAAACACATCGTGATGAGTGGTTGGGGCTCCTAAGTCACTGACGGTAATGGAATCGGCGTTATTTGGTGTGTGACACAAACTGAACTCAGGTGAGGACAAGAATCTGCTCCCAGCTTCTTTATGTAAAATGTGTTCATTGGTTTATTAAAGACCTCCACCCACTAACGATATTTATTTTAATTTTTCCTTATTCTAAGCATATCAACATGATTCTCTCTTCCTCTCACTCTTGTGCGTATCTCACCTGATATTATTTGCCAGTAGGAATTGGAAAATTGTGACAGAACTTCCTCCCCTGTGTGTGACTGTAACTTTAAGAGTCACTGTTGCCCTTTCCTTAACTGTAGATCCGTGCTATCTAGATTAAAATATTGATATGATTAAATATTTTTAAATGATTAATGCAAAGCCAATCAATTTTCTTTTATTGTGAGAACATATATTGTGAACTCAAAATGGAAATAGTAAGATGGTGGTTTTGCGCTGGTCAAATAGAAGATGTTTCTTTGTTCAGGGGGTAGTGGTGATCAGAACGGTATTAATCATACAAAATATTCATTTAAAATGACAGGTGGAGGAGTGACAATGAGAGAACAGGAAATACAACCTGTAATCACAATAACAAGAATATACACTTAGATGGAACTTATTGTAGGCCAAGGTCCATTTTAAGCACTCTGGGTATATGAACTCATTCAGTCTTCATAGCCATTACATGAGATAATCAAAATTATTATCTCGATTTTACAGATAATAAAACTAAGGCACCGATATGTTAAATAAATTGCCCAAGACCAGCTACTTAGTAAATAGTGGAACCAAAACTTGGACCCAGGCAGTCAGATACTTCTATGCTCCTTACCACTGTGCTATGATCTCTGTGATGGTAGGCTTGCAAATGAAAAGAGAAAAGCAGAAAAAGAAGACTTTGGCAGCAGAAGTTCAACGGGTGAGGGATAAGTCCTATATCCCATGCCAGAGTGGGGCCAAAGCAAAAAGTATTTCGGGGGAGTTCCCTGGTGGTGTAGTGGCTTAAGGCTTCAGCGCTGCGGCCTGGGTTCGATTCCCAGTCAGGGAGCTGCCCACATACCAAAAAGCAAAAAAAAAAAAAAAAAAAAAAAAAAAGTATTTCGGGACTTAGAACCAGGAACACAGCACCAGGCAAGACAGTGGGCAAGCAGAGTTGTACGTGGGGCCCCTAGAGGACAAGACCACATCCTCAGTAAAAAGGCAGGAGGGAGTGGCAACAGAAACGTAAAAGGCATGAGTGCTAAACTTCATTGACTACCTACTATGTTTTAGGCATCATGCTTAACATTTTACACATGTAAATGTGGCAACTAAATGTTTCAACAGTCCAATGAAGACCTGTGATTATTATCCTCATTTTACAGATGAGGAAACTGAAGCCGAGAGAAGTCAATTTGTCAAAGTTAATCAACTAAGTAATGGAGTAGGACAGATATGTCTACTTGCAAGTTGTTTGCCAGTTATTCAACTGGTAAAGCAGAGTTGCGAAGCTAGGTCTCTCTGATGAGAGTCTATGGTCCTAAGCAGATCGAAAGAACTTGTCATTAAGGGCCAGGGCTGCAGCTGAAAGTTGAGTGATGTCATTAATTAGTAACGGAAGTGACTGTTCAGTGGAGTAGAGCCCTAGCATTCATATATTCTGAGACACTGGTGAGTGTCCAAATACCACCTGCGGTATGCATTTCTACGATTCAGTCAAGAATAATTGAACATTTCATCCTTCCTGGCCATAATGATTCCATCAAAACAAACTCCACACTACGATTGTAGTATATTCTCAAAGACACTACATTATGATATTTTTAGAGTAACGTCCACCATGAACATACCTGAAACAATAGACTGTATTACTTCACGAAACTCATGGGGATATGTTTTGACAAGAACATGGGGGAATTGCTGGGTCTCCTCTCCATAAGTAACACTCTTGTTCATCAGTATTTCAGGTCATGTGATTAAATTCACACTTCAGCAACATTGCAGTGTGCAATGTGGCTTGGACCTTAATCGTCATAAACAAGTAACATCATAAAAGCAATATTCTCTGTAATAATTTACAGTGCTATAAATCTGTGCCAAGCTAAAAGCTTAACACAAGCCTCAGATGGATGAGCATAACACCCAGAGCTTTCTGTACACCAGAGGAAAATTTTGCTTTGCACATCAACTAACTGTGCATGTGGCAATGACTCATGTAAATAGCACATAAACACCCTTAAGGAAGTCCACAATCCAAAGATGGAGATTGCATCATGGCACTGTGCACACGAGAGTAAGTTAGGGTACTGCTATGAGTCCCCAAACAATGACGTCCAGCAGACATTGACTCATCCACACCAGTCCATGAGCTCCCTGCAGACCAAGGCAGTATCTTTTAGTTCCACTGTATCTTAACAAAGAGCAGGTTCTCAATAAATATGAGTTCAATTAAATGCAGAACAAAAGAGAAAAGAAACCAAAGGAACATCATCATACAAGTATAGTGCAGACAGAGAGGGCATGGATGATCATGCAAATACAATCCATGAAGTTAGCTCGGAGAGGAGATCTGCAAGTCTCACAAGTCTTACCGTCTGATTTTTCTAAAAGCTGGTAACTGATAATAATAGAGTGTAAAGAAGGTAGGCTCTGGAATGAGGCAGAACTGGTGTCTTAGCTCAGGCTGCTATAACAGAATACCACAGACTGGGTGACTTAAGCGATAGAAATTTATTTCTCACCATCTGAGGCAGGGAGTCGGAGACGAGGGCACCAGCAGAGAGCTCTCTTCCCAGTTTTCAGCCATCTTCTTATTGGTCCTCAATGAGAGGTGCAAAGAGAGGAAGCAAGCTCGCTCTCATGTAGCCTGTTATGAGGGTAGTAATTTTGTTCATGCGGGCTCTACCTCCTAAAGGCCCCATGTCCTAATGTCATCCCATTGGAGGTTAGGATTTCAATATGTGAATGGGGTGGGAGACCACAAACATTCAGTCCATAGCTGCTGATATATTTGAATGCAGGCTCTGACTCTCGTTAGCATTATCCCCTTGGGCATATTACTTGAGCCTCTCAGAGCGTGGGTTCTCTCACTTATAAAATGAGGACAAAAATGCCTACTTGCAAGATGTCGTCTCCCTCAGGGTAGAGTGTATCGTCTTCTTTCTTATTAAGCAAATCTATTTGCAGCAGCCAGATCAGCATCTAGCATATAGTAAGTGCTTTAAAAAATATTTGCAAAGTAAATAAACTTCTCTTTTAATATTAAGCTAAAACATCTTAGGAAGTGTCCAACACAATGCCTGGTACATAAATAAAGAAAATAATTATCATTTTTAATGCCAGCTCTGTGCCAGTCATTATGATAAGGATGTTAGGTATAGCATTGTAAGCAATGCTCAAAACACTGCCCCCAAACACTGTTACCCTCACTGTATCTAAGACTAACTGAGGCTCAAAAAGTTTACCTGCTTAAAGCAGGCTTCCCACTACTGCCATTTGGGGTCAGATGTTTCTTTGTTGTGGGGGACTGTCTTGTGCATTGTATGATGTTTAGCAGCATCTGTAACTTCAACCCACTAAAGACAAATAGCACTCCCCAGGTGTGACAACCAAAAATGTGTCCAGACATTACCAAATGTCACCCAGGAGGACAAAGTCACCACCGGTTGAGAACTACTGGTTTAAAGTCCCCCTGCTGGTCACTGGTAGAGCTGGGATTTGAAACGAATGGTGTGTGACACCAAGAGCTAGGCATTGCTTCCTGGTGGCAGCTGCATCATTCTGAACGATGAAGGAAGAGACCTGATACCCTGAGGATAAATTTTGTTAATATAATTGAAGGAGACACAGTGGGAGCCAAAAAGGACATATGTGTGCTCGGGGAGGCTGCAGCCACCTCTTCAAGCCAACATTCCTTAAAGTTTGGTAATTTAGTAGGAGAAGGATCAGTGAGTATTTTTAAGTTTCCCTTTGAAAATCACACATACTTCAGTGAGAAACAACCAATATGCATTCACCAGCTGTGTAAATATTCATCTATAAAGATGGCTTGAACTTCAAACGGATACCTCATGTACTCCAGGGAAGTTTTGACACCTCTTGAGATCAGTGCCTCCAAGCTGTTGTTTAGCTAGGTCAATTGCTAATCAGAAGCTGATCTCATAAAAATAGGAAAAAGAGATGAATCTAAATAAATAATATGACTTCACATGAGCTCTTTAATGAGCACTGCTTGAAAAAAGACACATACAAGGATGGAAGAAAGTGTACCTAATCAAAGACAAGTGAGATCTTCCTAAAGGGAATGTAGGAAATTTATTCTAGAAATAATAATGTGATCACTGTCAACCAACATCAACATTTTAGAATGGATAGTCACATTTCTGAGTCCTTCAAGAAGGAAGTCAGAATCACTAGCAACAAGCAAAGCCTCACAAAATAGAACTTTCACCAAGTCTACTTATTTTTTTTATCATTTACTAGCTGAGTGATGCCATCAACTTTATGTATCTAATTTTCAGCAACAGATTTAATAGTTTTTCAAATCTTTAACTCAAGGAAAACATGCATAATTGGAAGCCTGAAGCAGGGTCTTTTGTTTACTCATTTGTTTTTTAACATTTCTATCAATGCCTTAGATAAAGACACAAATGGAATGTTTATTACATTTGCAAATGACACAAAGCTGAGAGGCATGGTTTAATAAGCTGAATGATGAAAAACACTTCTGAAGCATCTTGACAGGCTAGAAAGATAAGATAAAAATAATGAGATGAAATATAATAAAGGTAAACTTAACTCCTGCACTTAGACCACCTCCAAATAAAATCAGTAGAAGATGTAAGACTCCTGAAATCAATGAAAAGACTGAGGGAGAGTTTGATATGAGCCAACATTATGTGGTAATTGACTGAAACAAACAGTACTGACCTACCTTAGTGAGAGTCAGGTCCAGAACAGGGCGTGCAGGACCTCAGCTGGCGTGTCCTGAGCACCTCATTTTAAGATGAATATTAATCATCTGAGGAGAAGACAGGATTAGATAAAGAAGCCATAAAGGAACAATCAAAAGGCCTGGGAATATTTATCCAGAAAAGGATGTGATTTAAGGGAAGCAAGAGAATCCATTTTCAGTCTTTGACCACTGCTGCATGAGGGAAGGATTCGGCCTTGTAGACACTTACTCAACAGGACCAGTGCAAGGAAGATCTCAGTTCTCGGTGAGATTTTCCTAATGATTAGAGGCATGAAAACATGAGTGGCCACTATTTTGAGGTAGTACACTCTCCATTACTGAGAATATTCAACAAAGGCTAAGTGGAAATTTGTCCTGTACTTTAAAGAGTTTTCTGGATTGACTGAGACTGGAATAGATAAGCTGGAAACTCTTGAAACAGTAAGATTTATGATGGGAGTAATTTTCTTTCTAAAAAAGAAAGAACTACAGTACTAAAGTGGAGAAGGTTTTCTTGTTCCATGTGAGAACTAAAGGGTAATTATATTCAGAGTTTTGATATCGTGCACTATTATGGCTATATTAGAGACATAAGTTTAGAAGGATGTCAATACACATTGCTCATCATATTACTATAACTTCGATGTTACTAAATCGATAGCCTCTGTTTTCAGGATGGCTATATTCATTTTCATTTTAATTAAGTTAAATCTGAGCCTTCTTTATTAATGTTTTTCAAATTAACTCTTTGTACCATTATTGCGATGTGTAGTAATATCAAACCATAATGAAGTAGACCTGTAATAAAAAGGCACTAATTCCTCTGTGTAAATTTGGGAAGCTGTGCTTGGAAAGAAGCTGAACACCAATGCAGTGCAGTCGGTGCTTTATTGACCACTGCTATTTGTTAGTAGCAATGTCTGGAGTTGGTAAAATTAAAGGTGAATGTCTATCCATTTGAATTTAATATACTTTGTAATCATATTGGTTCCAGATCCTAATATTTTCCAAAGCATGTCTGATATTATAGAAGAGGTACCTATTGGTAGCCACTATATGATTTCTATTATAATCTAAAACGTGAGTATTATGATCTATTGATAAGAAATCTTTATTCTAGGGCTTTCCAAAACTTTCTGGAACTTTGGCAAAGCCTCCTCACACAGCAGGAAATGATAGGCTTCTATCTTCATTCATTGGTGAAGCGCTATGTGGTAGGCCTGACGCTGCTCATGAGTATTTCCAAGCCAAGAAGTTACGAATAGAAAAGACGTGCACTTTCTGTGCTAGAACGTTAGTTACTGATGCAAGAAGCTCTGGAGTCCTTCTGTCCCTTTGGCATGGTGACTGGCACAACTCAAGACAGTGATTGATCCATCAATTGGGTCGCTCTGTGACCACAGTGAACACAAACCCTGTGGACTCATGATGAATTTACAGCATGCGAAGGAAAAAAGCCTTTCCTTTTTTAAGCTACTAGGACTATGGAGCTGTGTGTTCCTGTGGCCCCACCTCACCTGTGCTGACTGATACGTAAGGACTGCAGTTAAGGACAGCCTTTGCTGTCACACACATGGGTGGGCGTGTTCCTTACTCCACCAACTTAAAACTGTATGACTTGGACAAATTATCTTGTGCATTTTGTTTCCTCGTGTGTAAAATAGAAATAGTGGTGGTCCCTACTTCACAGGAGTCAACAAAATAATACGTGTTTAACAGGTAGCACAGAGTCTGCTGCACAGTACCTACCGCATAATAACAGTTGTTATTTTTATTCAGTCATAATTAAACAGGTATGTAGTCATCATTTTTCATGTGCCAAGAATTATATGCATCACTAGAACAGGTATGGTGTCCATATCTGGGAGAGGATCCCAGGAAATATTAGTAGGGGAGAGGCGAAATGAAACAGTGAAAGGAGTGAGCATTATCAAGCCACTCACCATTGTGAGCGCCAGAACTGTGGGAGGCAGCATGGACCAGGCCTCAGTTATCTCAGCTGAGACAGGAGGAAGGCAGGGCACCTCCCTGTCCGGTGTCTAGCCGTGTTAACCCCCCACTGTTCCAGCTTGCCCTGCATTCCTACCCAATTTGCTCTCTTGGCCAGAAGAAAGTGCAGAGCACAGGGGCTCACAGCCGGCAGTCTGGGAGTCAGAGGTGAATGCAGAGGCATAGGCAGAACTCCGGTTTACTTACTTACAAGTCATGTTAAGGTTTTAATGTTATCATGGGGGCAAAATTGTGCCATAGAAGCAATTTTTAAAAAATTTTTTTCAGTTACAGTTGACATTCAATATTATTTTATATTAACTTTAGGGGTTAGACATTTACATAATTTACACGGTGATGCTCCAATTAATCTGGTACCCACCACACACCATACATAGTTATTACCATGTTATTGATTATATTTCCTGTGCTGTGTTTTACACCCCCAAGACTATTTTGTAACTACTAATTTTTATTTCTTAATCTTTTCACCTTTTTCACCCAGCTCCCCAAATCCCTTCCCATCTGACAACCTTCAGTTTGTTCTCTGTATCTATAAATGTGTTTCTGTTTCGTTGGTTCATTTATTTTGTTCTTTAGATTCTATATATAAGTGAAATCATACAATATTTCTCTTTCTCAGTCTTACTTAGCAAAATACCCTCTAGGTCCATCCATATTGTTACAAATGATAAGATTTCATTCTTTTTTATGGCTGACTAATATTTGTTGTATATATGTACCACATCTTCTTTAGCCAATCATCTATTGATGGGAATTTGGGTTGCTTCCATGTCTTGGCTACTGTTAATAGAGCTGCAGTGAGCATAGGAGTTCATTTATTTTTTGGAGTAAGTGTTTTTGTATTTCTTTGGATAAAAACCCAGAAGTGAAATTGCTGTGTCATAAGGTAGTTCTAGTTTTAATTTTTCGAGGAGCCTCCTTACTGTTTTCCATAGTGGCTGGACCAATTTGCAATCCCACCACCAGTGCACAAGGGTTCCCTTTTCTCCACATCCTCAGCCACTTGTTTGTTGATTTATTCATGATAGCCATTCCGACAGGAGTGAGGTGGTATCTCATTGTGGTTTTAATTTGCATTTCTCTGATGATAGTGATGTTGAGCATCTTTTCATATGTTTGTTGGCCATCTGTATGTCTTCTTTGGAGAAATGTCTATTCAGATCCTCTGCCCATTTTTAAATTGGATTGTTTGGGGTTTGGGGGTGTTGAGTTGTAGGAGTTCTTTACAAATTTTGGGTGTTAATCCTTTATCAGATGTTTAATTGGCAAATATGAAAAGCATGTTTTTAATCAGGAGAATAACCTAATCAGATTGATACAGTAGAAAGATGACCCCATCTGAGTGAGAGCCTGCAGGGAGACCAAATTGGAGTTCTCTACAGTTATAACAGGTGCACATTGTAATGCACAAAACTTGGATATGCAGAGAAAATGCGTTATTTGCCTGCGGTGATCTGATATTCCTGGATAGCAGGGGCAAATAAACAAAATGTCCAGCCTGGTTGACAGCTGAATCTGATGTGATTGTTTCAACAGCCACTTTGGTTGTGCTGTCTCTCTTGAATAAAATGTTCAGTCACTCAAGTGGCCTTCCCCAACCCCTGCCTCTTTCTATAAGGCGACAGGGGATGTAGAATAGAGAAGGGGATGGGCAAGTGACATGTTACTGCTTTAGTGTTCTTTCACCATCATCACAGGGAGAGACCTGGTCTTTGAGTTTGCATGACTTGCCACCTCCTGACCACCAGACCAGTGTCCTATGTCTGCCTAGTCACTGGGTGCTCATCTTGGTGGGTAAAATTTGTGGTTGATGAACTTATAGTCCCCCTAGCTCAGGCAATGCTGCTGGGAGCATCTGCCACCACTCCCTCTGCTTTCTTCTGTACCCTCAGCTCTCACTCAAGGAAGACCCCTAGTCTCCACCATGTCCACCACCCTCCCCATGGCAGATGTCAGCACCACCAAGGCAGCCCCATGGTGGAGTTATTGGCTTCATCTCAGGATCCACTCCCCAAAGAATGAGCAGTTTGTAAGGCAGAGGTCCTGTCTGCTCACTCTTCATCCCTCTTTTAATGAGCTGGGCTGGCCCACCCTAGTATAGGATGCCCCACACAGCAGTCTCTGCCCAGACCCACCCTGGAGAGCAGGGCTTGAGGCCCCTGCTGGCTCCTCTCCCTCACCCTTTACAATCACACCTCTGCCCCCACCCCACCCCCCGGGTTCGAGCTTAGCTCTCCTCTCTCCCTCTATGTCACTTCTCTTTTGCATAGCCCTCTCAGGCTTTAAAAATGGACAAATGCTTTGCTTTTACTTCCTGTATCCGTTAGCTAGTCACACACACAAAAAAAGTGTCATGTAACAAACAATTCTAAAACTCAGTGGCTGAAAACAGTAACCAGTTTTTTCTCACTAATCTGTGGGTCAGCTAAGGGTAAAATAACTGTGCAATACCTCTGTCATCTCTCTCCTGGGCATGTAGTTAGCTGGGCATATTCATTTCCAGCCAATGGCAGAGGTGCAGAGGTCGAGGCCACTCATGCAAGCACTTTTCAAGCTGTTGGTCTTGTCATGTCTGCTAACATGCCATTGTCCAAAGTAAGTCACATGGCAAAATTCAGAGTCAAGGAGAAGGGAAATGGACTGCTTCTTCAGTGGGAGGGACAACAACATGACATGGCAAAGGGCATAGATATGGAAGAGGGAAAACTGGGAGCATTAATGCAATCTACAATATACCCTCTCACCAAATTCTCCTGCAACTAAGAAATAGCCTCATGTCTTCCCCATGTTAGCTGGAAGGATGGATACTATCTCCAATTCACAAGAAAATTCTATGACCTGCTTAGTCCTTGATATAAGTATGAGTAAAAGAATTTGTGGAAATCATTAATTCACTTATAAGGATCTTTAGTGCTTATATATACCAGATGATAGGGATAGAGCAATGAATAAAACAGAAAAAAGCCTTGCCTTTGTGAAGCATACATTCTAGTGGTCATAGGCCAAGAATGAGAAAATAATTGTAAAATATAATGTTAGTAACAAATGCCATGAAGAAAAATAAAGAAGGATTCGGGATAGAGAGTATTAAGATAGCCAGGAGGTCCTCTCTGAGGAGGTAGTATTTAAGCAGAGGCTTAATGGAGTGGGCAGGACATGGACATGTGTGGAAAAAGCGTTACAGGAAGATTGAATGGCAAAGCAAAGGCTGGGAGGTTGAGGCAGAGACATGCTTGGCTTGCTCAAGGGACAGCGTGTGGCTGGGGGACAGCGTGTGGCTGACACGCTGTGATAGGGGGACAGAGGAGAGGGGTAAGAGACAGATAAAGTCATGGGCTTACCCAGCAGCCAGACAGTGAAAATTGTGGACCACTGTGGAGAGCTTGCCTTTTATTCTAAGTGAGATGGGAAGCTGCAGAAAACTTTGGTCTGATTTCAATATTAGAAGTGTCATTTCAGCTGTTGTATGCTGTGTTAACTACCTTGGGGTGAGTAGATAAGGGCAGGATGGACAATGGAGGCCAGAAAAGTTCCAGTGTGGAGTCCAGGTGAGCGATGGTAACCTTGCACCAAAGTGGTAACAGTGGTGGTGAGGGAGAAGTATTTGGAATAGGAGTATACTGAAGGAAGGGTCGGTACTATTTGCTGATAGATTGCAGCGCCTGAAAGAGGTATCAAAGATGGTTCTCCAAGTTTTTGGCCTGAATAGCTAGGTAAATGATGGTGCTATTTACTGAGAGAAACTCCAGGAGTGACATAGTCTTGGGATTGAGGGATAAAAATTAAAACTTCTGTTTTGGACATGTTTAAGACCATTCCATTGATATATAGTCCTGTGGCACATGTCAGAAACTAAACATTGCCTAGAACGAATTCTGCCTTCCCCATCCCTATCCCCAACTCCTTCCTCGGGCAGATGGTTGTCTTGGGTGACTCAGACATGGGTCATTATTCAGAAAGGCAAAAGAGGAAAGCATATTAATCAATTCCAGAATATAGCTCCATGGAAAATAATACAAGTGATGTGTCCATGTGGAACACTGCTGAGTAACAAAAAGGAACTAACTATTGATGCACAAAACAACTTGGATGACTCTCTAGAGAATTATGCCAAGGGGGAAGAAAGCCAAACCCAAAAGGTTGTATAACTAATGATTTTATCGGTGTGACATTTTTGAAATGACAAAATTTTAGCAATAGAGGACAAATCAATAGTTGTTAGTGGTTAGTGACAGGGGTGGCAGAGAGGGGTCAAGAGGGGCCAAGGTGGCTTTCGGTATAAAATGGCAACATAATGTTCATTATCTTTGTTGTGGAATAAATACACAAGCCCACACTGGTGATAAAATTGTGTAGGATCAAATACACACACACAAATGAATACAAAGTCTGAATATGATCTTTGAATTGTATCAATCTCAGTATCCTGATTGTGACATATGATAGTTTTAAAAATGTTTCCTTTAGGTAAAACTGGGCAAAATATACAAGGGATCTGTCCGTATTATTTCTTACAACTGCATGTGATTCTGCAATGACCTCAATACAAATTTCAATTTTAAAAAGTAGAAGTAAAAGAAGCTCTAGTCCATGTGATTCTCTGGAGTCACTTATTCTTGGGGTCGGGTTTGGTGTCTACTGGGGACAAGTACCTTCGACACCGCCGAGGGTGACCACCAAGGAGGAGGAACAGGAAATGATTTCGCTGCCATCTCCTTGTTCACTCGCCAGTAGAAGCTAGAAAATGTGCAGGAATTAAATATTTATCAACAGCTTAAGATTTTGTAGTTCTTTTAGAGCTGTTATTGAAGGAAATGATTAATAGAATGCATTTCTAAAAATGGAGACAGAGGAAAATGTGGTAGATGGAACCACTTTCAGAGAGAATCCCCAATAGCAGCTTAGTGCCTGTGATTGATCTCTGCCACCTCAGAGGAGAATGCAGCAAAATTGATAAAGGAACAAATGGCAAATAGCTCATTGGAATTTCCACTTAGTTGCCTTTGGCTATTATTGTAATGATTAAAGAAGTAGCAAAACACTGATGAGAAAGCTTATTTAAGTGATAGGTGAGAAATAATATTAAAACCGAAGAGAAACAATTGTATTTTATCTTTCATGTCCTAAAGAAAATCTAACATAGTCTTGCTGTCCCAAATCTTCTCAAGGAAACCTTCTACATTGGAGAAATTTGTCCAGTAAGTTATAGTTTACGGTTAGCTTCTCATTCTTTCTTAATTGTATTAATAACTTTCATTCTTAGAAATCTATTGGAATTTTTTTCATTATTATTACTTTCATGGAATCACAGAAGGCCCTAAGAAATAATTTATTTAAACCATGTCATGTCACAGCTGAGGAAAATGAGACCCACAAAGGTTAAGTGACAGGCCCAGGGTCACATAGCAGGTTACTACAATGTCCTTCCAAAACAGCACACTGTCAATGTCACAATGATCTTTGCTTGTCACCCAAATGAGCCTTTGACAAGTGCAATTAATAATTGCAGCATTATGATCTAAAAACTCACTCTCAACATCCAGATAAAACAGATGTAAAAGCAAATCTTTTAAGAAAGCTCAGGCTAGAAGAAAAGATCACGGGGAGTGAAGTTAAGAATGTGGTGTTAGATGCCTGGATTCCGGAAGAGCTTCAGCAGGTTTCCTGCATATCTGAGCTTCAGTTTTCTTAATTATGAAATGTAGATAATAGTAGCAATGATGGTATACTCCTTGTGAAAATGAAAAATGGTACTCATCATGTACAGCACACAGTGAGTGCTCAGTACATGTTAGGCAGTGCTATTACATCTAATCTTTGACTTGCTCAGCAAGGTAGAGTAACAGGTCCACCCAATATTACCCAGGTAGAATTATCCTTTCCTCCCAGTCTGCAACATTTCATGCTACTCCTGCAGCATAAGGATTAGCTGCCATTCAGCATCACTACTTCTTAGGACCCAGAAAAGGAGAACATGGTATGTTTTGGAGGATCGAGTCTGGGCTACAAAGCTTCTGTGCATAATCTTGCTGATGGCCTAGAATTTAATTCCTGGAGACCTTGAAAGCTAACATGTTGGAATGAAAAAAATCAAGTCATTTGAATACTCTGAAGGACCAAACAGAAAAACACAATGGAAAATAGGCAGAAGACGCAGATTTAGCCAGTAAGTGAGTGCTTTGGAGGTTCCTCCTGCAGCCTCATGGCCGCCTTGGGAAGGCTGGCCTCCTCGCAGACTTTTCTGTCATGGTTGAAGGAACAACAGAGAACCATAGAAAAATAAGTTTTCTTGGAAGAGTTATGCATCTCCTAAAAATCCATAGAGTGTGAATAATCCTGGTGTAAGAAAAAGCATTATATGTTTACAACAGATATATTTCATATGACTATTATGCTTTGTGGCAGCAAACATGGCTAGCTTTTGAATGTGACGCCTCCATGCTCTGAAAATACAATAAATAGACCCTGTAATCTAAGATATTTTTTCTGCTTTAAATGTACCTGTTAAAAACAATAAAGGTGCATATCTAAAAAAAAAAAAGTTGATCTTATGAAAGAAACTTTTCAATAATTTTTAATTCATAATTCACACTACTTCTCCCAGGTAAATTTATTCTCAAACTATTACTCCATCTTTAATGAGGAATTAGCATTCAAAATACAAACTCAGAGGATAAAGCAAACTTAACATCAGAAATGAGTCATTATCCCATTTTCGTTTGTCACTAGCGTCAACTTTATTTAACAGACTGTCCTTCAGTCTCATCTATAGTACCTAGGCAGATGCAATGAGGAACGATGTCTGTTGAGTGCTTACTAAATTCAGCTTAGGTACCTACTGAAATCAACAGGTGCCAAGTGATATAGCTAGTAAGTGGTGGAGCCAGTTTCTGTGCTTCCTTGTCTGTTTGTTTTATAAAAGAGAAAAAGACCATGGGAGATAGGCATATTATATTTATTTGAAATTTCAAAATGGGGATCATATCAGTCTCTGATAACATTGTGCTCTCCTCTCTCCTTCCCTCCATCTCTCCGCATCGATCCTAGTGTCCTCATCCTCTTTCAACCAGAAAAGTCTGCAGGCCATCTAGAACCCTCACACAGAGACAGCCTGGGCTCCCACACATGGGAAAACCAGGCTTCATAGTCCTAGTGAAGGCAGGAAGTGCAAGAGGAGGTAGGGAGGAAAGAAAAGCCAACCAGTAAGCACAGGTGCAATACAAATTGTATGCAGAAATTCATTTTTGTTGGCCGAATTATTACTTTTTAAAACACTAGGTTCTTATGGATTTTTCTTATTAGTAGTCATAAACCAAACCCCAAAACATGTAAAATCTTTCAGTTCTCCCTTTAATCATAAGGTTGTCAATTTAAAATTAATTAGTATAAGCTACAAATGGAGTCATGTTATTAATTTAAAGCAAAGTGACCTAGTCTTGAAAATGACTAATGACCATGCAGCTTAATAGTTTGGAGGTTTGAATTTACAGCCTTATTTTTTTTTAATTTAATTAATTGACTTTATTTTTTACACCAGTTTAAGTTTATGAAAGAATTGGGGGGAAGTGCAGAGACTCCCACACACCCCTCAGCTTCCACACAGGCACACAGTTTCCCCTCTTACTGCCATCATGCCACACCACAGTCATTTTGGTGTGGTATACTCACCAGAACACAGTTCATTTCTTACAAATGATGAACAAATAATGATACAATATTATTAACTAAGGTCCATCGTTTACACTGGGGTTCACTCTTTGTGTTGCACTTTCTATGGATTTCAACAAATACATACATAATGATGTGCACCCAGCTATTCTTTCCTTCCCACCCCCAGCCCTTGGCAACCACTGATCTTTCTACTGTCTCTGTAGTTTTGCCTTTTCTAGAATGTCGTATAGTCAGAATCATGGAGTACATAGTCTTTTCAGACTGGCTTCTTTCACATATTAATATGCATTTAAGGTTTCTTCGTGTCTTTCTATGGCTTGATAGCTCATTTCTTTTTATTACTGGATAATATTGCAGCTCTATTTTGCTGAGAGTAAAAAAATCAAGAAGCTAAGTTTTACAAACCATTATAGAAAGAAGGTAGGAGTCATAAAGAAAAATGGTTGTCCAGCTTTACTCGTAACTGTATGAACCTCACAGCTATTGACTACTTAACATCATTGGCAAGCTGGATGCCCCCGAATCAATCGGTGGTTTCATTTTGTGGTCTAAGTGCTCTGCTGGCGTTCCTTTTCCTGACTTACATTTATAATCGTCTTAATCACAAAGCAACTGTTTTTAACAAATGCATATATCTCTTTAAGGTAATGTAATACTATTAAATTAAATTGTGGAGGAGAAATCACTCTAATAATTAATCTGCTTTTGCATATTCTGTGGTTCTATTTAGATTGCATGTTAGAGTTGTCCTTATTTGTTTTTGAAAATTGTTGCAATCATTTCCTGTGCTTCCTTTCCAAAGGAGTCAAGCACAGCCCATTCATTTGAAGTATCTGCAAAACTCTTCCACCAAGATTGAACACTTCCAAGGTTCAGAGAAATGACTCAGACCATGATTCAATTAAATTTAGCAAATATTTCTATATGCTTGAGGTTGGCATAGGAATCTATTTTCAAACTTCCTGTTCATTTTATTTTGACTTTTTAATAAGAACGGATTAAAATATCTTCTTCCAGGACAAAAGGAGAAAAGAAGACTCAAGTTTGTGTATTAAAATTTGAAGACATGAGAGAAGAGAACTGAATGAGAGTTGAGGGGTCTCTTGCTAGCCTGTGTTTCCCTTTAATTGCCCCCGTGTTTCCACACTTGTTTTTTGAATCATCAAAAAATTCACCTTTCCCTAAAGCCCAAGGTCACTATGAGCTCCAGATCTATACTTAAAGAGCCATCATAGGAGGATTTAGAGGAGAGATGACAGATCCTTTCTGGGAAAAGAAGATTGATGAGACTAAAGAGTGGGAAGAAGCAGGTAGATGCTGACCCAAGTGTGTGCTCTCAGGAGCAGAACCAGTCAGTCAGTTTTCTCTGCATGAGCGGCGACCTGCATGGCAAGACCACATGTCACTATGACATATAAGAGGTAAAGTCTTCATGAGTTTTTCAAACAGATTCCTACACTGAAGGTAAAATAACAAAGATTTGAATCAGTACTCTACTAGGGTACAGCCAATAAATACCAAATTACGGTTGTTTTCATCCACTTTCATTCACCCTAACTCAGAAAACTCCAATGCATGTTAGAGTTCTCTCTTCCAATTATTCTTAGAAGCAAAAGGATGCATTACACACACACACACACACACACACACACACACACACACATAAAATGGAAAGGTTGAGAAAACAGAATTTTTCTCAGCAAACACATGTAGTACCACCGTGGCCCGCCAGTCATTCGGCTGCCTGCCTTGCAGTGCCTTGTGGGACAGCTTCCACAGGCCAGGTCTCTTGATGTTGGCTGGCTGGATGACCTGCCTTGTTCTCGTCACCAAGACGGGCTTCTTTGCCAAAGGAGGCACTTCACAGACAAATCCTGCTGGGAGGCAGCTACTGGCAGCAGACATGTCCCTGCACACACATACAGTGTCATCAACAGAAACATCTGCTGACCATGAGTCCACTTCCACAAAAACATTTAAAAACATTTCAAAGACATTTCTTCCTTTGATGACAAACCACATTTTTTAAGATAACTTCTTAAGTAGTGATGAAAATTCAGGTGTCATTAATAAAATTTTATAATATGTACTATAATCAGTACCTATTTTCAGTGTTATATGCAGAATATAAATGAGTTTCTTCTTTCAATCAATAGAAAGCCATGTTACATTTAAATATTCACACATGCTAGATTTTCTTAAATAGCAACACATTGAACAGTATAATATTTTTACATATCTGTTTTTAGTATTTAAGGAGATAGAATGTGAAATATAAGCTTAAAAGTAGATGTAAGAGCAAAATACTTTTTAACTGAGGTAAAAAAAATGTTTCTTGTTTTTAAAAAATCATTGTATTTAACAGTTTTCACCCTCACTTTTAGAAATCAGAGCCCAACAGCCCTGTCACATGGTAGCGAAGAGGCCACACAGAAAATCAAGATGATTACCTGCTCTATTCCTGTGCAAATTCCAACCCTAAAATATTTTTCTATAATGCTTCCAAAAAAGAAAATAAATCTGCAAGACCTTTTTAAAATTATTTTGAAATCTTCTTGTATTTTCTATTCCCATTGTCAAGGACTGGGCTATGAAAACTGCACACAATATCTAAAGAGGAGAATTCTTTATGTTATCATTTAGGAATGGTGGTGACTGGGTTTGAAATCACACATTCCACAGGTATGAGCGCAGACGCCCTGTCACGTCTGCTCTTGCATGCAGATGGTGCCGATACACTAAATTACCACTGTGGATTCATTAAAGCAGTAGTGCGTCCCCCGCAACCCCCACCCCGTAATTGGGTCCGCTTTCCATCTTTCTGTCACACCCATCACTGACACTGGCATTCAGGCTCACCTGCTGCAGGGCCCTCCCCCAGGGCCGGTGACCCCTGAAGTTCAGAGAACCTTTGCTAGCAGCTTTCTCACATTCCTTCCATGAGGATGTTATTTTTGTGGCTGCACAGGAGAATCATGACCAAAAATGGCTTTTGTTGAGGAGTGACTTGGCGTTTCCTTAGTAGTGTTTTTAGCTTCTTTTCATAAAATTGACAAGCACAAGTCAGGTTTTATATTTACATGAATGTAGGTCCTGGGCTGTAAGTATTGTGACGACACTGAGCTTGTGGAGACAGGGTGTGGGACTATCCAATATTCGGCTCTCTCCCCGAGGTGCAGGGACCACAGCGTGGTGCTGAGAGACTGTACTTGATCCCATACAAGGCAAAATTGGAATAGGGACGTCAACAGTAATAAAAGAAGTATGTAAATTACTTTGAGTGGAAAGATCAGGAGTAAAAACACCAAATGAACAAAAAAACAGCCTTAGACACAGAGAAGAAGCAGTGCTTAATTTTATTTCACTCCACTGATTTCACAAGTAGTACCTGGAAGGTGAAGAAAATGCCAGAAGCAGCAGCATTAACAATCCATATTTTAGCCCTGGAAGAAATGGAAAACACCAGATGGGCACCAAGTAGGACCAGGAAACCCCAGAAGCAAAGTTATTTTTTTACAAAAGACAGCCTCCCACAAACAGAAATTTTCAAAATTCTGTAAGAGCATTTCATTTCTGTTTTTTGTTTGTTTTTGTTTTTTGTTCTTGCTACTGCTTCTCCCTCCCCCTCCCCCTCCCCCTCCCTCTCTTCCTGTCCAGAAGGGTAAAAGAAAGAGTACCCGAGTGGGCTAGTTGGGAAAATGAAGTTAGCTGAGAGACAAGGAGGAAAGTGCTAGAGTTTTGGTTTTCAAACCAAGTTAGATATTCAGATTAATTATAGACACACTATAGGAAATTCAAATTTCTACAAGTTCTACATCTCAATTGAAGTCCAAGACAGGTCAAAGATGATGGATTTTAACTGGTGGAAGCGTGTGCCTGATTAAAGATATTTGCACTTATAAGTTTGGATGCTCTAGATAACAGTGGGCAGCAGGTTGAAGCCACTAGCACAGCTTAGGTGATTAAAAAACAAAAAAGGTTCCAAAAAGAAAAAGGAAGTGTATCTTAAGCCTATGGAAAGGAGAAGATGCTGGTTATCAGTGCCTGTCAGTCACTGGTATTGCTCTGCCTTTGGGGACTTCACTGGAGAGATGCAACCTCATCTGAGGGTGAGCCAGCTAGTAAAGCAGAGGACCATGCAGGACGCTCCAGCCATCACCTACAGGCCAAATTCTTAATGAATGGACCGGATAAAACAATCTAACTGCTTTTCCCGTTCCTCCCTCTGACCCCAACGTCTAGTCTTGATGACCATGTCTACACTACACTAGGGTTTTTTCTTTGGTTGATGTGAAACATGTAACAAATGGAACGTACCAGGTGACAAGTAGCAGATGGCTATAACTGCCTGAGCCATCTACATTGGCAAGTTTTCTTTTTTATTTGCATAAAATTTCTCCCAATTTCTGATATGAGTAGACATTTTTTGATGGTGCACATTGTATGGTCACCATGATTGACAAAAATATTTAAGAAATAGCAATGAAAATCCACTGACTGAACTTGCATTAATTGTTCTACTATCTTATTTTCTTTTAACTCTTCACCCCCATCTCACTGTACACACACACACACACACACTCACAGACTTGCACAAACACACACTTATCTTAACTAGCAAGATGGCTTCCGGTGTATGGCTATATCTCTGAGTTTGGGGGCTTAATTAATGGTAGTAAATGTAAAGAACTTGGTACAATAGGTGGTCAAAGCTACTCTACAAATTGAAGATAAACAAAGAAATTGATTAGTAATTGGCTGTCACCAATCTCAGAAATGCTTTAGTAACTTTGAGATACAGTCACCCAGATTTCATCCAAAAGTCTAAAACATTACTCACAAAATAGATGAGGATTTCCATTGCACATTTTTATCCTCTGGCTGATACATTCTTTAAAAGGTTGAAGATCACCTTCTCCCTCAGTTGTGAAACAGAGGACGTCATGGCTTGACCATGACTGAAGGCTGTGTTGACATTTAGAATTCTCCATGCCCTTGAGTTTCAGGGTTAGGGTGGAAGCCCCTTTGGTCCAGAGAGGGAAAGGAAGAGCAGAAGGTAGCTCTTCCTGCTCTGAGCCTATGCCGTGCCTCTCTCACCCCCAAGCACCCCGAGCATCCACTCTTCACCTGACCTCTTTATTCTCCTAAGGTACACTGGTACCCATCTCTGCAAAAAGGCTAAAAAGCATTTTTAACACAAAAGAGTTATTATTTTTTTATTTACTCATTCAAGTCTCTACATAATTTAGCATTATTAAGCTTCCATATTCTTTACATCAAAATAGTAATTCAGCATTATTACTTTCATGTACAGTTAGTTGCCCTAGGACAATGGTCTCACTTTCTGATTATCAGTGAACATGAGAGCTCTTGTAACAGTTTTGAAGTAATTTAAAATTGGAGAATTCTATGCAAACCTATCACCCTTCTCTTTATGGATGTGAAGAAGCAAGTCTTTGTGTTACTTAAAAACAGTTTGGGCACAAAAGCATAAAAGACATCTTCACAGTTTTTTTATTTTTTATTTGGGGCCTGAACTTGGGAAAGGCAAAATCACTTAGAAGGGACACGATAGCAGTTATAAGTAGCAAAAGACATGTGTTTACAGGCAAACTGTACAAAAGAAGCAACATAGTTATTATGAAATTAATTTTTTTCAAGCTTAAAGAACTTTTTCAAAAATGATTTAAGAATTTGTGAAAAAGAGATTTAACAGACTATGTTGGTAATGTCAGTGAGTTTCTGCTTCTTCAGGCACAGAATAATTTAGTCATTTTATAGATACAAGACCCAAATGTTCATTTTACTCCTTTGTGCATTATTTATGCATATCTGCAGCATATGAGTTATTAGCATTTCTTCATATGTATGTAGTTAAGCACATATAGGTAGGTAAATATACATATAAATAATTAATTTAAAACTTTTAACTATAGCTTTAGAATATTCTTTATTGTGCATTAAATTAAACTTCATATATCATATTAATTTACCATCTTGATTAACTGTAATAAATTTTAAATAAACAAACTAAAAATCAAATCCATTATCTTGTATATATATTTATATTTAACTTAATATTATATCTAATATAAACAACCTTGTAGTATATTATCATATTTAATCAATGCAACTACCTTTTCTCCCTATATGAAAGAACAGTCAAAACAGAAAACAAAGAATTGCATAGCAATTTCTTCACTTTATGAATACCAATTTCATATCATTTTAGCAAACTTAAGGTGGCAAAAGTAAACATGCATCATTCAAAAATATTGTTAATTTATTGCCATTCTAAGAAATAAGGGTAAATGAAAAGCATATTTACTTTTCATTTTAAAAAGT
Organism: Lyroderma lyra; assembly: GCA_004026885.1. Classification (NCBI taxonomy): domain Eukaryota; kingdom Metazoa; phylum Chordata; class Mammalia; order Chiroptera; family Megadermatidae; genus Lyroderma; species Lyroderma lyra. Next base: position 117,720 of record PVJL010002307.1, read on the forward strand.
TACTAGCATTTATTTTGCATCTGTTTCATTCCTATAAATTGCATAAGTATCAAAGATTATTAATTAATTAAACCATTGTCTAAGATCTTAAAGTCAGTTAAAGATCAAGGAATTACAATTTTTACTAACATTATGAATACTTCTGACACAGACCATTTAAAAATTTCACAAAATTAAACACTTCCAAAATCTATTATTACCTTCCCATTTAGTTGAACACAATTATGTGTGTGTATACATTTTAAATGTTCTGAAAACAATAATCATATATTTAACTCATAAGTGATGATTTAACTCACAAAAACAATATAGGGAATTTACAAACTTTAAATTATAAGAAATTTAACCTTGCTCTTATACAAACCAAATCATCATACTTGTATTATTTTTATATGGGAAACTAAATTTTAATGACTCTATAGCATGCTCAAGGCTCTTCTTTTTATCTTAGACTAAGGCCTTTTCTTCTTGTAACTATAGCAACAAGAGCTATTCTGCAAATACAGTTTTCAGTGTCCACAGAAGAAACACAGTTTAATAATTTTTTCTATCTTTTAGACATTTTTGACAGTTAATCTGGAATAGAAAGTCTTAAAGTGCACACACATAGTGACAGGATGATTATTTTAATCAATTATTTTTAAAGTTTTCCATGAGAGAAAAAGGAAGGGAAAAATAGAAAAAAGAAGTGAGGGAAAACTTCAGACACTTAAGAAATTATCATTGTAAAAAGCAAATATCCTTTCTCTGTAAAAAGAGAGGTTTAAAGTTTAGATTCAGGAAAACCCATTTTGACATATGGATATATACAAAGGATTATTATGACAGCAAAGGGGATAATAACAGCAAAGAGAAGAAAAGACAGAAGAACACAGGGAGGGAGAGAGAAGATGAAGGAGAGAGAGGGAGAGGTGGGAAAATCCTAAAATAGAACAACTTCAACAAAATATTGGCACTGAGGTCAGCGTGAACTTCCTCCTAGCCATGGGCAGTGTCTTCCTTCAAACAGCTAGAGACACAAAGGGTCTCAAATATGCCCAACTAAAATTAATAAGTTGCAGGCTCCTGTCCAAAGCATTAAGGCTCTCAGACAAATGATGAAACCTCTACTGGGTGGATACATCACAGCCACTGACCACAAGGAACCCAACTGTACTAGAACAAATTGGAGTTTATTGCCTCCTTGCCGCAAAGCTGATGGCACACCCTGGAGAACCAAAGGACATCTTAGAGGTGCTGAAAGAACTTTTTATAGGGCTTGGGTCTGTGTTTGGTAATTTGGGAGAGGGTCAAACAAGCAGGAGTTTGTTCTGAAGCAGATGCTATCAGGAAGCAGGGGTAATTCTGTGATTGAATGTCCATATTTTTTGTCTAGAATGTAATAGGAACCAAGCAGGACTAAGGCCGTAGTTGGGGCGGGGGGAGGAGTAGTTAGAAATATTAGGCAGGAAAATGATATGTTTGTTTAATTTGTGGTTTGGGTATTTCTTTTGTCTGTGCTGATACATGACTATGCAGTGACTTCATCTTTGCCTCACCCTATCAAGGTCACAGAATGGCCTTGTTTCATGTGCTCTGTGAAATGGTTTGCTTCCCACAGAACACCATGACCTGACTGTGAGTGTCCAGTCAGGTCCCAGTTATCAAGGGCTGCTGTTTTCTTTCTCATTGGAGATCAAGGATGGGAGGAGGACACAGATGACCAAAGGAAAATTAAACAAATTAAAGTCACCAAGGGAAAACTAATCACTTGGAAGATCACCAAAAGAAAATTAAGCAAATTTTAAAAAGAAAAAGAAAAACAATTGCAGAAAAGCAGAAGTAATCATAGCAAACAACATAACTTAGCATAAATGGCATTTACATGCTCTTAATAATATAAAAACTAAATATATTAATCTAACCAAAATTGTAATCTAGCTATTTTAGAAGGAATGGTGTGTGTCAATGGAGGGGTAGGCAAGTAAAAAAGAGCTAAATCCTCATCTTCTCTATTGGTAGATCAACAGATAATGCCGAAAAATCAACCTCGTGAAATTACAATATTACTGTGTCACGTGGGGATATGGAAATAAATTTTTAAATCATCTTAAAGGAATGAAAATTCCCAGCCTAAACTGGGGAATCAGAGGGCAGAACATAGAAAATTCTAACTATTCCTAACAATCCTTGCAGAAGTTTTGTTTAAATATTTTATAATTCTATTATTTTTTAAGACTTGATAAGCTAATTTATTTTTTTATTCATTTTTATTGTTAGACTTATTGGGGTGATATAATTCTATTTTTAAAAGAATGAGTAGAAGTAGCCAGCTGAAGGGAATGGAAAAGCAAGAAGGGAACAGAATGAGGAAAAGGTGTGGTTCATTAGGAACTAAAGGGGGCCATTCGCTAAGGTATGATGGGAGCAAGGGTGGGCGAAGCCAGCTCAGGCCGTGCCGTAGTTCCACACAGGACACAGAGTGCTTTCGGTGACCATGTTTCCATATGGTTTATAGTGGCACGCAGATGCCACCAACAATTTCTCTCACCACTCTGGTAGGCATGACTATGTCGGACCTTTACCACCTCCCTTCTCTTCGTCCTGGGCTCCTGCCTCATCTCCCTGACATAATTGTGTCACAGACCAAAATAAATATTGGATGTGTGGGTGATTTGGCATTTTCATGTGTTCTAAAAATGCACAAGATGATTATTAGTCTTTGCCCAGTAACTAACTTTAAAGCAGGCTCCTGACAAACACAGAAAATATTGTGAACAACTGGCAGAGGAATGTTTTGTTTTTCATTTATTCACTAAGAAAAAATTATTTAAACAATTTTTGGAAAGCTGACACTAAGTAATAATAATCACCAAGTAAATTGCCTTGATGCTGACTATAGACTGATGTCAGGAGGTAAAAAAGAATCTCTCCTAAACATAATGTTCTTACTGAAAAGCCTCTGTCCTTGATTTCACCTTGAGAGCGTTGCACAGGAATAAAGGATTTTTCTCAGAGACACACATCTTTAGAGAAGGGGTGCAAGGAAGTGGAAAGGGAAAAGCTGCTCTCACCATTTTTGCTGAATTCTTCTCTTTCCCTAATAGAGCAGGAGAAGAGGTAAATGAGATTTGTCATGGCTACATGCCATGTTCCAAGGACTCCCAGGGAACATCCTTACTTTAGGAAGAAACCAAGTTCTGTCTCAGTTTTCCTACTCTCTGGAAAGTACATGGGAGAAGATAAATGCACATGTAATAAGAAAACCCATAGTTTCATGGTCATTTGGTATTTTGATTAAATATTGATTGCATTTGGAGAGCAGCAGCAGCATATTACCTAATTTACAAACTAGATGGTCTTTTGTTCCATGGTGTTAAATCTTCTCTCCCCAGTAAGACTGACAGGCTGGTAAGAATATTATCACCATCAGAAAATGTTTTCCTGAATTTCTACTCTGTGGAGGATACTCTGTTAAGCAAAGAGGTGTGTATGTGGCGGGGGGGGGGGGGGGGATTATTAAAAGATCATGGGGTATTTGTATGCCAATGTTCATTCATAGCAGCAGTATTCACAGTAGTCAAAAAGGTGGAAACAACAGAAATGTCCATCATTGGATGAATGGATAAGCAAAAGGTAGTCTATCCACACAATGGGATGTCTGTGAGTCAGGCTTAAAGGAAATTCTGACACATGCTGACACATGGATGAAACTTGAGGACTTTATACTAAGTGAAATAAGCCACACACAAAAGGACAAATACTACATGATTCCACTTATATGAGGCACATGGAGTCGTCAAATCCAGAGAGACAGAAAGTAGCATGATGTGTGCCAGGGGCTGCGGGGAATGAAGGATGGGGAGTTGATATTGAATGGGTATAGAGTTTCAGTTTGGGGAGATAAAAAAGTTCTGGAGACTGATAGTGGTGATGGTTGCACAAGAGTGTGAATGTACTTAATGCTACTGAATTGTGCTTATCCATAGTACATTTGCTAATCCATTCACCCAACATAAAAATGATTGAAGTGGTAAGTTTTATGTTATGTATATTTTACCACAATCCAAAAAAAAAAGAAGACTGTGGGCAAGTCATTTTCCCCTTTTTGGGCCTCAGGGGCATCATCTGTGAAATAAATGTGTTGGAACAGATGGACTCCAAGGACCTTCAAGTGTGCAAGTCTGCATGTTTAAAACACTTCTTCCATCTTCATGGGTAGAGCACCAAGTTGGGGAGATGAGATAAAATAAAAAGTTAAAATAACACTAGTTAATTTTCCAAGTTCCCAATTAGTAATTTAAAAAAGAATATGTGTCCCTCAGAGGAGAGACAGTGAATGTCAGCTTTGTGAGGTAGAACTGCCAACATCTGTTTACAAAAATGTCAGCTATAGACTTGGTTTCCATGCACAAGTGAGCAGCCTTACCACACGGGGGTCCGCGAAGCAGCGAGGAGTTGAGACAGGTAGGATAGAAGGTTCCTTGTCTGACCTTCCTTTCTGTGAGGAAGTATTAAAGAGGATCCATGGGAGATTGAGGGAGCCAATATGGAAGAGACCAGTTGAAAGACCTGGCCCAGCCACAGACTGGCTGTGTGGCCTTGGTGAGTCACGTGGGCCTCAGGTCTACCTTAGAACACCAGGGATTCCTCCTCTGCAAAAGGAAAACATAGACTAGCTGACCTTGCCATGCCTGCCCTAAAGCTCCAAAATTCTACCTCCCACCACTCAGCAAACATGTGTAGGAATTCCCACTGCTGGGCCCTGTGCTGGATGTTGGGGCTCCAGCAGTGACAGGCGTGGAACCTGCCCTCCTGAGGATGACTCTCTGATAGGCAGCAAGCAGCTAGTCAAGTAGGCCAAAGAACAGCCAAAGGATGCTATAAGAAAATGCATCTAGCGGTCATATATGCAGTGAATTAAACTGAGAGAGCTTCTTAAGGCAATGAGTCCAGCTGGGGGAACTTCACAAAATTTGGGTATGAATTAAGACCCCTGAAGGTCTGAACGTGATTAGGGGAGGAGAAAATGAAATGGACAGTATAAATGCCTGATTGTAGAACCAAATAGACGTTAAAGCTCGTGCCATAGTTCTCTGTGTTTCATCCCTACCCCAGTTCAGCCTCCCAAAACTGCCTTTCCTTCCACCATTTTCTGCTGTGTGCTTGGAATCCTCCATCCCCTGGTCAATGAGCATGCACACCTCCTGAACATACTCATAGAACGTTCCCACCACTAAAACTGCACTTGGTCCTGACAACAGAAGTTTCCCGGGAGCCCATAAATAGAAGTGGTTCAAATAGGTTGTTATTTTTCCAAGGTCCTGTGTGGACCTGTCATGTCTTTCCAATGTGTTGTCATCTTAGCTATTTTTGTGCTCCCCACCAGGGTTCACGCAGAGCTATGCCCATAGCAGGCTCTCAGTAAATACTTGCTGAATACATTTAAGTAGCATAGCCAAGCAGGTGGACAGCCAATACATTGAGAATTAGAAAAAAGGACATCCTCCAGGGTCTTGGAGAGCTGGCCCGCTGACTCGCCGTGCATGGGTCCCACTGGGCCTTTAAGCTTCAGTGATTGGCCCTGTTGCAACTTAGATTTCTGCTGAGTAGGGTCATAAATATTCACCTGAGAACTTAATAGTGAGAATGGCTCCTTCTTTTTCACATCCCAGACTCGAGGACAGAAATATTTGCCATCACTTCTAGAGTATACTATCAATATATTATCAGGCATTGTGCGTGTAAGAAAAGCACACTTTCCGGAATGTGTCCTTGTTGTTTATTTTAAAGCAGTGGATAAAAAGTGACCTTTGAGATTGCTGGGACAAAGCCCAAAGTGCTGCTAAATTGGAAACCTGTTTAATGGCTCAGACAGCTTACCTCCAGATTAATTATGGATGCTCTGCCATTTCGAGATTACATTAGGAAGGAAGCGTGTCACCAGTAGTGATCAATGGATGGAATGTGAGTCTCAGCTGCAGCCTTTTAAAGTAAATAAATTGAGGTTTGAAGAAAAATTAAGATCACTCTTGGTTGAGTAAAATAAAATCTGTTTAGCTAATGCTTTAGAGCTGTAGGTTGCCTAGGAATCTACAAATCTGCAACCTCTCTTCCCCAGTTACATTCAAAGTGTCAGAGGAGTGATTTAAAACCTAATGCTTGACTTCTTACCTGGGTTTCTAACCAAAATTAAAAATAAAAAAACAAAAGACAGGAAGGTTGACTCAATGAAGAAAATTGGATTGTAAGTAAGATGTCCAAAAACCAAAAGAGGAGATATAAAAGAATAGAGGTAACTTTTTAGTGTTTGTGTCATCACCCTAGGAAGAATTGTCTGGAACACCCCTTTTGTACTTAGCTTTTTCTTTAATCAAAGTAATACAAGCACCTTGTTCGAAGTGCCACATATTTCTCTATGGCTTATTAGGAAAAACAGCCACACAATTTTCAGTGGGGTTTTTTGTTGTTGTTTATTTATTTGTTCATTTCTTCTGGTGTTTGTCTCCAAATCTCTGAAGACATTTATTTGATACTGAAGGGGTCAGCACACTTTTCCTATGAAGATTGAAACAGTGAATACGTTAGGCTTTGAGGCTCTGTTGCAGTTACTCAGCTTTGCCATTGTAACATGAAAGCAGCCATAGGCAATACATAAACAAGTGGGCGTGGCCATGTTTACAAACACAGATGGCGGGCCCATGAGCCAGTTTCCTGACCCTCTGGCTACTCCTTGAATCTCCATTTTTAGTCAGTCACTATAGCTGACTTTTTACTAGGGAAGATGAGGATTAGGTTCTTTCTCAGCTAGCAGCTCCCCGTCTCTAGACCCCTCTCCTACACTGCCCTGTGCGCTGCCCTTCCGATAGGATGCAGGATGCGTCACTGACTGGTTAGGTCGGTCTGTGGTATTTACACTATCATGACTTCATGCATGCTATTCATAGCAGAACCGTATAATTACATTTTCTTTCATGAACAGCATTTTATCTTCCTTAGAAGTATTAATTATCTCGCTTTTCCATTTATTTCATTTTCTCTGAATTGATGATGGATTCAAACGCAAATTCTCGCCCAGTCTTTAAAATCTTCTCTCAATATGTTTTCCTAGGATACTCTCTACATTTCGTTTTCTTAGAGACATCTATTCCAGAGCATTCTGACTGGAGAGACCAGCTGTCATTCTTGCATCTCCCTTCTCCATCATTATAGGGATTCCCTTTGGCCTTTATAATGATAAAGCCCTCCTTAACTGGCTTCCAAGACCTCTTCTTTCTTGATTGGTTTGTTTGTTTTTCATGAAGCCATATTTCTGCAGCTTCCTGAGAAAGGGTGCATGGGAATTCCATTTTCTGAAACCTTACAAGTCTGAAAACATCTTTAGTATCTCTCACACTTAATTGAGACTGAACTGGAGAATCCCTGAGTGAAAATTATTTCCCTTCTGAATTTCGAGGAAATTTTTCAGTTGTCAATAGTGTTGCTCTCAAGAAGTTCGATAGCATTTTAATTCTTGATCCTTTACTTAAATACAGGGTTTTTCTCTCTCAAAGATTTTAGGTTCTTATTCTTCTCCCTCATTTCCTGAAATGTCATGAACATTATTTGATTTTGACACTTGGTACTAGATACCCAATGGAATTTTCAACCTGGAAAACCATTCTCTTCATTTCTAGGACATTTCTTTGAATTAATTTTTGGGGGACAACAGCCTCTCTTTCATTTTCTATCCTTTTTTTCCAGGACTTATATTCAAATATCAGACCCTGAGGACTAATCTTCTAATTTTCTTATTTTTCCTCTCATTTGTTTAATTTCTCTTTGTCTGTTGTTTCTCCGAAGTCTTGAGGGATGACTTCAAATTTACATTTCAAAACTTCTCACTGAATTTTTCATTTGTTATTAATTTCCAAGAGCTCTAATTTTTATCCTTTCAATGTTCCTTTTTTATATCATCTGTTCTTGTTTCATGAAAGCAATATATTGCCTCTCTGAAGATATTAATAACACTTTTCTTCTAATTATTCTTTCCCTATTCAGCCTCTTTCCTTCAAGTAGCATTCTCTTGTTTGTTTCTTTATCTTTTATATGTTTCTTTATCTTTCTCCTATGTTTGAGACATTTCCTCAAATTTAAGAATGAGGCACTGAAAATATGAATGGAAGTTCCATGCACACAAATGGGACCTGTCACCTGTGGATTCTTCTGTCTGAGGTGTTTCATTGGGGAGCCTCTGACAGACATCAGCATCACTGAGTTTTTTCTCTTGGGTTAATCAAGAGTTCCACTCTGCCTGGAGGGTGGACACCAAGCTAGCATTGTCCTCACAGCTGAGGAGAAAGAGGATTGTAGGCTGGAATGCCCAATCTTTTGGCTTCTCTGGGCCACATTGGAAGAAGAAGAATTGTCTTCGGCCACACATAAAATACACTAACACTAATGATAGCTGATAAGCTTAAAAAAAGAAAGAAAGAAAAGTCTGTGCATAATTTTCATAATGTTTAAAAAATTTATGAATTTGTGTTGGGCTGCATTCAAAGCTGTCCTGGGCCACATGCAGCCTGCAGGCCATGAGTTGGATAAGCTTGCTATAGAGCTTCACCAGTCAGTGTGTTAACTTTGACTCACATCTCTGTTTTCAGTACAGAACCCTTGCCTTCTCAATGCCTGGAGAGTTGAGAGACTCTCCATGACCCCCTTATTCAAATCTTGGGCCTTCTGCCCAAATGAAGGAAGGACAGTTTCCTGGTGTGGGGACCAAGGGACAAAACTGTTCTTAACAAATGGCCAATGAATTCTTTGTTTTCAGCTTCATGCCCACACCCATGTCTGGTGTAACTCTTGCCATCAATTGCTTGACTTTGGAGGGTTTTGCCATGCAAACTGGGTTGCTTCTCAGCTCGCTCTACCTAAACTTAAGTTTCTGTTTGCGTGGATATGCTGCCACTTGAGAAAGTTCAGTTGTTTTTCAGTTACTAAAATGTTATGTCTCCTTCCCCATGCTTTGTCCTTATATTTTCATATATTTAACACTTCTTTTTGTAGCATTTATGGACGAAGCAATGGTACATATATGTGTTTAACCCACCATTTTTAGCAGGCAGCTTCCAGCACGTCTATTTTAGAGGAAGGACACATAGAAAAGACATGCTTAAAATACTCTGATTTTAAAACTAAAGTAATGCCATTATTTTTAACTTGGTTTTTAATTAATTAATTAATTAATTAATTAAGGAATTTACAAAGTTTTTTTCAAATAGTAAGCTTTTGCTACTAAAACTAATTTTATATTTTAACATTGTGATTTTTTTCCTCCAACAATGAATTGTCTTCTTGCTTTGAGAAGGATGTTCAGGAAGAACATAAAATTATATATAGCTGTATATAAATTTTATGTTGGAAGATTATAGAGAAATAATTTGTAATTATAAAATTAATATAGGTTCATGGTAGAAAACTTGGAAAAAGCAAAAGTATAAGAGCAGCTTTTAAGATAAGTTTAAAAATCAACTATAGTTACAACTATAGTTGTAACAGAGAAAGCTAAACAGTACATTAGACATACATGACTAAAACTAATGAACCTACACATCTGTATCATTTTTAAATTAACATTTTTAACATGGATCCAATGTTAAAAGTTTAGTATGTGCCTAGATTTTCTAAAAGATTTCTTCTGTATAAAGAGAAACTTGTAGTAATGGTTTTAACTATATTTATTCTTTAAGCTTACTTGTTTTTTGAAGAATAGTAAGTCTTGCATATTTTTCCAAATTCAGTCCCACGCACAAGTGTCAGCCACAATTCCCTTCACCGTCACCCATGCAGGCATCACACTGCTTCTCTTGCTTTAGTCTTTACATTGAGAAATCATTTTATTTGACCTGACAACATCAGTTAAGATGAAAATGTTAATTGCTCTCGTTGCTGACAGAATAGTAACAGGAATAAACAATCATAAAATTCATGGATTATATCTTTTTCTATATATTTTAAACCTGTTGTCTTTCTAGCCTAATGAGAATGCCTTGAGAAAGCACCATTCTTGGAATTTGGGGTTTTCATTTGCTTGGGTTTTTTAAGTCCTGCTTTGCCTACTACTGAACTGAAATCAGTACAGACATTTACATACAAAAACCTACAGTTGAGACAAAAAAGTATTTCTTCAACAACATATGGCTACGGAAAGCAATGTTGAGGCCAAAGTATATTCATATTTATTATTTGTACTTTTATTTAGCAATCATGTACTGAATATCCTGCCTCTTGGTTAACATACTACCTACTATTCTCTCCTGAGCAACCTTAGTGTAAGAAAATTCATTGTCAGGGCAGGAAGGAAAAGCAGGCAGGAAAAACAGATGGCAAGAATACAGCAGGAACCCAATCTTAAGAAGCAGGAGTCTTAGAAATAAAAAAGTGGATAAGATCTACAGAGAACAACTGAGGTTAGAAATGGGAAGTTGGTCGTTAAACTATAGGAAGGTTGCATGACCAGTAGTCAGGACAATCTCTATTGCCCAAGGTCATAATTGGTACCAGACTCCAAGAGGTAATGAAACATTCAGGTGGTGTTCCATGGGGATGTGAGGTAGTAAACTAGGTAGGTACAGATAGTACCCACACAGTTCCTACCTGCACTTATTTTATGCAAAGTTCTGCTAGAAATCATTATCTGGTTTCCTAGCAAGATCCAACATAAATTAGAAGAATGTTCAGGGAGATCAACTACGGTACAAACAGTTGGCTAGGAGCTTATCAGCAAGTAAGGAGATAAATGGTGAGATCTAAGAAGTCAAAAATCCTAGTAATCTCATTTTGCAGAGGAGCAAAGAGCCTAAACACCTCTGGAAACACCAGTATACTTGTATGTATTGTTAAAGTGTCAATCAAGAAAAGACAATTGCTATTCACTGCGAGGTGGCAAATAAACAAAAATTGGGGGCAGGTGTTCCCACCCAAAATAAGTTTGGTGCTTAAGGCTTCCATCCTTTAAAGGAGGAAACCATTTATCCAGACAATTCTGTCTCATCTGGCAGCCCTGTATTTTTGTTTTGTTTTTCGTATTTTTCTTTTCTAAAGCCATACTGAGGTTGTTAAAAGACTCCATAGACCCCAAATGAAGTTACATAACTATAGATCCTTCTCCCTGCCTAAGAATGAGAAACAGCAATTTAAAAACATGCTGTTTTTATTCTTATGATGGGCACCTATAAATAAAAATTAGTCCTATCAAGGTAAACTGCAATCCTGTTATTGATCTTGGTGGCAAAGCAGTGTTAGAGCCCACCTGAGTGTCATGCCAGCCTAGACTTCAAAGCTCACGTTCACTTTAACAGTGAGAAAGTGGTGGTTTCCCTGAGCTCATTTCTAAATCCATCCTCATCCAAGGTAATAGCAAGACTGCTTCTTTACCCTGCAGGGATGGTCTTTTCATTGAAGTCCCATTCATACCCTTTGGCTTTTGAAATGCTTTTCTTGGGAAGAGTTGAGATGGCCACTCCTCTGAGAGTCTTACCTGTGGGATCTAGATCTTAGAATCCAGAGTTTCTTAAGTTTAGTACCAATGATTTCTTCTATGCAGTTTATTGTTTTAGGTCTTATGTGGAGGTCTTTGACCCATTCTGAGCTAATTTTTGTATATGGAGACAGATCACAAGTCCAGAGTCAATCTTTTGCATGTAGTTTTCCAATTTTCTCAGCACTATTTGCTGAAGAACCTTTCTTTTCTTTATTGTATATTTTTTGCTCCTTTGTCAAAAACTTTCTGCCCATGTATATGTGCGTTTGTTTCTGGGTTTTCAATTCTTTTCCACTGGTCTGTATATCCGTTTTTCTTCCAATATCATGCTATTTTGATTATTGACACTTTGTAGGAGGATTTTATGAATTTGACCTCAAAGGCAAGGGAAATAACAGCAAAAATAAATGAATGGGCTCATATAAAACTAAAAAGCTTCTGCACAGCAACATAAATCATCAATAAAATAAAAAGGCAACCAACCAAATGGGAGAAAATTCACAAAAAACACCTCCAACAAGGGACTAATATCCAAACTATGTAAAGAACTTACACAACTCAACAACTACAACAAACAAATAATCCACTTTAACAATAGGCAGAGGATCCCAACAGACATTTCTCCCATGAAGATATAGAAATGACCAACAGACACATGCAAAAATGTTCAACTTCTTTAGCTATCAGGGAAATGCAGATCAAAACCACAATGAGATACCACCTCACACCTGCTAGAATAGCTGTCATCAATAAGGCAAATACTAACAAGTGTTAGAGAGACTGGGGAGAAAAATTGTGGTAGGAATGTAAATTGTTACAGCAACTATGGAAGACAGTATGGAGCTTCCTCAAAAAATTAAGAATAGAGTTACCACATGACCCAGCAATCTCTCTTCTAGGTATCCACCCCAAAAATCTGAAAACTTTAATCTGCAGAGATGTATGTACCCTGACATTTATCGTAGTATTGTTCACAATGGCCAAGACATGGAAACAACCAAAGTGTCCTTTGATAGATGACTAGATAAAGATGATACATGTACACAATGGAATATTACTCAGCCATTAGAAAAGATGAAATACCGCCATTTGTGGCAAAATAGATGGACCTGGACATCATCATGCTAAGTGAAATAAGCCAGAAAAATATCAAGAACCATATGACTTCACTCATATGTGGAATATAAAGCTGAAAGCAACAAAGAAACAAAAACTCATGGACACAGGCAAAAGGGAGAGGGTGGGGGGAGGAAGGAGGAGGAGTCAAATATATAGTGATGGAAGGAGAACTGACTCTGGGTGGGAAGCACACAATGCAACACATAGATGATGTATTATAGAATTGTACACCTAGAACCTGTGTAATTTTACTGACCAATGTCACCCTAATAAATTAAATTTTAAAAAATTAAATTAAGTTAAAAAGAAAGAAAAAAATCAGGAGTTTCTTGCAGACTAACCAATTTCAGTGAAAGATACCTGAGCTAGTTGGCTCATATTCCACTTTCTTCAAATAGTCACAAAGATCAAATAGATCAACTTCCCTACTGTGAAGTCACCTGCTGTCACCTGCTGATGGTTTCACCCTCCCCCACCACATTCTCATTTCATTAGCAATGTGAGTGTTCACACCCTTCAATGTGAATATGATGGGTGTTAATGAACATAACACATCTGTGTAGCTCATGTGATTTGTTTTCTAATAAATCCAGTGATAGGCTGTAAACAAGTGGAAAGGGGACAGCAACTGTCTGGAGGCATCTGAGAAAACAAAAAGCAAGTGGCATATGTGTCAAATTGTGCAGTGAATCTGAAAGAGCTACAAACTTCCTGGGTGTTTCTACCTAGGTGTTGGGAGGCTTAAGACCCTAGATAGCCCTGCTTACCCAATAGCATTCAAATTAGGCTTATTTTTTAAACAAAGCAGATGGGTGGCTTGTAAATTGTAGGCATACTGTTAACCTTTGCAAATGGGCTCCAGGATCCCGATGGATAATTTGGTATTTCCTTCCATTAGGAGTTACAGCCTCATCAAGATTCTACAGCCCACTCTAGAATTTGAATCTTCATATGACAAGAAGGGATTTATTCTGAGAGGACCGAGACAGGGAAAGAGGAACATGGCTTCCTTTCTACAGAGCAGAATGATCAGGAAAGAACAGATCAGAAGAATAAAAGCTCTCTCTGTTAACTCAATGCAATTCTGGCCTACATTTTTCAAGATACTAGTAATCAAAACATTAGGAAAGGAATTATAGCCTGTTCTAATGAAGAATTTATTTTAATGACTTCCAAATAACATGCTGCTTTTGATTGCATTATAGGCTATTCCTAAAGAATTTATTATCTAAGATACTATTTATCAGTGTAGGCTATTTGTCAATGAATGGGGACACTGATGAATTGGCTATTAACACAGATAAGAAAGCATATTGATTAAGTTGATTAAGTTGGCTAATATGCTAGACAACAACAATGCATGGAAAGTACACTCTGTAATGAAGAAATACATTTTCCTTTATATTCCATTAAGACTCTTGCATATTTTATTCTGGCAAAATAGATCATGAGTAGGATGAAAAGATCATCATTTTGCAATTATATGTCCTCACCACAAAAGTGAAATAGAGGGAAATTTTTATAACTTTCTTAGTATGAAAATAATCATGATATCAAAACCCTTTGTCTTTTCAATATCTCCAAAGTTCATTTCATCTGTTGTCTCAAAAGCCTTGTATGTAGAATTGGGTCTGCTGGGTGGAACTACATTTGTGATTGTATATGTAAATGAGCACACTCTCCTTCTTTCTGGAGAAGGCAACCACCTTGCCTTCACTCCCCATGCCAAGCTTTCTTATCACATGCAGTTGCATTCTAATTGCTAATAACCGTGGTGTCCTCCTGGGCCCTGTTGACCAATGGCTACTGTTAAGGAGACCATATTCAGACCTTGAAGAATGGATTCTCTCTAGAATTTTTTGGTCTATTTTCTTATTTTCTTTGGCACTGAATCATGGGGAGCAGCAGATAGTAATGTGTCTAAGAGGTAGGGCTGAGACCTAATAAACATTAGGTGCCTACTATACACCACAGTTGTGCTGGACCCTGAAATGACAACAAAGGTGAATCAAACATGCTGACTGTCACTAAAACCCTTAGACTAAGACATAGGTAAAAATTAATCTAATACCTGTTAGAAAGCAAGGATTTGTTTTAACAACTTCTTAGTAAGGTGATGCATTATAAGCTATTTCTGAAGAATTTATCCAAGACACTACTTGTCAATGTAGGCTATTTGCCAATGAGTGGAGAGGCTGATGAGCTGATGGGTTACATGACAGTATGCTTTCAGAATAAAGAGGGGTTTCTTCTAATAATGGAAGGAGCGTCAGGGTGAGGGACCCACTCAAACAAAGGCACCAATGCAGAAAGCCAGAAACCAGGGCACCTAGCAAGTGTGGCTATTGGAAGTGCATGTGACGTGGCATCATCGAGTCAGATCATGAAGGCTGAGAGCCCAGGTTAAGGAATTTGGACTCTGATTTAGCTAGCAGTGGGAGCTGTTAAAAATTTTATTCCTACTGTGGAGTACAACAAGGAAGGCAGGAAACTTAGGAGAAGGAAGTCAGGAATTCTCATCAAAATGTTTAGGGTTTAGGATTCAAAATCCAGAAGAAGCACTTTTTTGAAAGTGGTTGCCTCCTTACCCCACTGTGCCTACTTTTCACTTTGATGAACCCATATCAAGTGTTCAGTTAATATGGGACAATAAAATTAAGTTGAATTGTTGTCATTTGGGCCCTTGTCTCGAGCTTCTCTTTATATCTATGCGTGGATCAGCACCATTACCTCTAACTCTTATTAAAGTTTTGCCTGTTCCTTGATTCTATGTGAATTGTTTTTAATCTACTTTACTAAAATTGAGACAATTACCACAAATGTGAACTTTTAAAAAACAGTAGCATTTATGGGCCACAAATTGGAAGGGAGTAAAATAAATCATTGAAATTGTAAAGAGGGAGAAGGTTGGAATAGCACTCCTGTCTCTGCTATCCAAAGGGTCAACCCTTCTAGCCTGACTGTTTCTAGAGGCAAGAGGAAGACATAGGTGTCTCTGAAGTCCCATCCATCTTCCACATGAAGGTACCCTGTCATAGGTGTCATACATGGGCAGGTGGAGAAACATGGATCTTGGAAGAAACACCCTGGGAAGGCACCTCTACTTCCTTACTTAAATATCACCTTCTTATGGCCTTTCCTGACTACAACTTATAAAACTGCAAATCCTACCACATACATGCTCTATTCCTCCAGGAGGGAGAAAATGAAACAAATGGCCCACCTTCTATGCATCCTGGCACCATCTTGGACCACAGTTTCAGACATGCCCCTCTTCTTTCACCTCTCCTCCCTGGCCAAGGAGGGGTCTGACAGTGGCTTTGGAGCCATTGAATGGGTAAGTGACCTTTAGTGTAAATTTTTTTAAGTAACCCACCACAATTTGTTTTTTTGAAATTAAACATAGTTGAAGTGATGCAAGCACATCTCTGTGTACGAATAATTACACTGGTAGTGAGTTTTGTCTGTATTATTACTCTATTTTCATTGCTCCATAACATAGCAGTGTGAAAGAGCTGCAATTAGTTATTTCACAGGCAATTTAGCCTTTTATTTATGAAATGAATGGTGATGTCCCTCTCTGACATTTGGGAGAGTGGAGGCAACTGTGGAGGTGGAAAGCCTTCTTTCCCGCACGGGAAAATGTTAGACATTCATGGAGCTGGTCCTATAGGCACACCTGATTCAGTCTCATGGGGTGCCCTCTCCAGGCTTCTCTTCATTGCCCCAGGTAGGAAAAGCTGGGGAGAGGGACTGATAGCTGGACAGCAGCTGGTTGTGCAGTGCTCAGAGACTGGGGATGCCCAGCCAGACCCCTTCCTCCCTCCTAGACCCCTCCTCTTCCTTCCAGGCTGGAGCAGGAACTTAACTGTCTTCTACTCCCAATCTCTTCCTCCTGCCTCAAGAATGCCAGATGGCAGGGGCCCGGAGCAAGTTCCAATGGTGCCTGTACTCCTCTCCAGTGCTACTCCATGTGTCCAGAGTTTCCATGCACCTGAGCACTAGGGACAAATCTCCTTATAGGAAAGGAGGACCTCCAAGCTTCAGTCTAGAGATGGGACAGAGGAAAGATGGAGAAAATTGCTCTAGTAGTTGAGTCATAAATCCAGGGCCTTTATGTTTTAAAAAGATCACATTTTACCTGGTAAAATCATGACAAATTAGGAAGAAAAGAATCCTGTAAACATTTGGTTTGACTGAGTAAAAATCATAACTACTATAATTATTTTTAAATTGCACAACTGAACTGTTGCATACCATTAAATATATGCATATTTAAGCCAGGTAAGTTTTATTTGCTTATGACATAAAATTCCAGTGTTTGTATGTTTCACCTTCATATGGTATTCTTCAGATGAATGACATGATAAGATGCTTTGCTTACAATTAGAGGGAACATTGTGAACTGAAAGTTCAGAGAGAAAAGGATCATTTGCTTGGTTAGGGCAGAGGCCTCTGGTGGTTCTAGAAAAATGTCTTCATTTGTTTTGATCCAAAGCAAGCTTTCTGAATTCCCACAATTTGCATCACTATGGTAATATATTATAAATTAGACTTAGTAGCAAAATACAATGTGTTCTGGATTTAAAACAGACTAATACTTCCTGCTAAATAGGAAAAAATTCACAAATAATTGTCAATCAGACATTGAAATAGACTTCAAGGGAATAGAGAGAAGCAACATTATTCATGTCACTTAACAATTAAACCAGGCCATCAATTTATCTGCTTCTCAGGCTGTTGGTCCTTTTCTGAGTAATGCTTCAGGGATCAATATTAGAAACAGGAGAGGGTAGGTGTAGAACAGTTTGTTGGGATAATTGTTTAACTATAAATCTACAGGGAAAAAAATGAGGCTCAAGTCAGGTATGAAGTAGGATCACAGAACCTCCTAAGAGTGCCCTTGTAAAATGGTGTGTGTGTGTGTGTGTACCTCTTATACAAAATTGCAATCAAATTCTAAAAGCATTGAGGAAGCAGTGTGACTTTATAAGAATCTGATAAACTCGAGTAGAAATTTTTGCTCTGCTATTCATTGGCTTTTTGTTCCTGGGTGTTTGCATCCATAAAATGAGGAATCATGATAGACCCACCTCGTGGGACTGTGGAGAAAATTAAACAAAATAAATATGTGATGCTTTTCACCCTGGGAGCAGCATATGGCCATGTCCAGTAAGCTCCATGGAGCATGGGCTGTGTCTGCTTGCTCATCCTGTACCCCAGCAGTGACCAGGCATATGGCACGTGACAGACACCTAAGAAATATTGGTTAAATGGATTAATTAGTGACTGGTAGCCAATCTGATAGTATTATTTTACATTCTTTGATGATTTAATAGCTGTACAATATTCTATTACATGGACGTCATTTACTTAACCTCTTATCTCTGTGATTTATGGGTGCTCAATGTGTTTTTACAAACACCTCTGAGATTGACTGACATTCCTCTGTCCATACAGCTTTGCTTGAAATGGTAGGAGGACAGTCCACTTAAATCTGAAAAACAAATTTTGGGGCATCATAAAGAAAAAGGATCTGCAGTTACCCGCTAAAATTAAATAAAGTTAGAGCATTAGAGCTGAAACAGACCTGGCTTCCACATTCTTCATCTGAGCAATAAAGAGGATGCTTGGAGAGTTAAGCAACAGTTAATGCCAGACCTTTGATGAAAATCCAGTCCCAACTCCTAGTCTGAAGTAACCTAGCTCTAGACATTTTCACGTATATCTGTGTGTGTGTGTGTGTGTGTGTGTGTGAGAGAGAGAGAGAGAGAGAGAGAGAGAGAGAGAAAATGTGTGTGTGTGCACACAAGTTGTGTATGTGAATGTGTGTGTGCATGAGATGAGCATGAAAGTATGTGTGTGTATGTGTGTTGTGTGTGAATGTGTGAGAGTGTGTGTGTGAATGTGTATATGAGAGTATCTGTGTGTATGAGACTGTGTGTGAGTTGTGGAGTGTGTGTGATTGTATGAATGTGAGTATGTGTAAGTGTGTTCATATTTAGCACGTATGCTGCACTCTTCATACACAATTGATGGTGCTGAACGTGCATCTCTTTAGCCTGCATTTAACCCAGATCACAGGTTAGAATTCAGGCCCTCACACCCCTCCTTGTTCAGCTGAGCTTAAATGACTAAGAGGACTTTATAGAATATTTTGGACATTTCCTACTGTGAAAATTAGAACAGAAGGCATGAGATGAGCTCAGACTATCACCATTGAAAGGCTGTCAGGTTAACTGTCAAAAAACCACACAAAGCACCACCAACCTGGGAGAATTCAACATGAATTCTGGAAGTTCAGTTCAATGATGTCACTGAGTTCACCAGCTTAAATCAAAGTGATTCAATTGAGAAGGTTGCAAAGATATTGGCCCTAACGTAAAAAGACATCATGCAACCAGAATTGATACCTCAAAGTCAGGGCTCAGCCTCTCAGAGGGCCTTTTTGTACCTCGTGCAGAAACCTGTGGTTACGTGGTTTTCCAATCCATTAGATACAGAAGAAGAATACATCCTTGAAAGAGGGTTGTTCAGTTATTCTTCTCAGCACTGCAAGTATTTGCTAGAGTTTTTGTAAAGTTCATAATAATGGGACCAATGACCCACATAGTGACCCAATGTTCAGAAGACGTGTAGTGTACGTTGCCATTCAAAGAGATGATGGTAACATGACCACGGTCATCCTTCTTACTTAGTAGAGATTCCAGGTTGATCTGAGTTGTGCCTGACCCAGGATTCAGGCATGTCTAGGGAAAGGGAGGGTATGGGATTTAGGAGTCTTTTACCCTGAAGGATCCCTAGTCTCTTGGGAAAGAACTCATTCAAGGAAAGAGAGAACAAAATAAGAAGCACAGCCCATTCCCGGGGCTGAGAGTCCATGGGTTTTAGGTACAGTGTGGTGACTGTCAATCAAGAGGCCTAACACATGATTAAGCCCTCAGAAAAGTGGCTACAAGCAAAGACTTGCTGCAAATAACTCAGCAAGGCAAAGGAGCAGCAAGTTGCACTGCAGACCTTTGCAAGTAGCAATGTAGAGGTAAGGGAGAACCTGCACAGGTGAGCCTACAGTTCTGTAGCTATGAGGAAAACTCCAGGTGCTTCTGCAAGGACCACAGGCTGCACCAACAGCTTGCCCGTGACTGCAGAGAGCACCCAGGTTCAGATATTCAACACCAGCACGGAGCACCAGGGCCAGCACACCTTTGCCAGACCCCGGACGTGCTATCACTGCCTATTCAAGGAGGGAGAGGTTAGTAGGAGCTTTGTGCCAGAGGGGAGGGCTGGCCTAGGCACTGCCTAGGGACCCCAGCAATTGTTGGGGGAGGCTTTGGGAGAGTAGAGAGAAGGGACCTCCTAAAGCCAGGAAATTGCTGCTTTATTGATGTTGAGACTCTTACTTTATCCCCAGGCCAGTGTCTGCAAGTGTCCCTTTCCCCTAGCATCTGTCTTTGAGGTATAACTGTTCAAAGACAGGAAAGATAAGGCACTAGGAGCCAGAGCACCTGGTCTTTGCATCTGCACTCAGCCAGATTCCCTCTCAGCTGCATTATGTCTGGAGGAAATAAAAGCATGACTAAGCTGGAAGCATGACTAAGCTGACTTGAATTCTGCCAACCAAGGGAAAATATAATTAACACGGCAGCTAGACTCAGCAAAGCCCATGGGAACGTCCAAGAAGGAAAGTGCTCCCACAGCTCAAGGTGATGTCAGAGAAAAGAAAAGGCCACTCTTCTCTAATCCCACAGCATGTCCGTCTCTCATGCCTACAGTCTATTAAAGGGAAAAGACAATGAAACCTAGAGCAGCCATGCCAATGAAAGAACCTATTGCCTCTGGGAGTCACGGTGGGGGATCTGGCCTTGCTTCTTCAAGGCGGCTGATTTATGCAGCTCCCAGACACTAGGAAGGCAGGAGACCAATTGCTGTATCACATATACACCTAGCTTATAATTACGTGTTCAGAGACAGAAGATCAGGCAGACATTCACAACCCACCAAGAACTGAGCCAACTAACAGGCTCCTAAAAAATGCAAAAGAAAACTGCTTTCTAATTCATCTAATTGGTCCTCTCTTTCCCTCTGGTGACTCACATTTGTATTTAAGAACTATTTGCTAAGCTTTATGGATTCTTATTTGTTATACTTAACATTACCTTAGCCTTCGTGAGACATTCAGCTGTGGTATTCTCTAAAGTCTTTAATTATTTTACCATTATTTTTATGACTGTAACAAATTAATATTCAGCTTCTCCTAGCTTGAAACTCCTTTATCAGCCACCGAAATTAAGGCACGTCAGGGTGGCCACCTTGCTCTCTCCCTCCCACCCCACTTGTGCATATGTATTTATATTTGTCTTACTGCACTCACGTCTGTATGTTCCAACATTGTTAATCTGTTTGGTTTAAAAATAGTCTCCTAATTCCATTATGGGACTAGATTCACTTATCCATTCATTCTACATAAACTTAAAGAATATTGATGTTGGATTTGAATCCAGTATTAGAACTGTTTCTGGTTAGTTCTGTTTTATTTTACAGAATTAACAAAAAGTCCTTAAACTTGATTAATTTAATCTTTACTATGGCTAAAACATTTTTTTAAAATTTACATACAGTAAAATTCACCCTTTTTAGATGACATTCAATAAGCTTTGACAAATACATATATTCAGGTTAACCACCACCCTAATCAACATGTGGAACAATTCTATATATAACACCCAAATTTCTCTTGTGTTCTGTGGTCGGCCCCTCCCTCTGCTCTCAGCTTCTGGGAACCACTGATCTGTTTCATGTTTCTATAATTTTCCCTTTTCCCAAATGTCATTTGTCATATAAATGGAGACATACAACATGTTGGCTACAGCATTTTGAAAGATCACTTATATAAACAAATATTGGAGAAAGGACTAACTCTTACTTCTTAATTTTTTTTGGTGTCTGCCTCTTATGATCTGGTATGACTGTATCATTTTGAGGATCATAATCCTTGTTACAACACATGTGACTTAATAGAAAATCAAGTGGAAGCAGGCACTTCATTTGGTAAACACAGACTAGAGGGGCCTTTGTAAGGGTCACGCTGCAGCTTCCTAATTTTCCCTCCCCCTACCTATGCTCCCACCTCACCTAGTGCCCTTTGCAAACTCCTAACTCTGATATGGCCCGTTACTGGGAGAGGGGGACCATTCCTGCTGCTGGACCAGGAGGCAGAGCAAGGTTTGAGTGACCAAGGCTTCAGCTGCTACACCTTGATCTGAGCAAGCATTGTCTCACCTCCTTCCTACTACTCCTATCTTCCTTTTCTTTGGGAAGCAACAGATAAACAAAAGAAAAATGCTTGATTTTAGAAGATGCCACAATATTAAGATGCTCCTGAAAAGTGTGCGATGATTTAGCCCTTCCCAAAAAAAGAGCAGAGGAGGAAGTGGGACAAGAAAGAAAAACAACAACAACAACAGCAGGTGGGGCTTTCGTGCAATCAGAACTTGAGTGTTAGACAGGCAGACCCTGCTCTAAAAGTGCAGAAGACTGACCAAGTGATAGGGAGTCACCATTGTGGGATTGAGCAAGACGGAGAGGCAAGAGAAGTCAGCGAATATTGTATTTATTTTTCCAAATCCCAGAGTTACCCAATGTTTCTCAGAAATAATCCTTAATGAACCTTCTCTGTGTGCCTTTTCCCGCCTATAGCATCCAACACAGCCACCCTTTCCACTCTAATCCCATCCACAACAAGAATTGACATCATTTTTCATGGAATAAATAAATAAATATGAAAAAAGTTTGCCCCCCAAAAGCCAGGCTCCCAAAGCCTTCCTTGAAGATCAGCAGTATCTGAGGTATCTGACCCAGGTAGCCTGTGAGCTCAAAGCCCAAACAGCAGAAGAGGCAGACTCGCTGGTGTGCTGTGGGTATCCGTGTGTGGAAAGCTGCAAGGAAAATTCTATTAAAAGCAAACAAACAAGCAAAAAACTCCAGCCCGCGTATTAGGCCTTTCCTTGAATTATGTCGCTGGCTCTGTGCAGTCCAATCTATGCCACCACCCCCAGACTCCACTCCGTGTTTTCCGCCCTTCCTTCACCTGCCGCTCAGTAGTAGTCCCGGCTCAGGTCCCGCAATCCCGGGCTGGAAGCCGCCGGCAGGGATTCCAGCGGGCGCCACAAAGGACGGTCCGAGGGGGTTCGGCAGTCTGACTCGACCAGTGGGAACCCCACGTGCATCCCAAAAGCGAGGGGCACACCTGAGCCGGGCTGATTGCAGAAGGCAAGTATTGCCCACGGGAGGCTTACCACTTTGAGATGCTGAATTCCTGGAAGGGTGCGCTGCTCCTGCCCTCCTGTTGGAGGGGCAAGAGAAAGAGAGTGTGGGGGTACGTCCGCGCGCTAGGCCCCCGGGGTGCCGCCGCTGGATTTTAACCCCCCTGCGAGCAGTGCCTTAGCCAAAGACATTCTGATTCTTCATCTGGTCTTGGCAAGGTCGGTGTTCTTCCGAGCGGCATGACCGTGGGACAGAATCACTTAGAGTGCTTGGGTTTGCTTCAGAAACACCTCCAGTTCTGCACCCTGCAGGGTCTCTGCGCGAGAAACAGGTGGAGAAAAATACGGAGAATTTGGTAGAGTATTGCTTTGGGCTGTGTGTGTGTGTGTGTGTGTGTGTGTGTGATGGCAAACCTGAGATTTACATGGAATGAACTGTTAAATGTGTTAATAGGGTTTCCAAGACTTGTTTAAAGAGGAAGGAGGGCTTCCTTTTTCATTTAGAACAAATTAGTATGTTGTTATAATAAGGTTGCTAATAAATAATAGTACATAATGCTTTCTATAAGCATAAACACACACATATGTCTATCTACATACACACCCCCCCAAACTAAAAAGTATCACTGTAAAGGAGCATGCTTTCACACTTCTGCAAAATAAATTATCTCCTAAATAAAATAGAATAATTAATACTTTGAGGAGAGATAAATGGTATAGATTCCTCAAATCATTATGTTAAATTCTAAATACTTGCTTGGTTCTGTTTATTTTTTTATTTTATTTATTTATTTATTTTTTTTGAGAAGTAAAAAGAGCATCAAATTGCCTGTCTGGTTTTCCTTTTTTGAAACGTAGCATAGTGTTTGATTATTCCTGAAAAGGCTTTGATTTTCCACCCTCATATCTAGCAGATAGCTCTCAGGACTTTACTGATCCCCTAGTGGGCCTGTAACCACTAGCAGTCGGTAAAGAATAGCATCGATTCTAGCTTTTTCTCTGCATAATACCTAATCATCCCCATTAGCACCTCAGAATTGCACAGCCTTCTGCCTCTGTGCCATTTCTTCCCACATTTTCTAATTTACATCATTAACAATTGAATGGAAGTTTTTCTTTTGATTAAGAAGCCAAAGAATTAAGGAAACCAAGGATTCCTTCAGGTTATTGATATAGAGCATCCCCCACCTGATGTGTGTGTATTTTGTGGGGTGAGGGGTGGGGATCCCCCACCTGATGTGTGTGTGTTTCGTGGAGTGAGGGGTGGGGAGAGGGAACAAGAAGTCTAACCACTGCTTCTCCAGATACATCTTTACTTTTTCCACAACCAGAGGATTGTGCAATCCTTTATAAAGTTATAAGGAAACCTGAAGCTTCTCTAGTGCCGGTCAAGTCCATCTCACTAGATAGTCCTCGGATGGCCGTTCCCTCTGCATTGGTCTGCAGGGCTAAAGTCTGGATTCTGCCCAGTTAGTGTTGACATAGAAAGTTAGTGCATACATCAGTCAGCTCTGATTCTGAAGATATATACCATGTGGCCAATCAAAATCTGAAATAACACAAATCTAACTTCGGACAGGCTCATTGCTCATGTCCTCTCTGATTCTGCTATAATAACACCTCTCGCTAGACGCCACCTGTTCGTGTGCGATGTTCAGGTTGGAAGTTCACTACATGTAAACTCTTCAGGAGGGGTTTTTTGGTTTTTAAATTGATACCAGATCTAACTACGGAGACTCAGGCCATGACAGTGTAATTGAAAGACTTTCTTTTACATACAGGTGCTGGCTATTATTTGTATCCCAAGGCTGCTGAAAATAAGTAAGCGACCTAATAATGGCAGCCATTTCTCAGAAGTCTATTGTGTACCACTAACGATATACTAAGGGCTCTACTCATATTGTCCAATTAATTCTCACTGTGTACATTCTTAAAAGTTACCTAACATCCCCACCTTACAGATCAGAAAACAGGCTTCGGAAAGATGAAATTTCTAGCTCAGTATCACTCACCTTCTAGGTGTGGAGTGAGGACCGGGTCTGTCTGACTCCTAAATTCGGGGTCTTTCTGTACAACTCCATTGCTGTCACTTTCACATTCCCAGGCTTCTGAGGACAAGGTAAACTTCAGATAAATTAGTGTGGACCTCATGTCCTCTCACTAATGAAAGGATATACAACAGTTTAGACAAAATGCACTAGAACCCTAGGAAACCAAAGTACACTGACAACTAATTGCTGACTCCCCAAAACCATACTCCATATTGGGCCCCATCTCTAATTTCCCAGCAAGAGATTGGGATGGACGAGAAGAAGGAAGAGAAGGAGAGTGAGTGCCCCCAGGACCCCCAGAAAATGGAATCTCTTTTCTTTCAGACTTACACCCTCCCAGTGGAATTAAAAGGGCTGGGGTGGGAGTCGGGGTGGATTGAGTGAGCAGTACATCTGAAAGGGAAAAGTGTTTTATGTTTTTCCTTTCTTCTCCTTGTCTGAATCAGCCAAGCCCAGAGCTATTTATGTCGAGAGAAGTCGGGTCCCCCATAGAGAGACCTTTCCAATATCCCTTAAACTTCTGCTGCTGTAGTTTATTGTGTCTTCAAAACCTACTCAGTGCCGGGCTTTGAACAGGACAATACAAAGGTGATCTTTTAATCCTCAGTAAAAAGTCAGAAATAACAACCATTCAGCTCCTTTCATAATTTTAAAAGTCTGTATTCCTGAAAACTGGTCTCTAATTTCCTTCTGTATGATCCAAGAGATTCATTGAGAGTGAGAGACTAGTCTGACAGTCAGTATGTCTCAACTTTTTGAAAATTCCTTAATATTTAATGTTTTCTCATTCTCATTTCCCCGTAAGTGTGTTGTTTGTCATCGCTCTCTGCTAAGGGGGCTGTGTAACTTCTGGGCATTTGAGAAGCAGCCTGCCCACTAAACCATTTTTCATTCTCAAGTCTTTGGATATCTGTGCATACAGACACAAGTTGTTCAATCATTGCACAGCTTTTACAAATAATCATAGTGAAACTTTGTTTTTTAATCTGCAAGCCCATTTTTTCATCTTTTACTCATTTGGAATCGGGGACCAAATTGGATAGGGACTTAATTAAACTTCATCGTGCTTTTAATTACAGCCAAAGGAAGACAAGTCTGCAACAGAAGTGAAACCGTAATCAATATTATGCAATGGTAAGGGAAAGGGGGATGTTTTAACCACTTAAAGTGAATACTTTTAGAAATAAAAACCAATCCAATTAAAATGCTAATTGTAAACCTCACCAAGGTAAATCTGCTCAAAGGACAGCAGACTGAATTTCTTTCCAATGGAAAAATTACCTTCAAACAAGAAACTTTTCTCAAATGTGCAGAGAAAAGCTCCATGTGGAAATGGTGAGGATGAGAGAGCCTCCAGGCTCCGCCCCGCCACCCTCACCTGCAGTTAAGCCACCAGAAAGCAAAAGATCCCTCAAACACAGAGGCGGCCAAGTCACTCCCAGCTAGAGAACCCATAGGGCCCCCAGTTTCTTAAGCACCTCTTCACCCTGCTGTCCTGTAGCTACAGGGGATTTGTCACATGTTCTACAACACACTAGGAGCTCTATTTGTTCTTCAATGCTGCATGGCCTTACTCTCCAGGGTAAAAGGGGCCAGCCCCTCCCCAGCACTCACTGAGCATTTGGTACCTGCTCTTAGACTCTAGTTGATTTCAGTATCTGTCTGTATTTTATTTATGTTCCTATGTCCAGTCTGCCCAATCATCAGTATAAGAACCAGGTCCTGTCTCTCTTTCTATGCTTTCCCTCCGCGATCTCTTTCTCTCTCTTCTATTTGAGTATTTCCTGGTACACGGTAGTTGCTTTGTCAATCAGTTCATTTCCCCGGGTGCAGACAAATCACCTCAGATGCTAAAAGCATTTGTAGATGTGATCAATCAATAACTGTAGAGAAACTTTGTAAATCTGGAGAGGTGCTGAAAAATGGAGACAAGAACACGCCAGCTTTCAAAAACGTCTTTTTAAAAAGGAGTTTCCAAAAAACATAGACCGGTAAAATGAGGACTGAGAACATTCTGGAGCAGATTACTAAATACATGGTGATATCTGAGGATTTAGAGAATGATATAATTTGCATATTCCAGCGTGAGTGCTCTAGAATCAAGCCATACCAAGCTAATCATGCTTCTTTTTTGTGAGACTGGTGAAACGGGGGTATCGGAGGCTAGAGATTTGTAACTCAGGACTGTGTTCTGACCAGTCTGGAGGTGCTGCTTATCTGCCCAGACCCGAGCGACGGCTGTACTAATAATGCAACAGCCATTGGATAATGACCTATTGAGTGCCACGGGTGAGTAGTGTCCCAGGGCAAACGTTGTAAAGCCCCATCAAATGGCCCTGACTTAGCGTTTCCTAATTTCAGCAGAACATTTGACATAATCTGGCATGGTATTTTTTTCCACTTATTCAACAAATATTCATAAAATGTGCATTACATGCTAAGCATTGTATTAGGTGCTTATTCAGTGTTTATGACTCCAGAGGAGATTATGAATTAGTTGCTAGCAAGGAGAACAAAACCAAGTCAAAAACTGATACCTTGAAGTTCTCTTTGGAACAAAACAGGAAGTCACTTTGATTACTGGAAAAATGTAATTAAATGTAAGTTATCAATAGTTTTAAGTGGCTATAAATCAGAGCCAAAACCAATAAAATGAAGGTTAAATACAAGTTCATGCATTTAGGTTCAAAAAAAAAAATCAATGTCAGGAGTTGAGGATGAAGGTGCACCTGGGGATTTAGCAAGAGCACGGTTTTAGGGCTGCCGTGGTAACCACACAGTGTGCGGGTGGCTGAGCGCTCCCTGGGGTTTGGGGGTTGTCATCCAGTTAGGAGTGCCATGTCGTGCCGTAGACACTGCCAAAGCAGGAGGTGGCCAGCCGAGAGTAACTCACTCAGAGGACAGCATGAGAATTGGGGGAGTTTCGCCTGAAGGAAACGGGAGTTGAAGAGGTGGGGGGATAGCCTTTAACTCCAATCTGGTGCTCACTTGTAGGAGAGCTCGTTGTGTGTGCTGAGGGTGTTAGATCCACTGGGCCTTGGGGGCGGGTAGGGGATGTGCAGATCTCCATTCAGGGTGAGGCAATGACTGGAGCCCAGAGCCCACAGCTGTAACCTGGTGAGGGCCAAGCGCACTGTCCCCACAGATACTTGAAGAGAAGCTAGACACTGTGAGACCAGAGAGAAGTTGTACGAGCTCAGCCAACTGGGCTTCATCATTCCAAATCTGACATTACCTGTCCATTCCGACTTCAGTGTTTCCATTCGGACTGACTCTTGTCCCACCTGGTCCAACATTTGTCAGAAACATTACTGTACACACTTGGCGTCCTCTGCATGAAAGTGCTTTGAATCTGCTGGGCTTGGGGTATCTGTTCTTGTTCGGTCAGTGATCCCCTCCCATCCTTCTCCTGCACTCCCGCCCCCACCCCATCACCCAGCCCTTTCTGCTCTCAGCCACCCACCTCACTGATTCAAGCCACTGGTCTGAGGACACCTCAGCAGACGTGTGCAGTGTGTTCTGGATAACCTGGTCTCCCTATTAGAGATGAAGAGTCGGCCCTCCAATCCAGCAGCCTTATCTTTATATTTGAAGGGAGCACATTACTAGTAAAGTGTGCCTTTTCCCCAAAAACAAAATAAGATGCTTTTCTGCATTATTAGTGGATATTTTTGTAAGACACAAAAAATATACTGGCCATGATCCATCATTCAATTTGATTCGATTTTCCTCCTGGGTGCTTTCTATTCTATGAGAGGATTCAAAATAAGTATGGAAAGCCCATCTCCCTATAAGAGAGACAAGGCCCCAGCACCGGAGCTGATGACAGTGTGGAGCAGAATAGCACAGATCATGACACCACAGGAGATCCCAAGGACAAAGCAGACCAGGCTCTCATTATCCATTCATTTGTAGCACCCTCAAGGCAAGGATACGGACTTTATGTCTTGCATATATAAGCCATACACCATAAAGCAGAAGCTAATAATGAATCCTTACTACTTGGTGAATGATTTCATCTCAATACGAAAGAACAGTTTCAATGACGCAGTTGTTGTGTAGATAAACTAATGTGATGTGAGAGTTTTCATCGGCTGCTGACTACATTTGCGAATGTCAGTATATATATTTTCTGACTCATAAAATGATTGATAAAATCCAACAACTGTATAAGCCTTCACAAAGCATTTTTGACCTTGAAGCCTCACATCAGTCCTTGGGAGTAGACATTAGTGTTTATCCTCCTTCATCCATCCTTTATTTACTGGTGCCTCCCAAGTAAGTAGCGGGTACTATACTGAGTGCTGGGTCTCAATCCCTGAAGAAAGATTTCAAGTCCCTTCTTTCATGGAGCTGACTTTCTGGTGAGAGGAAAAATATAGCAAACAAGAATAAATGAGTATGTTTTAAATGACTGATAAATACTGTGAAAAAAGTAAAACTGGTAGGATAGAGAATGATCAAAGAGGTAAGATCTTTAGAAAGGGTCTTCTGGGGAGGACTTGAAGGGGCTAGAAGTAAGGAAAGGGGTGTTCTAGCACATGGGGACAGCAGGAGCAAAGGCCCTGTGGCCAGGCAAGGCTGGGTCTCCTGCAAAGAAAGACATCAGATGTGGCTGACATGGGGAAGGTGATGAGGAGAAAAGTAGAAGCTGGGGTCAGAGAGGAGGCGGCAGCCAGTCTACAGAGGGCCTGTAGGCCTTGGCGCATTGTTCTGATTTACTAGGAGTTGGACAGGAGGTCACCAGAAGGTTTTAAAATATCATTTTGGTCTCTGTGTAATGAATTGTAGCGGGAGCATGAGTGGAGGCAGGGAGGCCAGATGGGAAGCTCCTGCAAGGATCCAGTTGGGAAATGCGGTGGCTTTAACTAGATGATAATTCGTGAAGATGGGCAAAAATGGTGAGATTCCTGATTTTGGAGGTACAGCTAATAGTACATGCTGATGCATTAGATTCAGGAAAGGAGGAAAGGAGAGGTCCAGATCCTCAATCCACATGTGGAAACTGAGGCGTAAAGAGGTTAATGAGCTTGTCTGAGGCCACAAAGCTGTACGTGGACAGGGCTAGGATCCCAATTCAGCTCTCTAATTCCAAAACTATAACTCTTCTTATTCTTGTATAATGATATGAGATTTGCTTTAAAGGGGGATAGGTGAGCATTAAATTCTATTAATTCCTTGGTATTGATGCAATTGTTTTATTATGGTTTTGGGTTTTGGTTTTTGGTTTTTGTTTTGTTTTGTTTTGGGTTCTTTTGGGTTTTTGTTTTGTTTTGTTGTTGTTTGGTTTGGTTTGTTTTTTTGTGGCTGTGTGGACAATCCATTCAACTAATCAGTCAATTAGTTTGGTTTGGTTTTTTGTGGCTGTGTAATATCCATTCAACTAATCAGTCGATTTATGGTTCCTGGCAACTAGTCCTTGTATTGTTCTGGAATCAATATGCTGTCTCTGACAGTAGGTGTTTGTAACCACAAACATGCACTTCAGCTGAATCCTTTTCAGAGATTGTCTTATTTTCAGAACTAACATTTCCTAGTGATATCATAAATTATTAGGGGGATAGCAGGCAACAGATCAAGTCCACTCTTGCAAGGGCTCCCGTTGCACCAATGTGTTGCAAGGTTTTATCAAACTGGCATTAGCAGACAAGCTATTCTTTAAAAATCTCTCTCATTTACTAATGATGTAAATCCAGATCTTTATTCTTCAGCTGATTTGCTAGGTCTTTCAGAAAAAGTCCTTTCACCTCTGAACTCTGGTTGAGATGTCCCCAGCCTTTTTATAGATCCAAGAACTGAAAAACAAGAACAAAAGAAAACCTAGAAATATGGATCCCACTGCTTGTGGCTACATCTGTTCATTTATTCCATAAATATGGAGTTCCCAGGACATGTCAGGTGCTATTCTAGGTGTGGGAGGGCAACATGTGTGAGGGGGTACTCCTTGATGTTAGGCTTTCTCCTGAATCACAAAGGATCAGTCAAGGTTGTGTTCGCCTCGCCAGCATCTCCCTTAGACCTGGTTCTCTTCTTCACCTTTGTCCAAAGCCGCGCTGCCCTGTATCTCAAGCCATTCTGTCAGGTACCTTCAACACAGGACTGGCTGCATTCTGAGGGAAGTTAAAGTGAATTTGAGGGATTAACATAACTTAGATGAAATGTAGTCCAAAAACAGTACTACAAACTAATTGTGAATGCAAATGCTGGTGAAGGCCCCTCGGGAGATCCCTGGGTGCCTGCTCTGAGAGCCCAAGGTCCACAGGGCAGGCACCCGTGATTGTTTGGGGGCCATTTTCGCTTTAGATAATGTGTGGTTCCTCTGAGATGCCTCCTGAAGTGATCTCCCTCGGAGAATGCTGTGGGTGGGAGATGGGAGGAATCAAAACGGAAGACAGGGAGCCAATGAGGATTTTATTAAAGATGCTACAAATATCCTTTTATATAGTCATGGATTCATATTTGGTTATGCAAAACTATCGATTCCGGAATGACTCATATCCCAAAAACCTGGAAACTGAGGCTGGCACGCTGTTCCATGGTCTGTAAAACACACCCTTTTGTCTCTGAAGGGACCTCAAAAAAAAAAAAAAATAGGGGAAAAGTACCTTATTATGGCAAAAACTCTCCCATGAATCAACATTATCAGAGAAGATTTTAAGTACAAGGCCATAGTGCTCTATACATTTTCTTACACGAATGGCAAAACTGTTAGAAATCTCCAATGGAATTATTCTCAGGAGACTTCAACCAGGGTGAGAGTGTTTTAAAGTAATTTTCCAGGGATGAATCTTCACACACACACACACACACACACACACACACGTCAGGAAGCAAAAAGAGAATTTGTTCAGACTCCCAACTTAAATGTTCCACATCGTGATTGCAGTGCTTGTTACACAGGTGGATATATTTGGCAAAATTCATCAAAACTATACACGGAAAATAAGTCCATCTATTGCATACCAATTATACCTCAGTAAGCTTGAGTCAAAAAGTAAAACCCAAACCCCAAATTTTCAGTTTTATATTCCTTAATATTTCTATGTCTGTTTCCAACTTCTGACATTTTTATTACCAAGGATTTTATGAATATGATCAGAATAAGCACAGCTATTGTCAGAAGTTTCTTGTATTGGGACTAAAGTTTAGCCAGGAAATTAACTTTTACTCTAAAATCATGTTCTTTTAAGCTAAATCAAATACACATCTCTGAATATAAACTTGTGCAACACAGAGCTGGCTTGTACAACTAGAAAACTCAAATAAACCCCAGAAATCAAAATTTCCGGTGGCAGACCTTGGCAGATGTCCAGGTAATCAGGAGTCTATTGTATTTTTTGATGAACTGAAAAAAAATCCAGTTTTAATTAAGCCTGTCAAACAAATATTAACATCCAATATTTTGAAGCAAATATGAGGTCCAAGTATTTCTTTTCTGTGACATTTTTCTGGTCCCTTTTGATAACCAAGGCAATCTTTCATTCTTTGAACTGCTTCCCTAGAAAAATTGTTGGCATGGCCAAAATTGTCTGGCTGTGTTGGGAGTTAGACACATTCCTGAAGTGGCCTGGGGAAACTATTTTGGGCAGCCTCGGATTACTGGTCCAGTGCAGGGCGTGCTGAGTATAAAAACAGCCCACTCAGACCTTTAGGGGGCTCACACCCAGCCCAGGTGCCCACTGCTGTCCTCACGAGTCTACAAGAAGAGGGGCCTGGCAGCCTCTGTTTGATCCAGGATGGGGCAGATGAGGGCAGTATGATGAGGCTGTGCTTCCTCTCACTTCCCTAAGACACCTCCCTTCCCTATGCAGTGCCCTTGACCACCCCTCCAAAGTCAGAAACACACACGTTCTGAACAAAGCCCAACTTCTTTCCTTTGTTCTTTATGTTCTAATTCTCCCTCATGCCCTGAGAATCACCAGCACCTTTGGCTGGTGAGAAGTTCACATTCCCAACTTGGACTTGCTTTTGGACACTCCTTAGCAAACTCCCAGTCTGGACTCTGCAGGGCCCCTGGCTCCGCCAACATGTGGAGTTCAGACTCCCTTGATGGGGAGGAAGGGGTGTCATTCCTGACAAAACAAAGCAAAGAAAACCCCCAAAAGTAGTGAAGCAAAGGAAAGCTTGGCCTTAAACGAGATGTCTATGCACTCACTGAAAAGTATGAGTTTAGCAAATACTGTTGTTATTATCCTGAGGGTGAGTGATGCTGACCCTGACTTAGAGAACACAGGTAAAGTAGACCCACTTCCCTCACAGGTCAGCCCCAGCTGCTGTTTGAGGGCACTCATTGCCCAGATCCTCCCGGTGTTTTTCCATATTAATGGCATTCGGAGATTCAATTACAAATTCATTTCAATTGGTGGCTTTTGTCTGTCTTCTTTTCTAAGTGGTCATAGTTTGCCAAGTTAACTCCATGCACGTACTGTCTGGGATTCATTACAGTCCCCCTTCAATACTCTTTGTTCACTTAGAAATGAGCCTGTTGTCAATCTCCACTTATCAATCTGTGAATTATTCAGGGATTCTAAATCCAGGATAGGATATGAGAAAAGGACAGACTTCCCAGGTATGAACAACAGTAGCAGACACTCCGACTGAAACAGTATGAGTCCCTCTGGTGCGCCCTTGTGCTGTGAATCCACATCGAACTATCTGGAGTCCTATACTTTTCCTCCAGAAAAATGTTATGTACTTTGGAAACAAAGCGATATACTGTACAATTAGTGGGGAACAGAATCCCCCAAAGACCTGTTGTTTGTCACTAAAAAGAGCCACGCCGTGTGCCACGCCAGTCATGGGTGTGACCGTCCATTTTTGTCGCTACAGGAGCTTAGATCTCTGAGACGGCGATGGCATTGGCTCAGCCACTGATGACCCACGTGAGAAGTTACTTAACAAAACTAAGTTTTAGTTTCCTCATCTTTAAATTGGAAATATTAATACCTACCACTCTTACTTCATTTTGAAAGGGAACTTATGTGCATATATATATAGTTACATGCACACTTGAGTATAAAGTTATTTGCATTTTATTAATAATCAGAGCTTTTACATTTAAAATTTTTTTCCTGTTTAAAACACACATCAATTTTCTTCAAAGTACACTTTTTTCCACTTTATTTGGCACATGACCTTTCCACTCATTCTTATAAATTCAGCCAAAAAGGGCCGGAATTAAAAAAATTATACTATATAAAAATTTGTCATATGCACTCAGAGTGACCAGGCTTTCTTCAACCCCTGAGAATTTCATCAAGAAAATGAGTAATGTGGACAGAAAGCTCTGTCCGGATGGTCATGCTGCCAGTGTGAGGCTCCTGACTGCTTGGTGCCTCTCGACTGAACTCCAGCTTAACCAAGATCCTAGAGCTGACCAAACAATAGAGCCCCTCTAAGAAAGTGCCAGTGCGTGTTGACTACTAAGCAAAACATGTTCTTTATTATATTAACTTTTCTGACTTTTATCAGCATTCCTTCCTATTTGCCAAACCATAGTGAATGGAAAACAGAGCTTTAAAAGTATGGTCATTTATAAATGAAGTGTCCTATAAGCCACCACCTTACTCTCTGTCCCCTCTGCCATCCTTCCCTGTCCCCAACTCCCCTCGCCGGGTGGCAGTACTTGTCTCTTGCCTGACTCCTCACTTTCTGTGTCCTCTCCAATCTGTCTTGCTCAGCAACAGCAGATTGACCTTACACACATCTGATTAAAAATCCCATACTCATAAATCTTATGTTATAGGTGTTTAAACCACAATTTAGTTGGGGAAAGGTCTTCAGAGATGTTCCGATGCTTACCAAATCAAGGAGAAACGGGTTTGGGCCCTGAGGCCCTGTGTCCACCCTAGGTCAGAGCCCCAGCTTCAGCCAGCACCACTCCGTGGCACTTCACAGGCCCCACACAGGCCCCACTGGTGTCCTTGTTGTGGGATATGCCTGCCCCTGTCTCTCCCTTCTCCTTCCCTTTTCACCCTGGTGCAAGGATCATTTCCCTTGCCACTTCCTGTGGGCTTCCCTTGGTGCTCTTTGCCCCAGTCTACATCTATAGCCCTCCCCACTGAACGTGCATCCCCGCCTGCATCTTGTTTTGCCTTGGCTAATGCTTGTTCTTGACAATGAGATCCCTGCAGCAGATTGTGGTCTATCAGTTTATCTCATAGGAACTTTTATCTACAAAGTATTAGTAAATCTTTCTGATTTCAACTAAACATTCCTATGCACATGTAGGAAGTGTGAATAAGTGTATTCATATGGAATCAAAATGATTATCGTTAGTATATGGATGTCCAGATATAAAAAAAATTTCAAAACAAGTGTTCAGACAAGCAGAAAATTGTATAAATAGGAAAAACACATCTCATTCACTCAGGACCTATGGAGCCCAGGTTCTAGACGCTCCACCGTGTGATGAGGCAAGAGGAAGTTTCCCATCTAGTAGGGGAGAAAAACCTGTGGTCACATAAGTGACAAGCCCTGTTCCTCCTGACTATGCTGGTGGGGCGAGCAGAGGTGGGCCCGACTCAGCCTGCAGGTAGTTCAAGGTGGATGCGCCACTGGGTGAATGGACATACTGACCCGGAGGCCAGGAGGACAGACAGGGGTCAGAGCATGGAGGGGCTTATTGGTCATTTTGAGGAGCACATTCTCTCCATTAGAGAGACAGCCAGTGAAGGGGAATGAGAGGATTCAATCCGAGTTTTAGGAACATTCCCCAGAGAGCAAGATGGAGAATGAAAGGCAGGAAGGAAGCAAGGTGGCAGGCAGCCGCGAGAACTCAGGCATGAAAGAGGCAGGCTTAAGTGAAAATGGGAGAGAGGGGAGTATTGAGATTTTGGAGGCCGAATGCATGACAAGGGACTTCTCTTGGATGACCAGGGATGTCTGGCCTGTCCCCACCCCTGCCAGGAGTCTGGGGGTGCCTCATACACTTACTAGGGTGTCCAGGCTGCACCTTTAGAAACCACAGTTGGGGTTCTACATTTTTAAGTTTCTGGAAGCAGAACTGGCCCCCTTATAATGAGAGTCTGTTAGTCAGCTTTCGGATTCTGCTTTCAAGCACAAGGTCAGGAATGCACTAGAGAAGAGCCATTAAGATCAGAGTAACTGAAGGGTTAAGATACTCAGCTTCGACAGGCCTGTTGCCTCTATCAAATGAGAAGAAAGATATTAATAGCACCTATTTTACAGAGAAGCCGCAAGAATTAAAGAAGTTAATGCATGTAAATTGTTCGGCATGGGGTCCTGTATAAAATAGGTGCTCAAGATGTCAGCTATTATTATTATTATGGTTTCACTTAACGATGAAGGAGGAGGAGAAAAATATGAGGCCTCCTCAGCACTTATAGAATTCTTAATACGGTTACAACAGGAGCAAAACCTCCCTTCTTAAATATAAATAAGAATACTCCTCGATTAAGATGCAGATTTCCATACTAAATTTGAAGAAAATGTTTTGTCTTTTTATAGGAAGATCTGGAAATTCTGATCCCATATCAAGAGTGATTTGTGTGCGACATTCATTTTTTGTGTGTGTGCCATTCATCTATGGATTACTCTCAGAATTCAGAAGTTAAAGGTGCAGGCAGTTACATTGCTAGAGAAAACAAAAATTGCTAGAGAGATGGAATAGTTAAGCAATCCTCTGAAAGATTCCTTTGAGGAAAGTTTTGTCTTTTTTTTCTTTTTGGAAGGACCTTCAGAAAACTTGTTCACTTGGACAGTTTCAATTTACTCAACTCTCAGAGATATGTTTCAGTATCTCACATTGTCTTTTTTGCTGTATGAATTTTAACAGAGTTCCACTATCTAAATTGTCTGCAGAGAAAATGCTCCTCACTGCCCTGGGGTATATAGGAAATCACCTCCATTGTTGGTTTTCTGTTAAGTTTAGGAAACTCAGGTGCACACACAACTTTAGAGCTGTCATTACTTTAAAGATTTGGAGTTTGCTTCTTAATTGAGGACTTTTCTCCAGATGTGAAAAATACAATAAAATTTCTTAGTGAAAGGAATCTTTAGCAATGGCAATCTGTGTTTCAGTTAGGTTCTAGGAGAGTCCTTAGGACTCCTTCAAAGCAGGGGCAAACCATGGGCTGGCAGGACTGAGGGTGGAGACCTACATTTAATGTAAAGCACAAGGATGAGCTAGACTACAATGAGTGAAAACAACACAAGTGACAACTCCCAGCCTGCTCTGAAA
This sequence comes from Lyroderma lyra, assembly GCA_004026885.1. Lineage (NCBI taxonomy): Eukaryota > Metazoa > Chordata > Mammalia > Chiroptera > Megadermatidae > Lyroderma > Lyroderma lyra. The sequence continues at coordinate 154,854 of PVJL010002307.1, forward strand.
TAAACACATGGATCCCAGGCCCCATCTAGGCCAAGGTCACCTTCTCCAACTCAAATTAAACATCCTGGGCCTGCAAACTCTCTCTGCAGTATAGAGAAAAGGTGGGGGCAAGAAGAGGATGGGGAGAAGGAGAAGTAGAAGGAACTTGGAGGCCACCAAATGTTTGGGAGGTTAAGAGAATGAGCCCAAGACAGTAGAAGAAACTGTCCCTCCAAACCAACAGTTTAGAGAACAGCCCCCACCGCGCCCTCGCAGAAAGGGTGCCAACCTTGAGATGGGAAGTGGAGAGCCCAGCAGAACAGGGGGCGTATCAACAAACCCGTTCTGTTGGATCAACTTCTTTGTAAGATTTCTCAACTTGGAAGAAATAAACACTAAAGATTTTGCATGAAACGACTTAGTTGAGCGGGAGCCCCAGATTTACCAAAGAAGGGACCCCAGAGAACATCAGAATGAGCCCTTTCTTGGTTCCAATATTTGTGTGTGGGGAGGGGGGAATACATGTGTATTAGTTTGTAAAGAGCTTAATATTTTATTAAATCCAGATGAGCAAAACGATGCACTGTTGATTTCATTTTCTGTAACAGGCTTCATTTTGTTCTGAGGCACTCCTGTGTTCTTGGCTGGGTTGGGAAGAGATTTAAGTTTCTGCTTAAAGTTAAAGATCTCATTTTAAAGGTGTTTCTTTTAGGCTAACTCAGTTTCTCTGGGGCAAATGCCTAATCTCTTTCCTCCCTGCCCCCTTTCCGGGAGGCACAGACTGGGACCACACAGTCTTCGGAATCAGTCCTAGTTTCCGTGGGCTCTGTAACAAAGTGCCACAAACTAAGTGGTTTAAAACAACAGAAATGTATTCTTGCAGGGTTCTGGAGGTCAGAAATCTGAAATCAAGGTGGAGGAGCATTGGCTCCTTCTCGGGAACTCGGAGAATCTGCTCTCTCTGGCTTCTGGTAGTTGCTGATCGTCCTTGCTGCTCCTTATCTCGTGGCAGCATTCATCTTCAGTCTCTGCCTTCATCTCCACATGGCCACGTTCCTGTGTGTGTGTCTATGTCACTCCTCCTCTTCTCATAAGGACACCAGTCATTGGATGAGGGCCCACCTCATCTTAAATCGATTATATCTGCAATGACACTATTCCCAAATAAGGTCACATACACAGGTCCCAGGGATTGGGATTTCAACATATCTTCTTAGGGGACACAACTCAACCCACAACAGGGTCCTTACAGGTGTTTGCTGTGGTGGCTGGTCAGTCTGATTGCTACATTGGGGGAATGTTGTGCTGTGGATTACGAAAGGTCCTTGTCCCCCCTTTCCCTCCAGCCTAAAAGTGCCCAATCCCAGGCCTCTATCAGCCCACCCGTCCTTCCAGCATCCGGACAGTATGCAAGCTGCAGGGCTGCAGTGCTGCCTCCCCCTCCAGCAGACAAGTGAGGCTGTTTCACCGGGAGGACCCCGAGTGCTCACATCCCAAAGCAAAGCAAAGTTGCTAACAGGAAGCTTAAAGTCAACCAGTCTACACCTGGGCAAGTAGGATCTGCCCTCACTCCAGCCCCTAGTTTGAGCCTTTAAGAAAAAGCCAGGATATACATGCAGGTGTTTGCTCCAGGCCTTTGTAGTTTCTATTCCTTCTGTCTCTAATGTCTTTTCCAAGATACAGTGGTACCTCAGTACTCGTCGTTAATTGGTTCCGGGAAGCACAATGAGTACCAAAAATGACGAGTACCAAATAAATATTTCCCATAAGGAATAATGTAAATAAATATAATGTGTTCTCAAACCAAAAATACACAAAATGACCACAAGATAAGATAAGCCACAAAGGGATGTGCAGAGGGCAAGAGCTATCACAAGACTAATGCGTGACCCCTTGTTTTAGCTGGAAAGGGTAGCGAGTCACAAGGCAATAGACACCTACAAGTTCCAGCTTGCGTGTCCAGTACCAAACAAACAATGAGGACCAGGACAACATTTTCGTGTCAAAATGTGTCGAGTACCAAATTCAACAAGTTTCGAAGCAGTTGAGTACCAAGGTATGACTATAAGTGAAGTACATGGCACCCCCTTAAGTTGACTCAGGACTGTAATCTCAGCAGCAACCTTCCCTGATCATCCTATCTAAAACAGTATCTCCTCTCTCACTCCATCTCTTTCCCTGCTTTAATTTTCTTAGTGAAATATCATTTCAGAGCAGCAGGCTCTCCACAAGGAAAGGAATGATGTTTCACTTATGGCTTAAGTTTTTTTTTTTGAGCTCACGCTAAAGAATTAGTCTTTTCATCCTTCACTGATTCATTCAGTCATTAATTCACACAACAAATAATATTACTGCCCAGCATATTGTCAGAAGATGCAATATTATATGAGATGAAATTATAGTCCGTGAAAGGTAGGAACTCTTTTTCAGTATTGAATTCCCCACCATGCAACAGTAACTCAGTAAATTCTTGTAGGACTGAGTGGATGAAGATTCCATGAGAAAGCTGATTTGCATAAGACTTTCATCTCAATCTTGCTATAAATTTAAAGAGCACAGTTTTTTTACTGGAATCTTACCCAAAACCCAATGTAAAAGAAGTTTTACAAATGATAGATATTTCCATGGCTAAAGAAATGTCATCTTTTAAAGAAGATGACTCTTTTACTTTTAAAATGGTTCACAAATTTTAAAACACTGGTGGAGATAAAGATGCATTTCAGGAGGGATTTGTGATTTCTAGCTACTTGCAGAAAAGCAGCCCAATTACAGAATACAGTATCATGGCTTTTACTCCACCACTGTAAGACAGAGGCAAATGGCCAAAAGGAAAAGTGGCTTCAAACCCTTATTTAAAGGGCACATCCAGGGCCCCTTTACAGCCTTCTCCATAGCTTGGTAGAACAGCGTTCCCAGTGAAGCCCCAAGCCATCCAGAAAAGCCACCAAATGTGTTCTGCAGGGGCCGACATACCCACTAGGCCCAGTAGCCACAGTTCCTACAGCCCCAATACTTGTAGGAACCCACGAAAATGTTTTAATTTTTTTTTAATCAGAAGAAAATCAGTGAACTTTTAGGTGGAAGAAAATGTTTTAATATATTAACACATTCATATTTATACCAACATAGTCTTAAATACCTTGTTTTGTTTTTTTGTTTTGTTTTGTTTATGTGTTTGTTTATGGAGGAAAGGGTCCTTGAAGGCAAAAGTTCTTGGGCCTGTGAAAGTCTAACAAGGCCCTGCTGTTGGGTCTCCTGTGCTTAACAAAGCCCTCCAGACATTCATTAGAAACTCCAAAATGTGCTCACACCAAATGAGGTGAAGCTACCTTTAGACTGAAAAACATCTTTTCCAGGCAGATTCATTTTCCCCAGGTGTCTAGGGTTCACAATAACATATTTTTAAAAAGAGATTAATGCAATTGGCCCATAAAATATTTTAAGCTTCGATACTCTGAAACAAAGCCCACAGCGTGACACCTAGAAAAATATGATTTCAGTGCAAGAAAATGCATTTTCAAGGTGCTGCAGCACTGTAATTTGCACCTTCTGAAGTGGAGATAGAAGTGCCATTGACATGTGCAGGCAGCTAGAAGAGTAGAGATAATAATAGGGCTAGAGACTGTGCCCAGCTGGGAAAATGAGCATGGCAACCAGCACAGTTAGAGCTGAAGATGAAGGTCTCCAAGCAAATGTTGGAGATACTTCATTTGTCCTTCGTTAAAAGGAACGTGAAAATCAACAGCCCTCTAATCCACCTGAGTCATACCAGTCACTTGCCTTAGAGACAGATGCAGGTACAGTGCTGGAGTTGCTTTGCTCTTCCTTTTCTTCTCTACTTCGAATAGTTGACCCTAATGCCATCAGGAATGGTTAGCAATTGACAAGGGGATAGATATTCAGTTAAAGTAGATTTTCTGAAAGTCGGGGTAGTAAACTTATCTGTAGTTTCTCCAACTCCGTCGTGTGACATAGTTTCAGGCACTGTGGCTGTACACACCCCGGTCTATCTTTGCTGCCCTGTTGAGAATGCTCTGTCCTGAACTGAACAGCTCTCTGGGCTCATTCTGACCACAGTCAGAATCTTAGATGAGAATCTAAACTCCATCCTTTCCTTGACTCACCACATCCCACTCTTAACTCCTAAATCACCTGTAATTGAAATACCCTAGTGCTATTTGGACTGGAGTTGGGAGAGACAGGAAGGAGGGTGAATGCTGTTATCAGGTGTGTCCTATACAACTTCATATAGAAGGTGATTGGGGAGGTGGGAGGAGGTGGGTGGTATTTTCAGTTACAGAAATTAGGTATTTGTTTCTGCTAAACTTATCTTGTTAGATCCAGGCTATCACTTCAGCCTCTCAATGTCCCTTTGACTCATGATCCTGTCATCTCGTGTATAACTACCCCGTTCTGCTAAATGTCATATGACTCATTGGTCAATGTGCCATTGATGTCCTTATTCAAATTAATAAAATAATAAAATGTCAGCCTGGAATATTCTCCCCGGAAGCCAATTTTCACCCTTTGATCATGTTTCACCCGCAGTTCATTTCATTAAAACTCTACCTTTAAAATACTATTCTTTCTATTATGAGCCCATACATGTCTGTCTTGACCACAAAAGTTTCATGAGACTTAATAAAATGCTTTACTGAAATGTAGACAGCTTCTGTCAGTATTCCCCCAACCTAGTAGGCTATTACTCAAATCAGAAAATAATAAGTTGGTTTTGGAGGTACAGCAGAGAAAAAGGTGTCTGAGGGAGAAAGCCACTCATATACCTACAGGACTACCAGTGTACACTGGGACTCCATTCCTTTGTAGCATCCAGGTGGGTAATAGTTGCAGTGTTCAGATTAATGTAATCATCTGCCCCAGTTGCAGGTTCAGCCTCAAAGCATTTAAGCTTTGTCTTCTGAACATCATTTCATATGTCAGGGTCCCAAGGTTTGAATTCTTTCTTACGTTAATTACATAACATGGAGAGCAAAGCGAGGGCCGCTGCCTGCACACTTTCTAGCAGCAGTCCCCTCCTCTTTCTGTGTGCTTGACACATCTGTCGCCCTGGGAAAACCATTGCGTTCAACCCCCACCTCCACGTTCATTTCCTAACGCTTTCATGTGCACACTGTCACGCAATGTTAGTGCTCAAAGCATTTTTTTCTCTTGGGTATGACAGCTTCAGAGGCCTCCCGGGACAGAAACAGCAGTACAAGTGAGAACAAAGGAAGGAAACCACATTTTAATTTACTGACTCGTTCAATTTGACATTATCTAGAAATGCAAAGTTTTGTTAATGTACTTTTCCTAGCCTGTGCTTCATAATACTGCTGGTAATGTGCATGAGGTCAGCACCCTTCTCTCCTCCTGGCCCCATTACCCCAAATTCCCCAGCTGCCCAGGGAGCTAGCTTTGAATGACTCTGGGCTGGTCTTGGCTGGAATACTCTTCAGTGGTTTAAGGAGGAATTAAGGAAAAAACCTAAAAGCTTAAACTCCCTCTCCATGCGTTGGCTACAGTTTAATAAGGCTTTCCAAAGCCTTAAAAAAAATAGTTTAGCAGAAGCAGGGCATACAGAGAAAGAGATTCTCTTTCTGTACTACATTTCAGTTTGATCATTTTATACCAGGATTTTGGTAATTTTCTACTTCCGCTGCTTCAAATTAAAATGCAAAAGTTGAACAAAACCCAGTGAATGAGAAGCAGGCCCATTCATTTCAAGTTCATGGTAAGCTCAGACCACATATTAGTCCAATTGCAAGTCTCTAGGACCTGTAGCTTATCTTTACTCAGACTTTGAGAGGTAAACTCAGACCTGCATTTCTAACAAAGTAAATCACAGGGCCCAGCTCTGCAGTTTGACTGACAGTTCGGTCCATTTTTCTGCAAGGTCTTGTTATTTTCAGCACAGCCTGATATTCTTAGCCCTGAATAAATCATACCATGTAGCAGGGCACCTGAGGCTACAGAAAAGGGCCACCAGGCTTTCTGTCTTATGTCTGACACCTTCAAACATTTAGGATAAAACAGAGAAGGTATCTTTCAGATATGTGTTTCTGTGTGATGCCAAATGTGTTTTGGAGGCATCTGAGGGCTCATGTCTTTCCTTTTGTTTTGTAATCACAACTGTATTACATTAAGCAGCAACCAGAATAAGTTAGCAGTTTTCACACTAGATTTTAGGAATGGGAATGACAATTTCAACCTATGTACATGCTGCTCATGGACTGTAATAAGTTTCTACAAATAAAAATGTAATACTTTGTCTTTTTATAAAATAGTATAGTAGGGTAGTTTCTTTATATTAAGACTTTTTGTCATTGTTGTTGTTTCTGAAAAAAATCCAATTTTGTTTTATCAATCCTTAGAAAAAGATTTACAGGCAATGATAGAGGAAAAGAAGATTCTGTTTCTCCCAGAAGATTGCCTCTTTGTAATTAAGTTACATATGTCACAGGTCAAGAACTATTTAAATGACACCTGCATATTTTACAATAAAATTTCATCAGTGTCTTTTTTTCAGGGCTTAATAAAGTGTCATAATACATAATTTATACATCAATTATGGATATGGATTTAATTCTAGTTATGCTTCTTTTGAAAGGAGCTGGTCAGGAAGACGTCACTGATAAAAAAATTTAGCCTGTAAGAGTAGGGAGCTGGCATTGAATCTAGATTCCAACATTTTGGTGCCTTGCCTAAAACATGTATCGTATGATCATGTCAGAATTGAGGAATGAGGTTTATTTGGTTTCATTTTGCTTTTGTAGGTTAATGCTCAGCTTTTTGTTGCTGTTGCATTTTGAAGGGGTTTTTTGTTTCTTTTAAGTCATGGTTATTTTCCATTTATTTATTCTGAGTATAATAAATTCTAGGACCCACTCAGGCTCCTCCATACAACTATGTGAAATGGGAAAGTTGTAGCCAACCTAATTACCCACATCAGCTCATTTCTCAAGTGAGACTCAGACGCTCAGCCCTAACCCTGAGAATTGCAGTTTAGAGTAGCTGTCAGCCCAGCAGCACCCTGTCCATGTTTTTAAGTATACAGCAGGTGACCACCCACCAGTCTCATTTTATCTGATTTTATAAGAATTATTTAAAGATTCACCCGAGCAGTGATTTCAAACCCACTTCCTACTTATTCCATTAGGTCCAGCATAACCACTGCTCTATGTCTGAGGCCTGTTGAAGGTTCATTTAGCAAAGGATAGTCAGTGTTAATGGATGAGTATCACTTTAAGAGCACCACAACAAGATTTTCAAAGATGAATGCATTTTTGGTGGGATACACAGATTTTCAGGTTATAGTACTTCTGGAAATAAACAATAATGATCTATTGGATATAAATTTGGTATTCCCCCTTTGCCTTTGGAGGCCCCATTTCACACCATTTTACTCCACAAGGCTGACAAACTTTGGCCCACAGTGAATTTTGCTGCACTTACGTTTCCACAGTGCTCAGTCCCCTCCTACACAATCAAACTCTGAATGACAGGCTGTGTAATAAACCTACAGTCTCAGTTGTAGTCATACATGCAGTCACTGGCTGATTACTTGTGCAGGGGTTATTGTCGACATTTCGAAGAGCACAAGGATAAGTAGCATTCCTCTGTTAGGAAACTGTAAATCTGGTACAGGCACAGATTCAGGCTTCTGGCCCATATGGAGAGCCAGGTAGCAGGAGCAGAATCTGGGAGGAAGCCATTTGGAGGTCTTGTTGAAGGACTGAGGACCCCTGATGTTCTAAAGTGATGGATAATCGCAAGTGTGAAGAGAGGAGAGTAATTCTTTGTGAATGAAACAGAAGTGCTTGAGCTTAAAAATCTAGGGTTTCAGAGGAGCACCAAGTGCTTCCACAAAACTGTCCCCCAAAGAAGAGTAATTTGAGGACCAACTATACAATATTCACCATTTCTGGTCACATTTTTGCCATGTCCCATTATATCATTACCATTTCTGGTCACCTCCTTCACTTATTTACTTCATATCTTTCTTTAAATGGACTCTCTATTTTTACTTAAATAAACTAATGTTAAAAAGAAAACATTTATGTCAAGAGGAAATTTTGAATTGCAACCATAAAATGAAATAGCAGTGTTGCTTGCTGTAACGATAAAGTAGTGATAAAAAAAAAAAAAAACATACTATGGAAACATTATGAAATTTAATACCGTTGCCTGTTGAGGCATCTGGGCCTGAGGCCTGTTCTCCCTTTGTTGAAAGGGGGAAAGAGCAAGCATTGGTGTAGTGGAAAAGACAGTCCAGCCCCAACTGAGCCTGTGAAAGAGAATGGAGAAGAAAGTGGCTTCCGCACTCTGCGACTGCGTGTTTGTTAGCATCCAGTCTGTGAATTACCGAAAACCACCCCAGGGCCGCCAGCGGGACAGACTCTTCCCAAGAGTTAAGGGAAGCAATAGAGGAGGGACAATGCTTTGGGACCAGTTGTGCCAGCAGTGTCTGCTGAGCAAAGCTGAGCCCTGCTGGGTTGGGAACAGGGCCCGCCAACTCATACTGACCCTACAAAATCTTTGAAAAAATGTGACTTCCCCAGTCCCTACCACAGGGAGGAGCATACAATAGCTCCTTATCAAAAGGTCTTCAATCATTGACATTCTAAGTCTCGCTGGCATTCTAAGATCATTTGGCTCTTTTTCACAAAAAGTAACAAATTAAATTTACAGTGATATTCATATTTTATAATATCACATGCCCCCCAAAAAAATGTTGATTAAAAACTCTAAACAGTGTAAAACATAACAAAAATCAGCTGATGTATAGATACCATGGGATACACCAGAAGAATGCATAGCTGAACTTAAATGATCTCAAAGGAAAATGAGAAATCTCTTGAGGAGCAGGCATTGAACCATTTCCCTGGTTCCAGACGAGGTGTTTGTGCACGTCCATGGACGTCTAGCACAAGCCTGTCATCAGTGGAGCTGGCTTTATTCTCCCTGTGTTTCTCAGGTGCCCTTTCTCTTTTCATTCTCCTAGCACTCCTGCCTGTCACTTACTCGGCAGCTGAATAAGAGCAAGCTGGGAAAGCATGCTAATGCATTGCAAATGTAATTGCTGTGTTCTCCTTAAAAGTATTGTCAGGAGCATTTCATTTCAAGGTTTTACCAGGAATCGTGTCAGTATTTTAAGTGGGCTATTTTCTATAACCCATATCACTATGAATATGACATGAAAGTACTAATTACAGCTTGAGGATTTAATTTCAGAAGCAATTGTATTACATTTCTAAAATTTGCATTCTTTAGAGCAAGTTTCCCCCAAATGACGGCTTGTCCAAGACATCTCCACGCAGAAAGTAGTTTCTTACAGTAAATCATATTTTAATATTTCATTTCAGTATGAGACCAGCCTAATCAATATTAGATTAGCATAATTAACTTGTAATAAGCTCAAATGCACTAAAGTGATAGCTTTACTATCATTTGTTAGATGTTCTTAAGAAGTATGGATTTTTGTTCTAGACAAGCATTCACAGAACTTGGTGTTGCTTTAAAAGGTGCTGGCAAAGCCTTGACATCAGTTCACAGTGTTTCTGAACCCCACATTGTTGGCTCAGTCAGCAATGAAACATGGTCTTAAAGCAGTCTCTAGTAGCCTCACTATTTATTTAAGCTTCATTGTGCCTTCTTTATGGAGTCCCTGACTACAAATCCAATGAACATGAAAACAACATAATATCGTCCATTTTCCAGAGAGAAATTGAAAATAATAGAAAATGTTTGACCTGTTTTTTACATGAAACATAAATGTTTATTCACTGGCAAAGCCTTAACTTCTCTAAGCCTCAGTTTCCTTTTCCATCAGGTGAGGATGGTCCTCTCTAGCTCAGAGGGTCATTAGGACTCTTAATGAAATAATGCACAAAAAGTACTAACTACAGTACCTCACATGTGTACCAACTTTGATTTATAAGAAGTTCTTAATATTCTCTTATCACATGGTTGAGAGTTAGAGCTGTCAGGACCAGAAGACAAGAGCATTGATTGTAATCTTGCACTACCACCACCCTGTCCCCACCAAGGGAATGGGTCTGAGACCACAGTCTTTAGAGACACATCAACCAGTTTTGGAACAATACCAGATTTGGGAATATTGGTTCTGCTCCCCTGGGCATCAGGACCCTGGTTTTAGTGACCTAGTTACCTTTCAGGAAAGGAATAAGAACTGAAACACTGGGGATCTTTCCCAATAGAGAGAAATGCAGAAAGGGGCCGAAGAAGAGAATGAGCGGAGTGAAAGCACTCCTAAGAGAACAGACAAGTGTGACCCTCATTTCCATCAGTCCCTACAGCACCCACAGCCTAGACCTGGGATCCCATTACTCTGGTCCTTGACCCACCATCAGAACCCCTTTCCTGGCTCCCCTCTGACCACCTGCCTTTTGTCTGTCATCCCTCTCCAGGGGTCATCTCAGGGGAGAACAACTCTTTAAGAAGTGAGGACTCCATGTTACATTGGGAACCCTTAAATACACACAGCTTTGAAGCTGTTCATTTTGTGCTGGTGTGATTGGGAAGCCTGCCCTACTTAAAGTTTAGAGATCTGTGTTAGGGACTACCTGACATAAAGCAGGCATCAGAAGTTCCCTACCCAAATCTCTAGCAGAGGAAACTAAACCAAAATGGATTCATTGTAGATTATACAGTGGCTTAGCAAAGGGCAAGAGAATGCTGGTGAAGAACAAAAGAAGTATGTATCATATCCATGGCATAACCCTGACCAGGCAAAAAGAGGAGTCCCTTCTTAGACTAGGGAGTTTGCAGGGCCCTGAGGGATAATGAGGTAGCTCAAAGCAATTGCTAAACTGCCACTAGAATTACCTTTCTAATATAGCTCCCATCACAGTCCACTGCAGCTGAAACATCTTTGAGTTTCACACTGAAATACAAGCACCTTAATGTGGCATTCAAGGCCCTTCAAGGCCTGAGCTCTGACCGCATCAGACCCCCACAGGTCCCCAAACATAAACCTCATAACATACTCAACTTGGAGTTCTCCATCCTTTCCCCCTCAAAACCTCATTCTACAACATGTAACAAGCTGTGAGAATGTGGAAAAATTGGTGGGAATGTGAAATGGTATAGCCACTATGAAAAAGAGTATGGAGGGTCCTCCAAAAATTAAGAATAGGACTTCCATAGTTACAAAATAGTCACAGGGATGTAAAGTACAGCATAGGGAATGTAGTCAATGATATCTTAATAACTGTGTATGATATCAGGTGGGTACTAGACTTAATGAGGGTTTCACTTTGAAAATTATATAAATGTCTAACTATGCTGTACAACTGAAACTAATATAATATTGAATGTTAACTATAACTGAATGAATAAATAAATAACTGCCATGTGACCCAGCAATTCCATTTCTGAATATATGCCCAAAAGAATTGAAATCAAGCAGTATTATTTACAATAGCAAAAACATGGGAATGATCTAAAAGTCTCTCTACAGATTAATGGATGAAGAAAATGTAGTATACCCATGCAATAAAATATATTCAGCCTTAAAAAAGAAGGAAATCCTGCTATTTGCTACAATGTGGATGAACTTGGAGGACAACATGCTAAGTGAAATAAGCCAGACACCAAACAGCAAATACTACGTGACACCACTTATATCAGGAATCTAAAATGGTCAAATTCATAGAAACAGATAGAGTGGTGCTTATAGGGACTCAGGGGAGAGGAATCAGGAGTTGTTATTCAAAGGGTACATACTTCTCCATTCTGCAAGAATAAGTCTTAGATCTCCACTCAGAGTGCCTAGAGTCGACAATACCATATCACTGACTTAAAAATTTGTTAAGAGGGTTAAAAAAAAAAAGCAGTTATCTCTCCTGAAATGCTCTCCAGAACCCCATGCAAACTTGCATCACTCATTTACCATCGACTTGGATAATTTTACCAAATATATGGTCTCTTTCTCAGCTCAAAAAATCATAGTGGTTAGGAAGCTCTGAGATCAGTCTACGTGGCCTCAGTAACCAAGGAGTCTTAAGGAAAAGACTCAGTTCTCTCATACATTACACAGAGATAATGCTACTTCCTTCTCCATAGGGAATTAAATATCTAATTTGTATAAAACATCTAGCACATTTTAAGGGTTCAATAAATGGTAACTCTTGTTATTTCAAAGTTTGTGTTCAGTTGTGTTGGTTGGTTGTATGTCTGTTTTCCTCAGCTAGGTTGTGAGCTGCTTAGGGTAAATCCTTATACATGTCTCTATTTTCCTGCTACTGCTACTAGGTATTCAATACTTGTGATGAGTTGAATTGGGTTGGGTTGAATTGAATTGAATTGAATTGAACTGAAGTTCCACCAGATGGCAGTAGCTACTAGCCTTGGAATTCCTTTTTCTGGAGCTCCACACCAGGGCTGGACAGGCTAAAAAGAACTCTCCATCTATTGGCAAGAAGCAGCACATGGATCTGAGATTGTTCCCAGTTTCCTACTACCAAATTGCCATTTATCCTAGTACCTCATTCACAGGTAAAACCAGATAGGAATTAGGGAAAGCAAGAAGCTGAGGTCTTCCTTCCTGCTCTGGGAGCAGTCACCTTGAGTCTCCTTGGTCTGAAGATGTTTCAAGGAAAGGCAGATTTCCAAAGGGAGGAGATGGAAACTACATATCTGAACTGTTTGCATGGAAGGCACAGTGATGGACCTAGTATGAGGAATTCTGATATTAGACCAGGAGAGAAAGTATGAATCCTTGAGTAGCCTGCAATCATTGAGGAGAAGGCAAGGGAGACAGAGAGGAACAAACCAGAGTCTCTTCCTGATCATCAAAGAAACCCGTAGGATACACCCTGACTAGGGGTATTTGTACACAATCACAGGTGCATTCTATCTTCCCATCCTAAGTGGTGCATGCTCTAGCTCAAAGTCACAGACTGAAATTTACTGCAAGAGAAAAATGTGGAGGATCATTCATTAAAATGTCTAAGACCCTATTTGAATTCCCAGAGTTACCATTCTTCATCATCACTGTTGTCACATCTCTTCCATTAATTGAAATTCACATGGAACTAGAACAGGTCAGTCATTGAACTGATTCATTAATGTGATCAATATCAATATATCCACTTCTTGTGCCCGCCTCCAAGGTGTGCTCCCTTTTCTACCAATTTATTCTTTGATTATTGGGTAGTAGATTTTTATACAAGATTGCTTCACCTGTGTTCATTCTCCAATGAGAAAGAGCACCTACTCTGAATTCGACATTTTAAAGAAGTAGACAGCCTTCTGTTTTCCAGTATCTTTGTTTTTCATAGTTCATGTTGGGGGGTAAATATCTCACATTTGTCCTCATATTTAAAAGGTAATCATCATGTTAATATAATCTCCTATCCAGAATCGCTGTGCTCTTCCCCAGAGCACTATTTGCCCAATTCCTGGGTTTGCAGCAGTAAGATCACTGCTTATGTCCATGGTTTTCCAGGATCAGAATCAAGTGGAGGGCTTATACAAGCACAGATTTCAGGGCCCACCCCCCACCCTGGTTTCAAATTACAAGATTTTGGATCTCTAACAAGTTCCCAGTGATGCTGATGCTGTTGATCTAGGACCCACACTTTGAGAACCACTGATCGGGGAGTTCTGAGATCAGGACTCAAACATTCATTTCTGCTGGATAGCTTCTAAAACTTGAGGCAGAGGGTCAAAAGATACTCCCTTTTACGGATTTCACTGATGTGACAATGTGTGGGTGTGCTGATTGAAATGGTATGTTGAAAATGCCTCTTCTCATTCTCACCCGATTAAATGTTAGTTTGGGGAGAGGTTAAGCTTACAGGTGGGGAGGTTGGGGTGGGGGGTTGCAAGGTAAGGGTGGTGATTCTTAAATGCATGTTGGCTTTGTGATTGAGTTGGTAAAATGTCCTGACTTCCAAAATGTCATCACGTACTACCTGGGATTCTTTAAGCCTCAGAATTCCAAAGGGATGGGATTCTGAAGAAGGAAATGCCCAATTACAGGCTATAGGAACTGTTTCTCTTTTCTTCCTTTATTTTTTTTTATATAAAGAATTCTAAATAAGAAAATAAGGAAGAGGTACAATATGAAACCATAATTTATCAGGAGGGCTGAGCAGGAGGCCTTGTTCCGTGCATGTCATTGAATAGTCTGAAAAGAGGAGAAAAATCAATCAGAACCAAGTGAGTGTTCATTTCAATATCATGAGTATCAGGAAGGTAGTTCTAAACATATTTCATTTTAGCAGTTTTATTCTCCTCACCCTAGTAGGTTCTCTAGTAATGCCAAAAGTTCTTTTAAAGTGTAGCCTCCAGCCCTAGGCCTTACCAAGTCATTAACACTTCATCTAAAAGAACATAACATCTTAACCTGAAACCTAGGAGTAGGATTTGGACCCAGCCGTTCAAACATGAATGTATTTTACAGCTGGAAGATAGCGAGTCAGATAAGATTTCTACTTTCCCTTTCTCTTCTTTCTTAGAAACAGGGAAGATTGACCAAGAGATTCACAAGTACAACACCCCAGGATTCACCGGGTGCCTCTCCAGAGTCCAGTTCAACCAGATCGCCCCTCTCAAGGCGGCCTTGCGGCAAACGAACGCCTCTGCTCACGTCCACATCCAGGGCGAGCTGGTGGAGTCCAACTGCGGGGCCTCCCCACTCACCCTCTCACCTATGTCGTCCGCCACCGACCCCTGGCACTTAGACCACCTGGATTCAGGTAAAGTCTAAAGTAATCTCGGCCAGACTGCTTTATTTCTGCAGACCTCTGTTTTCTCATAACAGAAAATTGGTAAAATGGGATTAATAACAGAATTCAGGTAATGTTGTTGGAGACTTGAGAGCAAAGGAACATCCGGGCACAAGAGTTCTTAGCACAGTGCTGAGCACATTTCAAGTTTTACCGCCAAGTAAATTACAGAAGTAATTAAGCTGAAGGTAAAGAACATAGGACTTATTAACTCTTCCTCATTTAAGTGAAATTTTGAGATGGCTAAACTGATGTCTACCATATGACTGATCTGATCAGATCACGCCCTCACTTTTGCCTTTGTGACTCTCACTGACTTGCAGCCCTGTAATCCAAGTTCTAAAATCAGAAGGAAAGATTTGCCTAAAGCGATACAGAGATTCATCTCCCTACACTGTATTTATATGAAAAATCCCATAGCCTTCCAGATTTTTAAGAGGCACGCACAGGCTTGCAAAGCTCGGTGGCATTAGTCCCACTTCTGCAGGTGATAGGATGTGTACTTTGAAAGCTCAGGGGGCTAAAATGAAAGGAGGTAGCTGTTGGCTGCAATGTTAACTGGATGAAAATGCAATGTTCTCCTAACGGGGAGTGGTGGAGAGCCCACACATAGGTCCTAGTCCTCGCTCTACCCAAACGGACCTTGGGCAACCTGGGTCACTTCTGTAAGCCTCTGTTTTTTCATCTGTGAGGTGACGAAGTGGGATGTGATCTCTAAGTGACCTCCAAATCTAACATTTGATGGTTTCCCAACGCAACGTGTGATGTTACTTACACTGAAGATAGGAAGAGGACAGGTGGAAGGCAAGGTGGCGTGAGGCCTAGGTGTCAATACTATCCCTGCCCTCACCAGCAGGTCACACGTGGGCTGGTTTTCTGACCCCAGTCCTCAGTTTCCCTGTGTCTAAAATGGAGATAATAAGACCTGACCTAACCTAACCTAACTCATAGAATTCTACACAAGACAATGTATTTAAAGCACTTAGTGTAGTTATAGATACGTAGCAAGCTTTTAAAAACTTTAGAACTGTGATAATCTAGCAAGGTGGTTATTATATTAGACACAATTGCTATCATGCTTGAGTGTCCAAAAAAGGCCTCCAAGAAGTTAAGCACCCTAACTTCTAACTTGTAAATTGCTTCTGATTGCTTCTAATTTGTTTGATTGCTTTCGTGTGTTCCAGCCCCACACGTGGAATTTAGCTCTCAGGGCAGCTCTCATTGTGAATCCTTGCCAGGATTTGTGCTGCAAAGATTTGTGACACTTTGAAAGAGGCCAAAATTGCCCCGTTGTCTGAGTAGTCATGTCAAGCACTAACCTACCCAGTCCTCTTTGTTCCTCACGCATGGACTTGCATGACATGACGGGGCAGGCTGTGGGCCAAGGGCGCTTCTGAAGAACTCTCTCGTGACTGTTAGGATTTCTCAGCAGGCTGGGTTTCTTCGCAGGCTGGCTGGGAACAAAGAGAAGCATTCCTCCTGCTGAAAGGCGAAAATCAGGAACATATGAGATGAGAAAAGACAGATGCCAGGGCTACAGAGGAACAGATTTCTCTGATAAATTCCTCCCAATGCCAGCGTGGATGGAGATAACGCGGGAAGGCTCAGGTTCTCATGCTTTTCTAGGGACTCGCTGCACAAGGCCATGAGCGTGTGTGGTCTAAGTCGGCTGCCGAGAAAATAGTTTCAAAAACAACCAGATGCTACTTTGGGCCCATACGAGTTCATATTCATTATGTCCTAATTAGCAAATTATTTGCTTTGTGGCCCAGTTGTAGAGGCCAAGCAATTGGGGTTCATTTATTTTTTCAAATCGTGCTTTTTGCCTGGCAATTTCATTCTTTTGATTAATGTAATGAAAATGTATATAGGGAACATTTCTGTTACTATTCAATGTTCAAATTAGAATTCTGCAACCCAGATAGTATAATAGGCCTGAACTATATGATAGATGGTTCATTTGTAAAAAAATTTCCACTTGCACTTGGGCAGAGTTCTTACTGGTGTTAACCAGTTGCTGTATCAATTGAGATTCCAAATTAATTGGAAAAATGCTCATGAAGAAATATGTGTATCTATCTGTCTTATAAATTTCATTAAAAGGACAGAAAACAACCTCTGAACTATGGGCAGAAGGCTTGTTTAGACAACATGATTTTATTTTTTTCCTTTAGGTGAATGGGGACATAAGATAGAAGCGCGGTCAAGGGGCTGGACATGAGGACAGAGAAACACATAGACAGAAAGGACAGTGACTTAATAGAGCCTCCCGTGACTTAGTGGCAGGAAGGAAAAACTTCTTCTCTACCCACTCATGCCCAATAAATAGGAGCCTTCAAATTAAACTGATAAAAGACAGATAAATGAGGAAAACATTCATATGCCCGTGGCACCTTACAAAAGAAGTAGCTCCATAAATGGTTAAAGTTAGAGGCGTTCATGCCTTACTTAGTAGGGAAAAGGAGAGTACAGAAAAGGCCTCTAAGCTAGAACAACTGGTTTTCTAGAAGCACAGAGATAAGAAGGTCTGTGATAGCGCTGGTTCATGCAGGTGAGATGAGAATAAGGCCATAAAACTGCCTGGGAGAGGGGATTTATGGTAGGTGTACTCTTCGTCTCCTTTGTGTGAGAGTAAATCCATGCAGAAGAGGGAATTTATGGCAGCCTCATTTTCCAGAAGCTTCTATTTTTAGTCACAGAAAGGAAGCTCCAAAAAGATTTCTTTCTGCATCTGCGGCATCCCAATGTCCTCAGTTGAAAATGATCTTCGTACCAATTCTGGGGTTCTAAGAGGGTCCCCTCATCAACAATTGCACCCCAGTTTTTGTGAGCCTAAGTTTATCTTTCTGAATTCTGATCTGAGGGTTTTGCTTTTTTCAGATAATCTTTCATCTGTGAGTAGAATAAGAATCCTCGCTATCAGATATTCAGAAACAAAACAACAAGATATACACCAAAACGCTGTTGCTAACTACAAAATCGTGTGCTGCTTGAGTTGGTGTCAGTATAGAACAGAGAGAATAAAAGTGAGGGCTGATCAGTCCTGGTTTGAATAGAGGACATTTGCAAAGTGGTATCATGAATATCATCTAGAAGCTTGTTAGAAATGCAGAATTTCAGGCCCCTGCCCTAGACCCACTGAGTCAGCATCTCCATTTTAGCAAGATTCCCAGGGGACTTACAGGTAATGTTTGAAAGCACTAACCTACTACAGTGGTCCTTAATCTCAGATGTACTTTCAAATTACCTGGGAGCTTTCAAAAATCCCAATGTTTATACCATTGACCAATTAAATCCGACACCCTGGGGAGGCGATACAGGCGTCCATATGAGACCTCTCCGGGTGACTCCAATGTGTAGCCAAAATTGAGAATCATTCACCAAATAAAAGAGAAATTGGAAATAAGGTTACCAAAAGGAAAAGAAATTAATACCCAAATAATTAAAAAAAAAAACCAGTTTATGAGAAACAAGTCTTTTTAGGTGGTGAAATCACAAACTGAAAGGCTCTGGAATAAGTTTGCAAAAGGTTGGGCTCCTCTGGCCATCTCATAAGGAAGCTCACGGAAATAGAGAAGTTTCATCTGCCCACTAGCAACTGGAAAACCAGACTGGAAACACACATACAAGAAATCCACAATGTAGGGCCAGACTCTGGCCCCCATGAAAGCACATAGTTATTGAAGTTGCTGCACCTCAGGAAGGAACCTCAGTTTGAAGAAGATATCAAATTATTATTGTTTCTTGAATCAGCTGCAAACTTAATTTGAAAGGATATTGGGGTGGGGGGGATACTGCTCTAAAATGAAGTATGTGCATATGTTTGAAAATAATGCAAGCCCCTTGCTGTGAAGACTAGGGAGTCTTACGGCCTTGGTGTTAAGGGACCGTAGTGATCTACTAGGCCCACTCACTTCACACTGACACCAGGGCATTTGCAGAGACCTGGAGATTAGGATTCCAGACACCCACCCTGAGGTCTTGTGTTCTTTCTACTCCCTTACATTTCCTTCTTATTTAGATGATATTAAATGATAAAAACAGAAAAGGTATTCTAAGGTATGCTGCTTTTGTGCAATCTTTTTTCTCTTTTATAACACTACTTACTGAGTTACCTATTACCTCTCTAATATCTTGTGGGCTCTATCAGTGTTTACTAAAGTGAGGGACATTTATGGTTGGTCAGGCTGTGCACTGCACAACTCCACGGGATGCAGTCTATGACTTCTGCAGCCATTCAACATGGTGACGTTGATGGGACTTACCAGATTATTATGGAAAGAAAATAGACATGGCATTACAAAACAATATAAGCTTATTTCCTGTTCATTTTTCCTTCAGTCCTTCTAATTTTGTCAAATAGAAAGTCTCCATTTGGTTCTGGCATGCCTTTAACACCTCTCCCACCCTTACTATTCACCCTTTAATAAAGACAAAGCAGGCTTCCGATTAGAGCCTTGACAGCAATACAATGACTCAGTAGGGTTATGAAGTTTTATCACTGCATCTATTTTATTAAAAACTTGAATCAATTTTGTGAAAATAAATAATAATCAGGTTTTACATGGATATGGCAAAGAATGTGAAGGTGGTTCCCACATGACTGGAGTTTGGAAAACACTGGGCAGGATGACAGGGGCATTACAAACACAAGGGCCTAACGTGGGGTTCTAAGAGTACAGCTTTCATATAGGGAGATGATAAATAAAATCATGTTGACTTGATTCCAACCAATTCTGCTTTCTTAAAAACATGTAGTCACTGTTTTTTCTGCCTCATTCTTTCTCCATTGGTAAGAGGGACAGCCTATTTCTAAAGTACCTCATTATGGTCCTCAGGAATATTTTTAGAACAGTAGTTACCAAGTAGAAAAAGCAAACCCAGCACTGAGTTCTGGTTTATTTAAAGATCACAGAGCAGCAAGCAATTGCTGTGATTCACCTCCCAGAATTACGGGCTCTGGTCTTTCTCTTTGTCAAATACAGGGAATCTTATTTCCTTGGAATCCCAAGGGTTTGCCGGCAGAAAGACAACTGTAGATGGCAGTGTACATTCTGTAAAATACAAACACAAAACAAACACCAGAAAAAAATACATCCAAGAACCTGATGCCTTAAATTTCTGCACTAAGGACCAACTCCAAAGTGTACATAATGCTGTTTTACAGGGCATTCGTATTAAGCCTTGGGGTGTGTTATCACATTCATGATAATTAATACAGAATACACCCAACCAAAGGCCACATCCTAGGATCTTTCTTCTAATATCATTAAGATAGATGATGTAAGATTTCATTTCCTGAGGAATCCTATGGTTATGAAGATTATAACTAGTTACTATTTTTCAGGACTTTCAGTGCATCCTGGTAACGTTCTCAGTGCAGGTTGCCCTGTACGTGACTAGGTGCGTAGCTCCACTCATTTACAAGTGCACCACGCCCCACAAAGACCTCAGAGGGTCAGCGCCCCACAAAGACCTCAGAGGGTCAGCGTCTGATAGGTGCTGGCAGTTGAATTCAGTCTCCACTGCAAGCTTTAATTATCTGGCTCCCACCCTGGAGCTAACCTGCATCTGATACCAAGGCTCTTGCAGGAATTCTCACAGCCCCTGAGAGGGAAGTGAGCAGGACATGGAAAATTCAGAAGCATTAAGCAGAGTGAAAAACAGTTAATAGCTCAATTCTCCCCTTGCCCTGATCCAAAGCCAGAGGTTGTGAGGAAGCCACGAGAATCCAAACCCAAACGTGTCCAGTGGATTCACTTAGGTTTACAGAGCGATTGAAAAACCAGCCCTCTTAGGAATGTGGTCCTTCTCCCAAATAAATTGAGAGCTAGATGGAATAAGGTGCCTGGGATCTCTTGAAGTAGATTCCAGAATACACAGTCTGCCTACTACGGTGAACTGAGAACTAAGGCTTCACTTGCCACAGAACTTGACCACTGAGAGCAGTGAGTTTGGTTTCTAAGAGCACCCCTACCTCTAGGGCCATGATTTTTAATTACTTGATCTCTTATCTATATTCCCAAATTCCTTTCCACCATCTGAGGATAAAATACTTTTATATCTTCATGTGCAAAAGAGTTATAGATATGAGCATTTAAAACTACATATATTTATTCCGTTTCCTTCATAATTACAAGCTGGTGGTTGATTACCACCTGCAAGCACTTAAAATAATCTTTCAGCTCTTATCATTACATCTCCATTATTTCTGAGCAGATTCTTTTTTTATCCTTATACTAAGATTGCATGATTAACGCATTTGCTCTTTGATTCTTAATCTTATATTCTCTTATGTATCTTTTGTCCTCTTCAGTGACCAACACAGTGCTCATTTATTCAAGTGCAAAGAACAATTATCATCCCATTTTCTAATATACACATTTCCTGCAAGTGATCCAAAATCTGCTTTTCTGCAGAAGCAACAAGCACATTTATATAGCTCAAGTCAAATATATTAGAGTTAGATTTTTGATCTCATAGTTATTTAAATTGTTCCTAGCTTTTGTTTCCATAATGAATAGCTTTTACACATGATTTAGTTGGGTAATTTTGATAGCTATTATATACCATCTTGCAAAAGTATAGTACCTTTAATCTAATAAGGTATGAATGAGTCTCTTTTTCCCCATACCCTCACCAACGCAGTACGTCATAATATTCCTTTAATTTGCTACATTTTATTTGGAAAATAATAAAATGTTATTGTTTTAATTTGGATTTTATTTATTTTGAGTGAGATTATCTTTATTTATATTTATTAGTCACTTGTATTTATTTTTCATGAGCTGCCTATGTTTATTCTTTGACCAAATAATTATTTATATACTTATATTCTTTCTTATTTGTTGGTCATTTAAAATTTCTAAGAATTCTTTATATGTTAAGTAAATTAATATTTTACTACATTTCAATGTTTTCCTAGTTTGATCTCTATTTTTTTTTAATTTATGGGGGTTTTCCATGAAAAGTTTTTTAATTTTACATGATGAAATATAAAATGTTTTATAACTTTTTGGTTTTGTGTCATGCTTTCCTAATTCAGAAATTATTTTTAAAGTTTTTCCACATTTTTTCTAGTGATTTTGTCTTATTTGTAAAATTTACATATTTGCTCCACTTAAAATTTATTTGAGTGGAAGGAGTAAGGTAGGAGTTCCACTTTATTTTTTCTAGCTAGCCAACTAATTGTTCCAACATGATGGGCTAGGTTTTCATATTTTTCCTACCTTTATCATAAAATTGTGCTTTGTATTTGAATCTACTGGGCTCCCTGATCTGCTACACTGATCTGACTCTTCATGATAAAATAGCAAGCTATAGCAATGACTGAGCTTTTGTAATAGCATTTAATACCTCATAAAGCTAATTTCCCTTTATTCTCTTTTTTCAGAATATTTCCGTCCTTGCATATTTACTTCCCCCTGTGACTTTAGAATTTCAATCATTTCATTGGGTTTATGTCTAAAGTTTTAATTGAGATTGAATTTTATGTATAAGTTAATAGCAGGATAATCGACATCTATATAAATAATGCTTTCCTGTCCAGCAAGAGAATGTCTTTCTACTTATCAGGTCTCCGCTCACATTATATAAAATTTATATGATGATAGCATGAAAACATTTTCTGATAAATTAATTTCTAAGTTGTTTTTCCTTTTTGGCAAGGCACAGAACCCAAAAGCTATTTTAAAAACAAAACAAACAACTTCCTATCTTAAGGTCAGCTAATCTGTCTCCTAGTTACATCAGCAAAATCCTCCACGGCACTACCCAAGTACATATTTAATTGAATATGATTGGGAGAAGAGGTGTGCACACCAGGGGCCAGGAATCTTAGACGAGTCGTCTTAGAATCCTGCCTACACACATACATATCGTGTGTGTGTGTGTGTGTGTGTGTGTGTGTGTGTATGTATGTAGCTTAAGGATTCCTAAATGTATATAATATCTTAAGGATTC
Source organism: Lyroderma lyra (assembly GCA_004026885.1). Lineage (NCBI taxonomy): Eukaryota > Metazoa > Chordata > Mammalia > Chiroptera > Megadermatidae > Lyroderma > Lyroderma lyra. The sequence continues at coordinate 177,548 of PVJL010002307.1, forward strand.
CTGTTTTGATAAGTCTTATTAGGGTTAGATGTGGAATAGTATCTAATGCCATTTCAACATCTGTAGAAATGATCATGTGCTTTTTCTCTGAAAGCCTGACGGGATGAATTATATAGTAATAGGTTTCCAAATAGTGAATCAAGCTTTCATTGCTAGCATGAACCACAATTTAGTCATGGTGAGGCAATGTCTCAAGGTGTAACTAAAGTCATTTTAATAAAACTTTTTTAGTTTAATGTTGTTTATTTTTAATACATCAATAATTCTTGAGTGAGATGGTTGTGTAGCATCCATTTACTTTGGGGGGAAGGGCATATTTGGGTTTTAATCTTATGCTAGCTTCATAACAAGGGAGTAAAGGGGCCACACAGCAAGGAATGTGGGAGACCTCTAGGAGAGAAGTGCCAGACTGACCAGAAAGTGGGGTGGGGACCTCAGTCCTACAACTAAAACCGCCAAGCTCTGCCAACGATGATAATGAACATGGAAACACATTTTTCCCTGAAGCCTCCAGACAAGAGCTCAGCCCCGCTGACACTTTGATTTCAGTCCTGTGGTCCCCAGTAACACCACACTGGACGTTTCACTGCTCTCTACCTGGTGGAATAACTCAAATAAGTGTCATCCAAAATTTCATGTTCATAGAATCACCTGGGGTAACTCACAAATGCAGATTCAGTAGTTGCCCTGTGACCAGTGTGGGGAGCACGGAACTGGAGGGGAGGCTAAGGGAATTAAAGAAACCACACAAACTCACACACAGACATAACAGATAGCAAAGCTGGAACCGGGTGGTTCCCTGTGCTCTGATGGAGACACAGAGACTCTTCTGGTCTGCAGTGGGTTTACTCTATATCCCAAGAACAGGGGGTGTAACTTCTGAATTGCAAAACAATGTTGCAGACCCCCATCCTTTCCTTCTGTTTAGGATTCCTCTGCCTCGCAGGCAATGTTGCTTTTCTCCTTCCCTTTAGCCAGCCAGAAACCACATTCTGAGCACTGTCCTTGTTCACCACGTTCTGGGCAGCCCCACAAGATCCCCAAACCTCAGATTCCAAGTACACAGGCAGCCTTGCTAAACCCGTTTTCTCTCAATAGACCTGACCTCTGGGTCAGACACTGCCCACAAGTAGTCAGATACTGGATTGGAGATTGTACATTTCTAACAAACTCCCAGATGACGCTAACGCTGCCAGTCCACCAGCCACACTCTGAGGACAAGGATATAAATAGCCTTGGAGCATTTATTTTCTGAGTCACGTTTTCCTTATCTTTAAAATGCAGCTAGTATGTCATACCACATAGGGCCACTGTCAGAATAAAAGAAAATGGAGCCCTGATAGCATTTTAGCAATTGAAGTCATTTACAATGTTAAGCTTACCACTTTTTCTGTCTTTACCCTTTCCAATTTTTTGGAAGTTAAAATTCCCAAGTAAATTCTTGAAAACCACTTTTAGCCTTTTCTAAGAGGGAAATTTCAAAGCAATTCATCTCCTTGTCTATGTTTAAAATAACTGCACGCCGCATCAGAGATAATTAAACATTGAAATTGCGAAGTTAAAGAGTTCTAGTAAGTCACGTAAAAGCAAGTGGTAAAAAAAAAAAAAAAATGATAGAATTAATAAATAAATACAGAGCAGGCTTTTTGAAAACATCTAATAAAAAAAAAAAGAAAAGGAGGAAAACCCAAAGGCCTTCATTTCTTCAGTAAACATCTGAGTGGCTTCAGGGGTGGCTGGGTGCACCCCCACTGCCCAGAGCACCACCTGGGAGCTTTTCAGACCCCGACACTGCTCCCCACCCGGTGTTTACAGCGCCTTGCTCAAAGGTATACGGAGAATAGGCCTGAATTTCAGGTACCCTCCCTTCAGATTCAGTGCTTTCCCCACTTTTCCTTTCCCACAGTGAAAGGTTTAAACATAAAGAAATTTCAGCTCTTCATTCTGAACCATTTTCCTGTCTTCTGTCATCACGTAGATACAATGCAAGAGTGCAAAATAACAACTACTCTGCATACCTGTACGTGTAATTCCTGCCGCTTAACACACTTTCTATTTCCCCACCCCTTTCTCTTCTTTGATATAGAATATCAAAAAGTGCCCAGGATGGCTAGAGACAGTTAAGTTTGTTTTGTTTTTTTCACACTCTTGATGTGAATGAGAAGCACTCTGGCAGAGCCACATGGCTTGTGCTGGAAGTTTATTGCAGCATCTTGATCATGATGTGAGCCAGCACCCAGGAGGAGTCTATCTGGGGGGAAACACTGGGAAGCTTTCGAAAGCAGAATTTGTTTCACAGGGTTCTCTTTGATGATCATTAGCCATTCCACCTGCCAACAAGCAAAGACACATGTCTTTTGAAATTTCAGGTTAATTCAGAAAGACAACAGTTTAAGAGACCACAAAAATACCCAGCACGGGCTTTGTAGATTGTTTCCGGAGGTCAGCCTCCTTGGAAGACAAGACATTGTCTTGGGATTGGAATTAGAAATTTTTACTTGTGCTAACTGCAGCCGCAAAGAGTATTTCAAAAGCAGAAGCCCCACTGGGCATTGATAAAAGCCCTAAAATATGTGCAGAATTAAACTTTAAAAGCATTTTAGCTTTGCTCTTTCCCCACTTCTAATAGACCACACAGTGGAGTGGAATCCGGTCCCTGGCCTGTGATCTGAGTGTGTGCCACTAAGTTCTCAGAAACCTTCCTCATCTGTGCACTGGTTTCTGAACACTTAGGATAAAAAGAGTCAATTTTACATTTGGTAAAGAGCAATTACAATACAGACATCCTGCAAAGCTGAAACCACATGAATATTGACAGAGCAAGTGCACGGACAGCAGGAGCTTGTTCATCATCTGAACCTGAGGACACTTCCTGCAAACTGAGATATAGAGGTTATAGTAGAAGATTAAATGTTTTTTCAAATGCATTTTATTATTCACTATACTACCTGAAAAGGCATACAATGATGATGAAAACAAATCAGTAATATTCAGCCGCTTCCAAAAGAGGCAAATTATGGCCTTTGAATTTACTAGAAATTTACAAAGGGGAAGTAAAATTCATCCTTGCCTGATTCTTCAAATGATGAATACCATGCCTCAGGATTCTCACAAGTGATGAAACCCACCTTTTGACTATATTTTAGGCGATAAAACAAGTAAATTTTCACTGAGCTCCCAAGCCAGAAATTCTGGAAGTTCAAAGCCTTTACTGACACTTGCATGGAGCCTGATGGAGATGTTCTCAGAGGAGGTCTGAAGGCAATAGTTCCAAAGTCTCCTGAAGACGGTCATCAAATAAATTCTTTGATGACCTCTGTCTCGGAGGAAAGGTGAAATACATACATCAAGGAATGTCTTTAAAGATGCATTTTGGGCTTCTTCACTATGTTTGGTTGCTTTTATCTTCTTCCTGTTGTTATTTTCTCAACCACCCTCTCCGTAGAAACTGAGGCTATCTCCGTGACCCAGCAGCCAGCCAGTTCTTGCTAAGACTGCTTCACCGATAAGGAAACCAGAGACTGCATTAGCTGAGACCCCTGTATGTCAGGGGTGTCCACCAACCATCATCAAAGTCCATTACTGTGACCCAGCATTTCCTCAAGTGTTATGTGACACACTGCACTCCTAGATGGCCTCAGCCTCCATCCCCAGCCCGAGCTGGCCACGTCTGCCACGGCGCAGCCCCACCCACGCAAGGACCAGCAGCAAGGAAACAAGGATTCTTCCAAAGGACAAATCAATACACTCCACAGAATATCAACAATCCAATTTTTTAAAAAGTACATCTGTCATCTCTCATATATGCCTTTGAATGTATCTACATCAGGAACCTATATGGTGACATACCAATATTTTTCCTGCCTGATACACTTGCTTTAGAGGACTAACTTTTATTTTTCTTTAGACAGGAAAGGTCTCCAAGGACCTACCTAATAACCATTTGTTAAACTCCTTGGCTGTTTTTTCTTAGACTGTTCTTAATATTGATTAAAAATAGACTCTTCTCCCTTCATTCAAAATTCTAAAGAACTGTACTCAGAAATTAAAGCAGTGTTCCCATTGTAGCTTTCACAAGGCTACAAAGACACAGGGCTAATGGAAATGGAACCATGGGGTGGTCTGTCAAGCAAATCATTAAAAGCACACAAATGATCTGGAAAAAATAAAAAGAAAGACACGGTTCTCAGAAGGAATTATTTCTATTCCCTCTCAGGCACCACATTAAATTAAAACACACATGTAAAAGACCATCTGGAGATATGAACCTCCAAGGGGCCCAGTTAAATCCCTGCTGCTCAGAATGAGGTATGTATTCAGGCACCCCGGCCACCTGTTAGCAGTGCCGACTCCCAGGCCCCGTCCCGGACCAACTGGATCGGAATCTGCCTTTAAACAAGATCACAGTAGTTTATATGCACCTTTTCATTGGAAAGCTCTGAACCAAAGCACTCAGGAATCAATTAATTTGTTTTCCCCTAAAGGCACTTTCGAGTGAGGGACAAGGAGAAAGAAAAAGCCTGAAGAACGCACCACTCACACAGTGCAGGGCCCTTTTCTTGCTGACCTCCAGGGCCCTCCTTAAGGAGGACGTGACAGCGCCTGGAGGACTCCTGCTGCTGCTGAGAGCAATCTGGACACTGTGTTTTCCCTCAGAAAGGTGTCTGAATGGTACTTCCCAAATTTATCATAGTCTCCCAGATTGGGGCTTCTGCATTCCTGTTAACATCAACATGAATTTACAAGTATGACACCCTGCAGCAGAGAGGAGAGGGAGTGATGGCACACAGAGCAGCGCTGCCGACTCCAAAAAGGAAGGAAATGCCACACACTGGACTCCCAGCCCCTCACTTAGGGCTCCCTGCTGTAGACTTTCAAGGTTTGTCTTGAGAACTACAGTGAGATGCATGGGAAGACTCCTCAAGGAGGAGTCCAAAGACCTCGTACTAGTGACCCTGGCACCTACCAGCTACGTGGCTCTGACCTAAATGCTGTCCTGCCTTTTAGTCTCCTCAGCTATAGAGAGAACTTGTGGGGCCAAAAACCAGCTGTAACCATCTACTATCCACAAATGCCCATAACATTATCTAACAATAACTTGGACAATTGACTCACAAACAGTCATTACTAACATGAAAGAAGAAAATATTTGCCCACCTAAGAAATGAGACATCTCTGTCTAATATGAAAATGGACACCAAATGACTTACCTTAGTGTTTACTTTATAAACTACAAAGTCTGAGCTTCTGTCACTAATGAGCTCTTTCCTATTAAATACCAATTTATATTTACTCAGACAAAAGAATGTAATGTCACCTGAGTCTGGGCGCGTCAGTAAATCTTTTTCCTAAAAGGCAATTGAGACAGTTTTAGAAGTTGGCTTAAAAAAAAAAGAAAGAAAGAAAGAAATCTAATAACATCAATTGCTCATTCAGTCCTTTTGTATAAAAAAGTTGGCATTATTTAAACAAGACATATAGCAGATGATGACAAGTTTCTTTATTCTGTTTCTTTTCACCTAAATAATTGCTTTTGGTCACTGATCTCGGGCATTCACACAAGCAGTTGCCACTTGCCCTCTCTTAAAGAAGCTAGAAATGTAAGGCTTGTTTCACTTCTCAAGTCAGAAGCCAAAAATTCATAATCTCTTGCCCATTTGAAATTTCCAGCTGGCTATCTTTCTATAGAAACAGAGGTGAAGGGTATAGGCACAAATACAAGACTGGGGCTCTCAAAGGTAGGTGCCACATATGGTCCCATGGATTAAAAACCTGCTGGCCTTGAGAAATCTCTCCCTCTTGAAAAGGTGACCGGCAGGAGCCTCTCTGAAAATAAAACAGCATCCCCTTATGTCTTCAGAATCTCATCAACAACCATTTGTTTTCATATCTGTTTCTAAAATAGTAGTTAGTAGTGAATGGCTGAAGCAAATTATTTGAAAAAAATAATTTTCTGCCAGAGAACTCAGATTTGAAGGGAAAGTATAAAGTGAAATGAAACGAAGAAGCTGAGGAGAACAAAGGCATACATACATCATCTAGCCCAGACCCTGCTGCAAAAAGTAATGTTGCAATTTAAATTAAATGATAATTAATAGCAGCAGTTTTGTTGGAGTGTCTCAAATGATCACTTTAGCTGCTGAAGCTCAAGTGGTTTCCATGGCAATATTTTCTCTAGGAGATGTCAGCTACTATCTAATTTTTCTGTCCCTGATATATGACAACCTAAAGCTTTTAGTGCCTTTTATTCCAGGGGCTTTTATGTTAGATAATCTCAATTTATTTTTATATGCATTTAAATGTGTATTTTACTTGCAATTGGTTTCTAAGCCCCAAATCAATAATTTTATATATTTTTGAAGTGTAGTAAATAATGACAACTACCTCATTTATTAAAAAAAAATGCTTTATTATTTCATCTTCTCCCTACCTGCTCAGTGGGATAGAAAATAAATGTGAGGCTAAAGAATTCACGGTTCGGCAGCAGACGCTGTGTCCAGCCCCAAAAGTGGCAAGAAAAGCCCCTGAAGCAGCCCAAGAAGCAGGCCAAGGTCAAAGAGATGGACAAGGAAGATGAGGCATTCAAGCCGAAACAAAAGGAGGAGCTGAAGAAACTCAAAGGGCTAAATGTGAAGGCCAGGGAGGGGCTCCCAGGCCACAGGTGGAATTAAGAAATCAGGCAAAAAGTTAGCTCTTCCTTGAGCCCGAATTCCATTCCTGTTTAAACATCTGGATTCCTGCCGTAACATCTGTTGCCACGTATAGCTGGAATGAAAGTGTCGTCTTGGAGACTATTGTACATTTAAGAATAAAGTTTTATAAAAAGTTATATATATATATATATATATATATATATATATATATACATATATATATATGTATGTATGTATATTCATGCATTGGTTTGTCTCTTTAGTTCTTTTCATTCAGCCATTTCAACTTTAGCTGTGAAGTCAGAGTGAACACAACCCAGAATCCTACCAAAGTGTGTTCTTAGGTTTTTGTTCTATCCCCAATTCTGTACCACCTAAAACAGTGATGTCCAACCTTTTGGCTTCCCTGGACCACATTGGAAGAAGAATTGTCTTGAGCCACACATAAAATACACTAACACGAACACATAAAATACACTAACGCTAACAATAGCTGATGAGCTAAAAAAAAAATAAAGGTCTCCAAAAAAAATCTCATAATGTTTTAAGAATTTGTGTTGAGCCGCATTCAAAATATCCTGGGCTGTAGGTTGGACATGCCTGGCCTAGAATTAAACCAACTCATTTGGGAAAAAAAATAGGAATTCAAATCTCTTTTTAATATTCTGTTTTTAAACTGTCTTTAAATCAGTTTATTGTACTTAAACACCTACCTTGAACTTCCTGTTAATTTTTCATATTCTGTAAATGCAATCAAAATACATTCCAACAATAATGTTTTAAAGCACAACTCACACTATTCATAATTTCACACGTGTTTCTAGAGTGGTGATGACCATTCTGTCTGTACTGATTGGGTCCATGAGGGGTTCGTACCTGGAACCAGGAGTATTGGGTTTCTGTTCTGCTGATTCAGAGTTCTTAGTTTACCACGTGGTTCCACTGATACTGTCATCATATGGAATTATTCCTCTGTCAGATAAAATGTCTCTTTATGCTCAGCTTTTGAAGCTGGACAAGTGCATTCAGAAGCTTTTAGATATCACTGAGCCCCTCAGACAGCCCACCCACCACAGAGAAACATTTGGGATAAGTTAGTTTGTTGCCTTAAGACCATGCAATGATGTTGATAGTTAGAGGCAGTGTAGACCGTTTCCATCTCATCAGAAACAGTTCAGCTTAGTGTTTTGCAAGTGGTTTCTGGAGCCAATTTCCTGGTCCAAACCCTGGCTCCACCACTTACTGGCCATGGGACCTCAGACAAGTTCTTAGCTTCCCAAGTGGGATGACTGTGCCCACCTCCAAAGGCTCACATGAGGATGGAATGAGTTAGTACATGAAGAGGACTTAAAAGGGGGCCTGACTGGTAGGAAGTGCTGTGATTATTATTTCCTAAACAGCTTGTTTCTGAAATGTGAATTGCACCCCACAACAGAAGGAAAACACATTTAGGTTAATTCCACCACATCTAACCAGTTGCTATCCTGGCCCCTAGGAAATTTTATATGTGAAGAAAGTGTAGTCCAAATGGTGACTAATTTCACATAATCCTAGAATTTGGAGCTGTATTACTTACAACTTATAAACAACCTTTGTGGTCATTGGGGACCTTGGTTGTGTAATGCCCCCCATCTCTGGGAAGGTGGGGTTCAGAACTTGTCACTGGCACTCAACAACCCTGGTTGTCCCAGCTGCCAAGGGAAGGATATCACACAGAGTGAGTGGCCCTTGCCCAGCACACAGCTTGAAGAGTGATAATTGAACTGTCATTCGCTTTCCTAGTAAATCTTTCCAAGAATGTAGCAAAGGGAAGGGCAAAACACCTTTAGAAATGGAATAAAACATTCATGTTTTCTATCCTTTTGTGGGGACAAAAATGTATTTTTATTCACCCAGTTCTAATATCTGACCGTTTTATTGTATTACTATAATCATGGGGAACTACCCCGCTAGGCTTGCTCTAACAAAATACAGGTGTGTGTTGTTATTTCCCTTTTTCCCCGGGGGAAGGGGAAAGGAAATGTGCACCAATAATGATCCCCCAGGTTACTTCTCACATGGGAGACAAAGGCATCTTTGTGTGGTCAAGTGTGAGCATGATCCACCTCTGTGTGTGTTGGAGAACCTATGATATATTTGCCTTCTCTGGGTGAGAAGGGTCATAGTGCATATACAGGCCCTGAAACCTCAGCTAGACTGTTTAATGCACGTTCTTGGGAGAAGCATCTCCCATCATCAATTCCTGTAGCAACCTGTCCTGCCTGTCCTGTGCTGTCTGGAGGAGGGGAGGGGAGCTAATTTCTGGGCGGTACAAAGGAAACATGGTCTGTTAATGTAACAGGGATGACCAGTCAAACACGAAGGACATGTGCAAAGGAGATAAGCAGAAATACACGTGCTTCTATGAGACACTGAATCAGAGCTGGATAGCGCCAAGCTTTTTGGGTTTCATCATGTAGTGTCTGTCATTTGGGGATCCAGAAAAAAAGTGTACTGAATATAATCTTTCCCACTTGATGCAAGTCTGCTCTTAAGACTATTGATATCTATTTTTGTACTCACGACGTTTCCCCAAAATGTAGGTTCCCTGATACTTCAGCAGCACTAAAATTGGTCTGCTCTTCTAGCAAATTGGGAGGGAGCATTGATGTTAGCTGAAAGAAGTATGTGTCAGGGATGATGTTTATGATCTGGTCTCCGTTGTGTATTTTGGTGTTTGTTTCTCTATGTGTATTTCCAAGAGGCTGCTGGTACCCAGGGAAAAGTTACAATTAAATCATTTGAAACATACCTCTCATAATAGCAGTCACTCTGCTGGCCAGAATAAAAGGAATTTGCCTTAAGGGAGTAAGCACTCACCTGCATTAGGACAGCAAGGCTTAAGTAACACATAAAGCCTTGAAAAGAGGAAGGCCCTTGCAAAAATAAATAAATGAATAATTAAAAATACACTTGCCTTTGAATTTCATAAGAACTCCTGTTGTACTTAAAGATTTCCCATTGATTGTTCTTGGATAATAATCAAATACTAGTGGACACAGGAATATTAGTAGCCTTTCTATATTCAGTATGTGTGTTTCCTTTGTTGGGAGCATAAGAATGCTATCCTGATTTAAGGGTTGAGTTGAATTTAGGCAGCTCAAAATTATACCTGCATGGTAAACTTTTTTTATTAAAAGAGGGTACAAAAACATTTGCAAACCTCTTTATGGACTGTTTTTAATTATACCAGTCAACAAACATCCAATTAACAATGCTACTTGTCTACACTACCTGTCATTGGGACTGCAAACATAATTAAGGTTGGCCCCTGCCTTTAAAAGTGTGACCACTACACAAGGAGTGACAAGAATTAAGATTATAACCATTAAAAAGAGACCCAGACACATAATCTGAGGTGGCTGAGGATAGTCTCAGGAAAGCTGTAAGATCTGATGGACAAAGAAAAGAAAGGGAAACCAAATGTCCAGACAGAGAGTGCCTTATGGATGAGCAAAGGCATATCAACCTAAAGCATTAGGAACCTGCGTGCCTAGAGTGTTGAGTTGAAAAAGTAGCTCCATGAGGGAAGAGGCAGGAGAGAAATTCTGCTCAGGGGAGACCTTCCTGCTCTTGCCAAAGAGTTTGGATTTTATAGCAAAGGCAACTGTGGGATATTTGTTATATAAGTGTTCTCTTCTAGCTGTCATTCTCCTTGGGTCATCTCAGGTCACACCTACACCTTCCACTACTGTTTATGTCAGTAACTTCAAGAGAACCAGGGAGAGGCATATCCATATCTCTAAACATTTGTGTTTTTCTGCAGTTTTGTGGCCAAGGATGCAAAGCCATACAGTAAACTTTGGAGCAGAGAGAAACCATGCTGTGTGCTACCATCTTCGTTACCTGAAGCAGAAAAACAAACAGTTTCATAGTATTATGAAGATTACACAAAATTACTATCACACAAGAATAATAACAAAATCACCACTGTGATTTTTTTTACCATTAAATATATTATAAAGGTTCACATTATTTAAAGGAGGTTAGGAGATTTGTGTTTTTCTTTCCTCTAAGAAAATGACCCACTCACAAAATATCCACCTAAGAGTCGTGTAGGAACCTCAAACTCATATGTCCAAAAATAAAACATAATTTTCTCCCCCATCCCCTAAAAAAGGCTCTTCCTCTCATAGACCCTGCCCAAGCTGCAGTGTCCGAGAGCCAAACTTCCTCCATAGCCCACCTGCCTGTCTCTTCCTGGCCTGTAAAGGCAGGATGAAAAAGACTATTGACTTCGGAATTAACCCTGCCTGGGTTCTGATCCCAAGCTTGATGACCTTTTGAAGGAAATGGACTAAATAGTTTGCAAAGAAGGGTAATTTCAACATCTAAAGGCCTGGAAACTGCCAAAGATGGGCAGTGAAGGTATAAGCTTTCATCCTTGAAAAGCAGCTCTCGGTCTTTGAGTGGTTTAGTCAGGGGATCATGTGTATTCATAACCAAATCTTACTGTGCCCTGTGAGTGCATGAGTTACTATGTGGTATCTACAGAGCAGTTTCAGGCAATTTGCTGTAAGTAAGTCTTGGGTCATAAGTAAAACTGCATCCATGCTTTAGTGTTTTAACTGTAGAAAGTACAAACCGAACTCTTCACTGAGGCATGAAAAGTTCCCGTTACTAACAATTTCTGTTATCTTTTTCACTGTGTTAGGCAGCTCTTGATGCCTAACATATAGTAGGCATTCTACAAAGATTTTTGAATGAATAAATGAGTTTATTTGTCACATCTAATAATTCTTCTCTACAAAGAAAACTCAGGTTTAAAAAAGAAAGCCAAGATTTCTAAAAACATCATATGTTTTTACTGTAAACCAGTTTTATTCGTACAGGGATGTTTTATGATCAATCTAATATTGTGTGATCAGCCTGTAATTACAAGAGCATTGCATTCTTGGGCAGACACTTGGAATTTTGAATATCAGTCCATGCTGTCTGCCCAGAAAATCCTAATGGGCCATGGGAAAGTGAGCTAATAAGGGAGGAGCTAACAGCACTGTATTTCACACTGGGTCTGCCTGTTTCCTTACCTGTCTCACTAGATTGAGAACTGGACCAGTTAAAATAAGCAAATAACACTGAAAGGTCTCTTCTGCATTCACCAGTTAAAGACTTTGGGGAATAGGAAAAGTCCAGGGACTCAGATTTAAGTTCTCTTTCATTTGTACCTTTCTTAGTATCAGTGGGTTTAATCAAATCAACAGGTGTGAATGGCACCAAAGGTCGAGCTAATTTGGAATATGATATCTCCAGGAAAGAATACTTTTCCTGGTCCTAAGTAAGAATACCAAGTCTAAGAGAGAAAGAGTTAAACAGCATGTGCTGGAGGTTCCTTTTTTTGGTTTCCTGGGGAAAGGAGGAGAAAGGGCTCTACCTACTTTAGTCATTATTCTGGGGATGCTTGGAAGTCTGTAGCAGCAGGAATACATCAGCCCTAGAAAAATTCAGTCCTCAGTGAGATTCTCTCCGAATCATAACACCAACCTATTACCTCAGTGTGTACACATTTAATCATGCCAAATAACTACTTTAACATTTTTTTTGTCTAATTGTTGCCACCCAGTAGCCATGCTTGTAATTAGTCTAAGGCAATGTGCTATAGCAAAAGCTGCTTCCATTGGAAGATTTACCTGAAACCTTAACTTCTCAAACAGAAGTCCCACAAATGTGAAATCATTTTTGAAGTTGAATTAGCTTATGTGGATAACACTCTCCTGACCTACAGAAAGACTTCAGGATCTGTTTGTCTTTCTTGTGCTTGATATTTATTTTATCTTAAAGAAACATTTAAATTTAATACAACTGATTCTTATTTTTTGTAATAGGGAAAGAAATAGAATGTTTATTGGCAGTTAATATTCTTCTCAACTCATGAAATATTACTCCCTTATACATTCCTAAAATATCCAATGTTTTATTAGAACCATGTAAAATGTTAAAGAATGGATTACTTTTTAAACTAATGCTATAAGCTGTGAAAAGCTTATCTATAAATATATCCAGTGCCACTAGTTGAGAGTGGGATAAAAATGGGTAGGAGGCAGATTCCAGCCAAACCTAAGGAAAAGTATTGTAATACATAAGCCTGTCTGTCAGTGGGACTGGGGCAGGCAGCTCAGGCCGTTTTTGATTCTCTAATATTCCTCCAAAGCAGGTATGGTACTTGTCTGGGCCTCGTGCAAAGGAAAAGAGCAGGGCAGGGGTCAGTGTTGCTGTGATTCTCACGGGACACAGTAGCAAGGTGTCTCCCTCTAAAATGGAGATCTCAGTGGGGAAAGCAGAAAGTGTTGAGAGTTGTCTGAAAAGATAGATATCAAATTATTTGAGTTTAATGATATATTGATTCTCCTACTTGACTTTTCATTTCTTTCTTTACAGCCAGTGCTGATTTCCCATATAACCCAGGACAAGGCCAAGCTATAAGAAATGGAGTCAACAGAAACTCAGCTATCATTGGAGGTAGGTGACAAATAGAACACACTTTCCTGCAGTCATTTTCAATAAAATTGTAGTCTAGGGGAAACAGACTTATCTAGATTTTTATTTTATCCATTTTGCAATTTAATATGACTTCAGATTGTTGTGTAGTGCAGAAATGGAGAAACTATGATACATGTAAGCTGGCTACTTTTTAATAGACTTGTAAAAAAAATAAATAAATAATGGTAGTGGTGAGCTAGCCAGAATCTGAGTACACAAGTAAGTAGCTTGTGGCAATAGCCAAGATATTTCTTTATTCCCTCCTATCTTTTTTTTACTCTCATCCTCTCATATCCCAAATGGTCCAGGATAGCTTACCATAAACATGGGAAGGATTGTGCCAGTCTGGTCTCAGAAGACTAATCAGCCAGAGTACCTGAGATACTCTAGGCTTTGCTTCTCCCCATGGACACCTGAGGAGTAACTAGACGCCCCTGGTATATGTAGTCTCTCATATTTGGATCACTGGTAACCCTGCCACCCATTCCCTTCTTCCCTCCCTGCTTCTGTCTTATTTCATAAAGATGTTCCCTTTCTCTCTGAATATACTAATACTGTAAACATATCAAGGATTTTAAACTCAGCCAGTCAGCGTGGCTTAGCCAGCAGATTCCTTTTCCACATAAAGAAAGTAGACACCTATAAGGAATATATATGACTTTAAAATTATAATACGTTCAGAATGCTGCTTAAATCACAGTGTCTAAATTTCTGGTATAATCCTTATCTTCATTGTGTTTGTTTTTTTAATTTATTGAGGTGACATTGATTAGTAAAAATTACATAGGTTCCAGATGTACAGTTCTACAATACATTGTCTATATGTTGTATATGTGTTAATCACTCACAGTCCGTTCTCTTTCCATCACCATATATTTGTTTCCCTGCCCCTGCCCCCCGAACCCCCTCCCACCTTACCCTCAGGTAACTACTAAATTATTGACTGCATCCATGAGTATTTTTTCTTTGTTCACAATCAAATTAAATTTCTCCATCCCTTTTCCTTATTGTACCCACTTTCCCATCCCTCTTCTTGTCTTAGAGAAATCTCTCTCACATTCTTTGTAGTACTGGTTTGGTGGTGATGAATTTCTTTAGCTTTTTCTTATCTGAGAAGCTCTTTATCTGTCCTTCAGTTTTGAACGGTAGGCTTACTGAATGCATTATTCTTGACTGTAGATCCTTGGTTTTTCACCACGTTGAATATTTTCTGCCAATCCTTTCTGGCCTGTAAAGTTTCTGGTGAGAAATCAGAGTCGAATGGGTGTTCATTTATAAGTTACTACTTGCATTTCTCTTGCTTTTTTTAGAATTTTCTTTTTTTTTTTAACTTTTGCCATTTTAATTATGATGTGTCTCAGTGTATTCCTGTTTGGGATCATCTTGTTTGAGACTCTCTGTGCATCCTGGACTTGTATGTCTATTTCCTTTGCCTGGTTAGGAAAATTTTCAGTCATTATTTCTTCAAATAATTTCTTGATTTCTTGTTTTTCCTCTGTCCCCTTCTGGTACACCTATTATTCTAATATTTTTATGTTTGATATAGTCCTAGAGGAATCTCAATCCTTCCTCACTATTTTAGATATTAGTTTCCATTTGTTCTGGTTGGGTGTTTTCAGCTGACTTTCCCTGCATACCACCACTTTGCACTTCTCTTTTGCCTAGTTTAATGACTTTTAGTCTCTTCTTCATTTTAGTTAATGTAGTCATTATCTCTGTCTGGTGCTTTATAATGGTTTGTAAGTCTTTAATGTTTGTTATCTCTCTGTTGAAATTATCATTCAGTTCCTTAAGCATTTTTATAATCATTTTAAGCTCTGTTTCTAATGGGTTATCTGTCCTCATCTCTTTATTTTGAGCTCCCTTTTGCTGTTTTCATTTTTGCAGCCTCTCTGTACTCTCATTGCTATAGTTTCTTCAGTGTTCCCTGCTGATACTGGGTGGGCAGAGGTCTGTGGGGAAGGGGCATTTGTGGCTTTGTTTTCTCCCTGAGGCTCCAGGAGTCGTGCAGGGAGTTTGGGTGTGATTGCACCTTTCTGTTCTCAATTTGCCCCACGTGCAGATTTTTCCCTGAGCCTTGGTGTCAGTCCTGTATGCTAGTTTTTCAGACCATGCTGGTTGTGGGCCAAGAATCATGCACACTGCCCTCTCTCTCCTTCTTCTTCCCTGCTGGAGCATTTGTACTGCAGCTCCTCACCTCCCAGTTGCTCCCCCTTCTCTGGGAACTGGAGTGAAATCCAGCCACTGCAGTTTGCAGAACAGTCTGCACCTCCTGGGGCCAAAGTAAGGGGGGTGCAGAATCTCACACCCCTGCCTCTGGGCCCCCTTTCCTCTGTCCCATGGACTGAGTGAGGTCCAGAATGCTCTCCCTGACCTTCTTCCTCCTCCCTCCCCCAGCGGTAGAGTTCCAAGTGGGGATTGTGCACTTGGCCATGTCTCCACACTTCCCCTTTTATTTCTCCTTTGTTTAACCCTCTGCCCACCTGCAGGTACCTTAATGCAATGAGTGGGTTTCTTAGCCATGATTATGCATTGTGTAGTGCGCCCTTTGTTGAAGTATAGGTGTTTTGTTAGTTGTAATCTCCAGAGGAGTTTTTCAAAGGTCCCTCTTACTCCACCATTTTGTTGCCAGTCTCAGCTTCATTTGTTTTGCTTTTTAAAAATCAACTTTATTGAAATATAATATGTACTTATTTAAGTGTAGCCGGTCAGTGATTTTTGACACTCATACATCCATAACCACCACAATAAAGATATAGAATATTTCTATCCACAAAAAGCTCTCTTATGCTCCTTTGTAGTCCATTCTTTCCCCTGCCCCACTCCCAACCAAAGCAGTCTCTCATCTGCTGCTTCTCATGTAGATTACTTTTGCCTCTTTTAGAGTTTTATATAAATGGGATCATATAATATATGCCTTACTTCTTCACTCAACCTAATGTTTTTGAGATCTTTCCACATTATTGCATGTATCAGTAGTCCATTTATTTTTATTGCCATGTTGTACTATAATTTGTTTTATCTACTCACCTGTCAATAGATATTTGGTTTGTTTCTAGATTTGGTCTATTTTGAATAAAGCCACTGTGAATATTCTTGTACAGTCTTATGTGAACACGTTTTCATTTCTCTTTAGTAATTCCTAGGAGTGTGATTTCTGGGTGTATGAAGAGTGGATATTTAACTCCATAAGAAATTGCCATACAATGATTGAACCCTCTACATTTCCATAATCAATATCCAAAAGATCAAGGTGCTGCACAACCTTGTCAGCACTTCGTATTGCCAAACTTTAATTTTAGTCATTCTAGTAGATAAATCATGCTATCTCATTGTGGTTTTAATGTGCAGTTACCTGATGACTAGTAATGTTGAGCTCTTTTCATGTGCCATTTGTAAATCTTTTGTAAAATATCTAAAATTGTTACATCTTTTATTTGGATTGTTTGAGTTTTTGTTATTGAGTTGTAAAAGTTCTTTTTATATTCTAGATACAAGTCCTTTGTCAGACATATGTAGTATAAATATTTTTTCCCAGTCTGTAACTTGCCTTATTTTCTTAGTGATATTCCTTGAAAAGCAGGAGATTTTAACTTTGATAAAGTCTAATTTTTCTAATCTTTTTTGTGTTTTGTGGTTTTCTTTAAATCTTTTCTAATATATCTGCCTACCCCAAGGTTGTAAAGATTTTTTTCATGTTATACCTTTAGTTTTTATTTAAGTCTACAATCACTTTGAGTTAATCCTTGTGTATAATGTATGATGAAAGTCAAAGTCATTGTTTTTCCAAATGGATGTCTAGTTATTACAAGACCACTTGTTGAAAAGATTAAGTTTTTCTCAAAATTTCTTTGGTACTTTTTGGAAAAATCAATAGACCATATATATGCATGTCTATTTTCTGAATTCTATTCCATTCTTTTGATCTGCATATGTTCCCTTAGCCAATACCATATTTACGTTATTATTGTATCTTTGTAGTAAGTCTTGAAATAAGCTGTGTAAGTTCTCCATGTCTTTTGTTTGTTTGCTTTTCAAAATTATATTGGCTATTCTCAGTCTTTTGCATTGCTCTATAAAATTTAGAATTAGCTTACAAATTTCTACCAAAAAAAAAAAAACTTTGCTGTAATTTTTATTGGGATTGCATTAGATCTATAAATGAACATCTTAACAATATTGACCTTAAAATGGTATATTTATCCATTTATTTCGGTCTTCTTTAATTTCTTTCAGAAAGGTTTTACAGGTTTTGATATGTAGTCTTGAACAACTGCATTAAAATTGTTCTGAGTACAAATGGTATTATTGTGTTACTTTTATTTTTAAGTGTTTCTTGCCAGTATATAAAAATACAATTAGTTTTTATATTTTTACTTCATATCCTGTGACCTTGCTAAATTTACTGTTTTTTCTAGGAATTTTTTTTTATATCTTTTAGAATTTTCTACATAGACAATCATGTAATCCAAGAATAGAGTTTTTACTGCTTCTCAAACTGCACACTTTTTATTTTTTGTTTGTTTGTTTTATTGCACTAGCTGGGACTTCCAGTACAATTGTGAATAAAAGTGTTGAGAGCTGACATGCTTGCATTGTTTCATATTTTAGGAGGATTGTGTTTAATCTTTCACTGTCAAGTAGCATATTAAAAGTAGGTTACTCACAGGTCCCCTTTATCAAGTTGAAACAGTTTCCTTCTATTTATTAATAATATCCTGACAGGTGTTATGATAAATGGTGTTGACATTTGACATATGCTTTTTCTGCATCTGTTGAGATAATCATATGGTTTTTCTCCTTTATTTGCTTAATGTGGTTAAATTACAGTGCTTTATTTTTTTAACATTAAACCAATCTTGCATTGTTAGAATTAACACCACTTTATCATAATATATTCTATTATACATATTGCTGGGTTTGACTTGCTAAAATTTTATTAAAGAGGACTATTGCTCAATAGTTTTCTTTTTTTTTTTTTTTTTTTTGTAATGTGTTTGTCTAGTTTTAGGATTAGGATAAAACTGGCCTCATAAAAGGAGTTGATATTGTTTCTCCCTGCTCCATGTTAAGAAAGAAATATTGGATTAGTTTTATTTTCTTAGGCCAGGATTGTTAATACTGCATTTGAGGTCTTATTCTAGTAATTTTCTTTTTAATTTTCTATCAATTACTGAGAAAAGAGTGTTGTAATCTCCAAATATAATTGTAAATGGGTCTGATCCTCCTTTCAGTTCTATTAGTCTTTGTAGTTGCTCTCATTGTTTTGGTGTTTTGTGTTTTATATGGAAAAGGGCTTGAGGGAATCATGGTGAAGTTACGAGAAAAAGTGAGAGATATGTGAGGTTTGTTTAACCTCTAGCACTTCTCTCTCTTTTAGGGGTCATCGCCGTGGTGATTTTCACCATTCTTTGCACCTTGGTCTTCCTCATTCGGTACATGTTCCGTCACAAGGGCACCTACCACACCAACGAGGCGAAGGGAGCCGAGTCAGCCGAGAGCGCAGATGCTGCCATCATGAACAATGACCCCAACTTCACAGAGACCATTGATGAAAGCAAAAAGGAATGGCTCATTTGAAGGGTGGCTATTTGGCTATGGGATAGGGAGGGGGAAATAGTAAGGGGAAGGAAAGGGGACAAATGCACTCTGCTTCACATTTTGAGCACATTCTTAAAATCTCAGCACAAGTTGGGGGAGGCAAGCAACAGAAAATTCTTAAGACTGATCACCACAAAGAATACTTTTTAATATTTCTTTATAGCTGAGTTTCCCCTTCTGTATTGAAACAAAATAATACAAAAAAAAATGCTTTTAGAGTTTAAGCAATGGTTGAAATTTGTAGGTAGTATCTGTCTTATTTTGTGTGTTTAGAGGTGTTCTAAAAACCCATGGTAACAGGGCAAGTTTTCTACATTTTTAAGAGCCCTTAGAATGTGGATATTTTTTCTTGAGAAAAGCTGATGCACATACGTACATATGGCCTCCAGCATTCTCTTCCTTTTGCGTAGAGTCAACTTTTAATGGGCTATTGTAGTTACTAGTTCATGTTCATATAATGTTTCTTTTAGTGTCCTGTAAGTTAGAGAAGGAAAGAATGGAGCAAAGAGAACCTGCTATTTGCCAGTTTTCAAAGAGACCTCCATCTATGCTAATTTCTGAGAGTTTCTGCCTGACATAGCTGAAAGAAGAAAGGGTATGGCACCTGTTGGGTGACAACATAATCCACACAGCGGAGAGCACTAAGAACCAGGGCGAGTAGTTTCGTCTTGGAATCGTTGGTTTTAGTTTTCATCGAATACTGTAAGATTGCATTGTTCCATGTATGTCGTCTTTGTTTCAATATCGGTAACTATCAGTGGTGACAAAGATTAACTATTAGCTGTTACAAAAGACTTTTCCCTTGCTTTACCTCCAACATACTGAATTACGTTACATGTATGTGGAAACACTAGATATTTCTTTTATAGTTGCATCAAGAGTATGGACACTTTCTAATGAATGCATACATTAGGTTGTTTTTATTTTGCTTTAAATCTCTGGTTTTTAAGTCCCTGTGACAAAATCCTTGCAGACAGTATCCTCTAAATGGACATACCACAGTAAAGCCAAGTTATGATTGCTATTACTATTTCTATTACTCTGGAATCATGTGAACAACACTGCCACGTTTTAAGTCATCTCCTCCATGCATTGTTCCATCCAAAACTGACATGCTGCCATGATCCAGGGATCTTCTTTGGCAGATACATTTGAACCTCAAGTTTATTGTAAACCTGATTGCTGCTTCTCAGAGAATAGACATGTCTAGGCAATCACACCTTAGTTTAATCAGGAAACTAGACTAACTTATTCCAACTAATAACTCATTGATTTTTCTCTAAAAATAAGATTTTTTGTGCTAACCAATGGGACAAAGCTCATATTGGATCATCAAAAAAGTAATTTCATTTATTTGTTAAAAGATTACATAAAAGTTACTTCTAGAATGACTATTTATGATCATTATAGTTCAGGTTCTTAATAAATACTTTTAAAAAATTTAGACTCTAATATTTTGATGAATTATATATGATCACTTTTTCCTTCTCCTGCTAAGTAACATGAGGTTAAAAACATACTGTTGCTATTTTCTGATAGCCTGTCTCAATAAAATGGAAATTCTAGTTCGTTTGGGTTATGTATACACTTTTTAAGATACTTGATAAGCCTAACTTATTGGAAGATCTCAATTTATTGAGTAAGGAAACTATTATCCAGAGCTGCCAGTGTGGCACATGGCACAATACACAGCACATTCCAAAGATGTGTGACCCTTTAACCCATTCAAGTCAAGGTAACAGAAAAAAAAGGAATCTGAGCTTTGTTTTCCAGTTATTGACTTCACACAGTCATGAACACTCTTAACTTAGAATGGTCTTGATCACCCTTCCATAAAACACATTAAAGATGGAAAGTACTTAACATGATAAAGTATCAGAACACTGCAACATTTACAAATGACATATTGAAAACAAAGGCTACTTATTTCACCAAGATGACTACAATTTTGAGTTCTTTTATGTATTGTCAAATTGCAAAAGCAAGTTTTAAACATTATGAAGTCCATAGCCAGACATTCTAAATGGTAAATAATACATGTGAAGAAAAGAAAGCAACTTTTCCCCACCTCCCTCCCATGAAAGTTTAGGACAATGCAGCCTCGATAGCCATAACAGGAGGACCCAAGGTCAGTGTGTAATCTTGCTTTGTCAATCATAGTCCACAAAACTTTGACATTTCATATCCCAATGCAGTATCAAGCAAGCACGAATAAGCCAGTGGTAACATCTTTACATAATAAGAACAGACAAAACAAAAACAAAAAACATACCCACTTTTTAACACGAGAGGCTGTTTTAGTTTTGGGAAAGTTGACAACAGATTTAGGGTTGTTTGTGCAGGAACCATTCTCTGTGTATAAAGCAAGCACCTATATTTTGAGAAGCTAGGAGTGGGGACTTAGAATGAATGTAAAACCAGTATCATTCTAAGCTCTCAAAATAATATATTCCCTGGAACTTAAGGAAGCGTGCTGCAGAGGTGAGAAGTTATACTATCATTAAGCTCTTCTCCAGCCCTTTTTACTCTATATTTCCCCCTGAGACTTTCAAACAGCTGTTCAAAAAAGAGAGACTTATGTGAAGTTTTTATTGAAGAGCTGGGAACAAGAGTTTAGAGTGTCTTTGTTGGCAAATGTACTGTTGCCCTGCATTTCATAAACAAGCTTCCTTTACTAACAGGAGCAGTAATTCAGAGACACAGAAAAAAAAATTGGCAGGACCTAAGGAGGAGACTCTTCATGTTACTGTTGAGCAGCCACCAGGTGCCAGCTCAGAGCTGGGCACAAAAACACAAGCCAGGACGTAGAAAGCACATAAGGGAAAAGCAAAGAGCTACCAGATGTGAAAAACGTAGTGTCATAGTGTCAAGAAGAAACTTTTATTTCCTTCTATAACCGAATCAGTTCTTTTCTGCTCCTCCACTTGTTATTTCTCTCCCTCTCCTTTCTCTTTTGATGTAAACATTTTAACGGTTCTTTAGGTCTTATGTCTCCAACGATTAGCATCTGATTTGAACCTCTTCATAGATTCTCCTTTTCCTCATCCTATCAAGCAGTTTTTTAAATGGAAGGCAGCAAACTATCAAGTTGAATTATCAAATTGAATTCTAGTGAGCCCGCCAAATATAGGTCCTAACTTACTAGTCCCAGTAGAACCACCTGCTCAAGAAATAGCTGACAGTACCAACGTGTCTAGCAGATTGGGGCTAAAAAACAATGGACACCACTTTTAAATACTATTTTAGGGAATGAGGACCTTGCGTCAGCTGATAGAGTCCTAACCCTTTCTCTGCCTTGTTATGTGACCTTCATCAAGTCACTGAACCTCTGTCCTTCTTTATCTCATATTTAAAGTTAGAACTATTTTACCTACTTTATAAGATGATTGTGAGGTGCACTGACTCTTGACTATAGAATACTTCGAAACCAAATACAGAGGCCAGAATCAATGGAGCCTAATAGACAACTTACTTTCTTGCGGTTGTCACATCAGAAGAGACAATGTGGCCACGTCCAAGAATGTGGAGATTTATGAGGCATTGCTGTACAACTGCTAAATTATTAATTAGGTAACAGCCAAGAACCTAACCTGTCAACAATGGGAGAGGCAACCCAGCCAAAGGCCAGAGAAATCAGAACTTTGTGTGCTTACACAGCAGTATTATTTTGGATATGAGTGGTATATAAATCCCATTGTCAATGAAAAAGAGAAACCATGTTGTAAAGTTGCCTATCTACTGTTGAGCAAAGACTGGCAGAAGGTAATAAAGATATAGGGGCACATAGGTACTAATATATAACATGCATTTACAAGTTTATTTTCCAAATGAAAATGGGCTTAAGAACAGATCTACTTAGTCTGCACCATTTTCAAGATTCAGTTTATTGGTAGTAAATGCTGAGTTCTGAGATGGCCATCAAAACATAGAGGCTCCTCTCAAATAGGCCAATAAACAGTTCTAAGTGTTACTGATTCTAAACTTTGTTTTGTTGGATTTTTCATTATTTCACTGAGCATGGTGACTGCGGAGGTTAGAGTTGTGAAAAGTTGGGCTAAATTTTCTTTCTGTAAAGTCAATTAGGGTCTCATCCCTGTGAAATAACACAAAATTTCACTCTCTAAAAGCAACAGCATGTAAACTAGAATGAAAGAAGGAAATTATGTATGTATGCCTAATATTCTTTGTGAATGTCTTTCATCTAACTGAAATTATATTAGAAACCAGATTGATAAAATAAAAAATCCAAAATAGTTTTAATTATCCTAAAAACGATTCTTTGTGGGATTTTTTAGTTTTTTGTTTGGTTTGGTTTGGTTTGTGGTTTTTGGTTTTTGGTGGTGGTGTTTCACTTGGCTCTCTTAAGAGCAAATTGTAACCTTCAGCAAAGTTGCAAGTTCTGAAGCACATACATCTCTTGGGAATATAATCTTGGCAAAAGCTGTGACAATATAATCACTCCTCAAAGACAGGTATTAAATGGGTATGTCCATTGGTAGCCTTGTTTGGCCACTCCTCCCTGTCCCCATTTTTCTTAAAGTGGCTTAATGGATATTAGCTTCATATTTTGGTTTCATTTACACACAGCTTGATAAAAAGTGGTTAGAGGTTAAGTGACATCCAGAGTGTATATTCTGGACATCCTTGTTTGGAATGAGGGAGTAACACTGAATAATAAACAAATGGATCCAGGACAATGAAATCGGTAACAGAGATTTACAGTGTGTGTGGAAGTGTGAATCTTTCTAAATGTTCTCATTAAGACTACTGCAGTGTCTTCAGTTAGACCCCAACTTTCTGGTCTTGTGTTACCATTAGGAAGCCATTTCCTTTTCATCAATTCTCAGTGAAGCAGTTAAATGTAGACAAGATGTGTGAATTCCATTGAAAAGCCCAACCTCTCTGCTCATCAGCAACCCCAAGACCAGTGGGTAACCATCACACCGCAGCGCGTTTACAAAGCATTATGCCCTAACGTTCCATTTGCAAATATGATCCAACAGATGCAGGGGGTGGGGGTGGAGGGTGATTATAAAAGTCTTTGAGAACAGGAAATTGTCACTTCTAAACGTGACAAAATTTTAAAGGGTAAGCCAGCAAGTTCCATAACAAGAGCATTAGAGCTGCGCATGCTTATTTCCACCCCAGCCCCATTTCCCACAAACCACGTGCACACCCTCAGACATCGGTAAGTTCCAGCACAACGGCTTTACTTTGCATAAGGCAATATTTGTCCAATGAATGGGGGTTAGAGAGAGGGGAGGGTAGAAGAGGGGGTGCAGGGTGAGAGGTACACTGAGGAAAGTATACTTCATTTGACTCTGTTGGTAAGAACATGGAGGGATAGACTTATCAGAACACAGAAAAGAGGAAATAACTGTATTATTTTTTGAGAAAGGGTTGTGTCTTCCTAAATGACCCTATGGATGGAAGGTACTCTTTAAAGTGCTATAAGAATAATCATAAGCACATGCTCACCTTTCATTAGTCGCTCTGAAGACCCTCAGTTCAGGGAAACCTGGCCTAAGTAACCCCTGTACCCAAATATTCCCTTCCACCAGCACCCTTTGCTCCTCCACAAACATGCTTAACATGCCTGCAAAGGACCAGAGCTCAAAGCAGTTATACCAGGAAGAGAAGGCAAGAGGTTTGTTTTTTGGGTTTGGTTTTTGTTTTCTGATCACATTTCTGTCTTTCCATTAATGTAATTTGTCCTCTGGGTGTGTGGTAAGTAAAATCTCTTGGGACAGAGAATGTAAACTCACATGCCAAGTCTTCACGAAACACTTTTTTTAAGTCCTCTGAACTGAAACATGAGAAACTTAGTCATTCCTTCTGAAAATAGAAATTCAAATTAAAAAATTTAAATTCAGATTTGACAGAGATGAAAAAGGCCAAGATGTTGAAAATGATGAATTTATTTTGTGTTCACAAATAGAAAGTTTGAAGATAAAATTCCTAAGTCTAGGAAGGCAATAGCTAAAATGGGACACAAAGACAAGCTCCATCCTGAGCGAAGGGGCCTTGAGGGCAGGTCTTATCAATTTCCTACCAAGAAGTCCAAGGGCAATATTTCTCTTGTTCCTGAACTTGGGGCCCAGCTGCTCCCCACCCCCAAACATCCACCCACTTGACTCCAACACCTCCTGGTGCCTGAGTGAGACTGCCCAGCCCTGCAGTGCCCCTGTAATCCCATCCCCTACAGCTGCATGAAGTTCAACAGTAAGTAGAAGCACAAGAAAGACAGGTTGAACCAGGTTCTAGGTTGGTGTCTTTGTGGGTTTTTCTCATGTTGTTTTAGAGTAGCTTGTGTTATTTGTGTAATGACAGTAAGATACAATGAAGGGACTTGCGATAAGGAGTGAGCTTGCAAGGCCAAGGTCAGCCTCCCTCCACATCCCTCCCTTCTAGAGGCCCAAGAGCACACTGAGCACAGTACAGACAGAAGTCACCACACCACTCTCTCAGGATTAAAAAGAACAAGTATTTATTTTAGGTTAGCAAAGCATCTTATTGTTGACCATGCATGATCCTGCCTTGAAAATGACAATGCCCCAGACAATGTTGATGGTGGCCTGGGGCACCGGGCATCCTTGGCCCACAGTGGCAGGGACTGACTGGATACCAAGTCTTCTTGGGAGGTAGGGATAAGAAGCAGCTCGAATCTGGCTGCTCATTGTCACATATGATATTTTTTGAGGATCATCTGTGTTCCCTGGTCATTGGAGTTGTCCTGGTGACTGCAGGCCATGTGACCCATCATTAGCCCTTGCTCTGGGTAGAAGGGAAGTCTGGTAGCAGAAACCTGACATACTGATGTTGCCTTCCAGCTGCCGACCTGTCTGCCTGCCCCCTACGCATTCCCCGTGAGATACCAAGGCAGGATTGAAGCGTGGAGGCCACAAGCCATAGAGTATCTAGGAGACAGAACTGACCCTTTGTCTTGGGGGTACTGTTCCTCCCTCACTCGCACACCTCATATCACCATGTGTGGCCCCAGAGGATGGCTGGTTAATCAATGACATGTAAGATTCCTCAAGGAAGGAACAGCCTAAGACAGGCACGGTCCCATAGGGGCCATCAGGAGAGAGCTTGGGCTCAAAAAAGGTGAGGCAGAGCCCCTCACCCCTCTGAGGTTAATCTCTTGCCCCTTGGCTGCCTTGCTTCCCACGTACAGCTCAGGCTGAGATCCAATGGAATGAAATCAGTAAAAGCTTACTTGAGGGGGTGTCTCAGCAGACTGAGACCCAATGGAAAGATATTGGCCATTCCCCCCTTACTGGATGTTTTTGTAATAACAATGACTCCATCCTCTAGGGTTAAGCGCTAGGGTGTGAAGGCACAGTAAGTGCTGTAGCACAATGGGAATTTCGGGAAAAGCAGTTTTAAGGCATGTACCTCACAGACCTTGGAAAAAATCGGTTTCCCTTCCTTGCATGCCCACTAATAAAAGCTGTGCATTGGCCCGATTCAGGGCGCCCAGTCCTTGAGGCTGGAGTCCCTTGGCCCCACTTGCACTTTAATCATGGCTACCATCTTTCTTAACTTCGCTTCGCCCTCCTAGTTTTCCTATGGCACGTGTCATGCTGGACGCGACATACTGGGGCTTGGGGTCCCTGCTTGTCCTCATTTAAATTCAGAACATGACATCTACAATAAGTGCCTCCCTTCTCCTCTAGGATCCATCCCACAGTAGTCATGAGCACCTGACCCTCAACATTCTTGTTGCCCAGAATAGAGCTGCTTTTAACGAGCCTTGGCTCTGGGCTATAGCTGGTTTGGGCTTGTTTTTGCAGAGCATCCTGATCTTTAAGTTTTTAAAGAGGTAAAATCCCCTGGAAAAAGAGCTTCATCCTGTTTCTGGAGCTTTCTGGAAGATTCTGTTTCTTCTCTAGCAGCTGCCAGAGGGAATCCCTCCCAGCAGTGTCTGCTGTTCCCCTGGCCTGGGCAGAGGGGTTCATACTTATGGCTTGAGAGGTCCCCAAAGTTTCAGGCCCTTCTGCATGTTCTCCTGAGTTAGGCCACCGGCAGCACTCTCTCTCTTGTAAGTAGGGGATATCATGTTGTCCTGCTTCTTCCAGAAGTCCTGGTCCTTTGGGAACCTGGGCTCCTGCTGCCCTAGGCTGCTTCTTTGGCATGTCATGAGGCCACATAGCCCTCAAGAAGCTGCCCTGACTCCAGTGGGCACTCTCTGATCATGGCACTGGGGCACATGGGAAGACCAGTTGTCTGCAGCAAGGGGTTTGCGTGTGGGACAGTCTTGAGACTGGTTCTCTGACTGTACCTTTCTTCTGGACTCGAACTCACTAACCACTTCTGTGCCAAGGCCTGGGTCTCCTGGGTCTTGGAGAACATTCTAGGACTTTGACTAGTCCCTGGAGCCTCTGGACTCCTCAAATGCGTGTTTGTGTTTGGGGACTATTGGCACATCAGTTCCCGAGATGACTCTAGACTCTTGTTGAAGAGCAGGGGACAACTTAGCCTCCACTGTCTCCCTGGCCTGTTTGGCCCTCAGAAGTTTGGATCCCAAGTTCTTCTCCTGCATTGTTACCCTATGGCAAGGGTCTCTTGGAGCTTGACCCCCACTCTTCCCTCTTGGCTGATTCCTGGCCATTGCTGAACTTGAATTGGGCTGCAGGCTGCCCCTCTTGGCCCACTCCACAGTCTCACTCTGCCAGGTGAGTGTGAGGGGTGGAGAAGGTGGCCCGTCCTCCTGTCTCATCAGAGAGGACTTTGAGGGCCCATGTCATCACCAGAGGGGGTTCCTCCCAGGGCCTACTGGACTTCCTCACACACAGGTGAGGGGACAAGGAGAGGCCTCATCAGGTTGGGACCCAACTCTTCCGTTATGACCTTCTCTCCTGGAGGGGCCTGCAGTGGTTTTCCCAGGAACTCAGCAAACTCGACTATCGAGTGGGCCCCAGATACACAGGCGGCTGAGAGGGGAGAGGTGGCCGGCTGAATGGGAGAGGGTGGAATCTTTTTTAACTTAAAAAGCTGTATAGGCTTGAGGACCTGAGGGGTGGACCCCACTTGTGCCTCGCCCCAAACCTTATGACATGTGCTTCTAGCACCTCTCAAGTGTCTGTATGGAGAAAGGAAACAGTGTCGGTGGTGTTCACCTGGGG